>JAHWFO010013951.1:1812651-2080123 GCA_023313115.1 Rhysida immarginata
TATTATTATTATTATTATTATTATTATTATTATTATTATTATTATTATTAGAGCACTTACAAATGGAGTAAGGAGAGGCGGTATCTGAAGTCAACATTGACTAAAATTTCATTATATCACTAGGAACAGTAGTAAACTAGCATTACCAATAGATAATGGAGTCAAAATAAGCTAACTAGAATTAAGGAATATCCACATGGCGTTTATAATGTTTGCAAGAAGTTACACAGAAATTTGAAGCACAGTGATAAACCTTAGATTTTAATTCATAGAGAAGGCTATTCCAAAGAACAATTGCGCTGTAAGGAAAGCGCTTAGATTTAAAAGTGGTTAATTTTATAGGAACCAAAAATAAGATATCTACGGTTCTGTCAATATTCGTGGCTGGACTCAAACCAGGCCTTAGTAAACGCAGCTGGATGCCTGTCATCACGTTTAGCATCTGACGTAAGAGATGTATTACTAATATGTATCAAAGTCGGGATTTTAAGTTTATGACAAATGTTGGTCACTGACTCCAGTCTTTTTAATTTAAAGGCTGTCCTAATAATACGGTTGTATGCTGTTTTGAGTCTCTTAAAGTTTGCCGTAGAGGTTGATGACCAAAAGATGGCTCCATAGGCAATCTTTGGGACTAGAACTGCAGTAATAAAATGATGCATTTGAGGATCAGTCAATATGGCTCTCAACATTTTGACCAAGTAGACTTTCTGATGTAACATAGAGATGTTATTATCAATAAATTTATTAAACTTTAGATCTGATTCGAAATCTATATCGAGGATCTTAATAGGGGTCTGATACTTCGCATCTTTTGCGCCTATTATGATGTTAGTTTTTGTAGGATTCATATATTTCAGGTCTTGCTGGAGTAACGCTAAAACCTCATCTTGCTCGTGAGGGAAATATATGTTGCAAATAAGAAGTTATCGTCCACGTAACTCCAAATCATACAGTTAAAAATCGTGACTAAAGAGGAAAGCTGTCGAAACAGCGTACAAGAGGGCCTAGTTCCGAACCCTGAACAATTCCATGGGTAGATGGATTACTAATTAAAGGTTTAAGGCTAATGATATTGTGACAGTCCTCAAAGTAATCTTGCAGTAGTTCCATGTAGTCATCAGTTACACCAAGACAAGCTAAATCATAGAGAAGTTGGGTACGAGACACAGTTTCAAAAGCCTTCGGGATATCTGTTTGAGCTATAAGGATTTTTCGGCCTGCATCAAATTTGAATAGGAATCCAGGTGATTTTAAGGCCAGGACGACTGCCTTTTTGTTGGTTAGGAATTTGAGGCCAAAGGCATTCAGCCAAGCGATGGAAAACTACTTTCTCAATGATTTTCGTGAGAGGATTCATAACTGAAATAGGCCGGAAATTAATAATATCGTAGGGGTCTCCCTTTTTAAAAATTGGATTTATTAAGGCAATTTTTAAAGCACGAGGATATTGTTTATTTTTAACAGCATCCTATCAGTCAAAGTCCATGCATAACCTGGTCCTTTCACTCTCACCTTTTTGATAATGTTGACCAACTGCCTTCCGAAGAGTATATCCGGTAACGGAGGTTCAATTGTCTCATTTACCTTAGTTGCTCTCGGGACGACGGCAGCCTTACTATGGAGGTGAATATTCGTTGGATTATTTATCCAATTTAGAAAATTCTGATATTGATCAATTGGTAATTTTTGCTTGGTCTTAATACAATTTTTACGTATCAGGAGCCATATCTGCGATGATTTTTCCAAGTTCTGAACGACTATTCTTTAGGCATCTCTAACTGCTGTTTTAAACTTGGTAGATGCCAATTTATGGATCATTGGGTTTTGCTTGTTCCATATCAAAGCCGTGCTAATTCTTGAGTCCACCATTTATTATAAAGTTTAAGATACTTTGTATGCTGTATTCTATGGAAGCTGGCACGTTCTGCTGCATTGGTAACTAGAGAGTCAATTTTTTTCTAGTAATTCATTAGAATATTTTATCTTGTTAAGAGCTTCTAGGTCTATACCTTCCAACATCTTGTGAAATTCTTCCTTGTAAAATTTTTTATAAGAAGGGGGAATATATCCCAACAATCTTTTGGGGTTCGGAAGACTCAGGGAGACATAGATGATTTTTCCAATTTTAAGTATATCACCATAAATCGAATTTTAAATGGTTTAAAAAATATAATCTTACAATTTCTCAATTCAATTAGTAATGATAAATTAATTTATTATTTGAATCTCAACTTACGTGCAGAATTATTCATTTATTATAAGCAAAGTAAACTGTGATAAAATTATGGCCTCCCGAATTCGACAAAAATAGAGAAACTAGTTTGGAATTTGACTTTGTGCTCAACTGTAGAAAACTGAGTCTCGCAAATATTTCGGAACCAGCTGCTTCGTTAATACGACTTGTCGCAGGAACGAATTGTCCGTCGCGAATTGCCTTGTAATGAAATGTCGGCATTGCGGGTTCTAGTGCGACTGCTTCTCCCTCGTACACTGCCTCTATCTCGGATAGCACGGCTTCGGTTACGGCCACGACCGCATTCACCACCAAATAAAATAATGAAACCAAAATGTTGATTACAAACTATACATACATAATACGGCTCTGGGGACCATATTACGGACAACAATAGGGAGCCGAATTTAAGGAAAGCACTGGGTTTGACAAACACCAAAAATAGGAATCTAAGGAAAAAAACTAACGTGAGTTTATCAAAAAACGGAACACTATCAATTACATACACTCATCGTCTAAAAAAATTGCAGTCTTAGAAAACCTATTGGATGCTATGGGACGTTCTGTTAAGACTCCACCGCTGGCACAAGATCTGCAAGAGCTACAAGCCGAAGTTCAGTCTGCATGAGATGAACTTGTACAACACCAAGCTACGACGTATGGGAGTCCAACATCCTATTGAGAGTTGTAATGATTTTGGTATTTTGACCGAGGTTTCCAATGCAGCCAGACAGCCATGGAAAACTTATCTCGGAGCGGACGCCCCTACATCTGTGACGAGCCACAAATTTGCAAAGCAAGTGGAGATGATAGTTTTTTTGTCATCTCCACGCTCATTGTTTAATCATTTGTTGTTGGTGGTGAGCACTAACTTCATTTCAATCTGACGATTTCTTCAGGGTGCAACTTTCTTTTTGACGATGAGTTTATTGTAACCACAATGTCTTTGGCTTATTTCTGTAATAATTAAAACAAAAAACATTTAAAAATAAAAAATTTCGTATCTATCGTGTGTTGTTGATAGCACTGCTTTACTGACAGATGAGTAAACAGGACGCGATATCTATACCTTAAATTATGCAACTAGTTATTTCTTTATTGGATATTCTACCTATTTCCTACATGGCATTAATAATTGATTTATTTGGCTGGGAGGCCAATTTATCAGCAGGGGCAACCTTACCACCTTACCACCAGCAGAAACGGTTATAATTTGCATTGCAGTACAGGCGTTGGACCGCTCGTGATGGGCAAGGCGTTACTTACGCCATTGGTTGGATGGGCATTGTCGCATCCGGCGGGAAACTTCCGTAAAGAATAAATGCAATTATTTTTGGACGACGCAAGAAGGTGATGGCTGTGTTGTAGTCTTACAGAGTGGCCTAAAATCTATTTATCAAGATTAAATGTTAATTTCTTAGCTAGTTCTAATGTAATTATTAGAAAATTGTGTGATATATTCGTGGCATCAAGGAATTTTGTTTAAAATGTTGTTTTTTTTTTGTATCATTTCGCAGGATTGAAAAAATGGACGCCAAGCAGCGATGATCATCCAGAATGGAACCTGTCATCCTGAACAGCGGTTATTTATTATTGTGTTTCTGTCTGGGCCAACTTTGATTCCAAACTATACTTGCAATGCTCGTCTCACACGTTCCGGAGTTAGGATGCCCGAATGTATTCTTCGACGATGAAAACCCGCTGCTTGGAGGTGTAGGCGGCCATTTTTCCATTCTGCGAAATTATACAAAAAATACGTTAAACGAAATGCCTTGATGCTGCGAACATGTCTCATGATTTTCAGATAGTTAACCTAAATGTTATGTAGAAATTGGCGTTATTCTTGGTAGGTAGTTTTTGGGTCACCCTGCAGTTATAATAAAATGGTAAAAATCAGTGGCGGAGACTGAATATCGAAAGTGTTTGCAATCACAATATCCGGCTTATACCAAAACTAATATTATCAAATTTGAATAAATTCTTACGTTAATTGTGATATCAATAGGGACTATTGGTAAAATACACATTCAAAAAATGTGAATAACCTGTTTCAGCTAAAATTAAAATAAACAAAAACTTTCAAACTGTTGGCGTTGCTCCACCCCTGGTAAAAATACGAGGCGTATTCAGAAAGTAAGTTCCGTTTTGTAATAAAAACAAAACTACTATAAATATTTTCAAAATTTTTCTTTACCAGATTTTATATAAATTTAACTATTTTTGCACATAGTTTCCAAATTTATCTAACACTAGCAGAGTTACCCGGCGTTGCCCGGGGTATATACACTTGTAGGTAAAGAGAACAATCTCCAAAAATTAAATTATAACTCCCAATTGGTTAAATAATAACTCAATCAATACAACACAGAGCAAAGGGGTTATCCATTCTACTAAAAATACGAAAAACAGGAAGTCTAGGTGATATACCGGGACTTTATCTAAACTCTTCTTGACTTGCCTCACCACTGCGGAGCATCACCAGATACTTTACTCAAGCTCTTATACATTTCAGCCACGCAGTTTTCACTTCTTCATCGTCGCTGAAATGCAGGCTGCCGACGAACTCTTTTAGATACCGGTAGTCACTGGACACCAGGTCCGGACTTTAGGCGGATGGTCAAATTGTTCCCAACCAAAAATAATTAAAGGTATATAGCATATGATAAAGAAAAAATTCTGAAAATATATGTAGTAGTTTTATATAAACATTCTATATATAATTCCAGATTTGAAATTGGTCCTTGATAAATTCGAGCGCTTGCAGCCGTAAGCATGAAGCTCAAAATACTTACTCCGAATTCATAATTTTTGGCCGTAGATTGAGATGGCGTCGTGAAGCCCACACTGAAATTTCATTCTCGCTTGAAAACATTTTATTTAGGAGGATTGCTTTGTATTTTTTTTCAAGGATCGAATCCGTTCGTTAATGGGTGAAGAAATTTCAAACGTTTCCCTGCTGTTCGTCTGAACTCGATATGTAGCGCAGTTTTATTAAGTAATCCATGTCGACAATGAAGGCGAATGAAAAGTTGCAGAATCGCTGCATCAAATTCAGACTTGCGAAGAATTACGACGACGAAAAGTAAATATTCTCAAATGATTAGGGAAATATTTTGAATTTAAATTTTATGAATTAAAAAATTCGCGAGAAGTCTAACTTGCTTAATTAATGTTCTACCTAAGCTATTACGTTCGTGAAAAATAAATTAAATTTTTATATAAACACTCTTTTTTTTTTTTTTTTTGCCTGTTAATTTAATGGAGTTTCCTTCCCGTCATTGGAAAATAAACGCGCGTTTTAAAACTGATCGTTCGTTTTTTTCCTCTCTTTTCATCTGTCTCCTTTTTTAAATAAAAGCATAATCAAGAAATTTATTTCCTCTTGAAGGAAAACATTTTTTTTTTTTTGTTTTAGCGTTTGCTTTTATCCAATATTAATTTTTTTTTTCATCGGGATTTGGAGCCTTTCACGCTCGGCGACTCACCTTGGAATATTTTCCATTTCAAACGCGGATGTCATTTTCTCAATAAAAAGGACGATTCAAAGGATTAAATCCAAAATGGCCGTTTCTAACGGAGCGGAGCGGAAAAATAAAAGCTCCCCCCTCACCACCACCAGTACAGTACTCCCCCCCACTCCTAGGTAGTGTAGGTTCCTTTCCCAATTCGACTGGGACGACTCATTTTCGTCGACGGAGGGTTTCGCCGGTGGCCACGAGGGATCCGCCGAACGGAGAGATCAAACAGGAAAGGAGAGGGAAAAGGTAAGAGGAGAGTGGGAGGTAAAATATTAAACAAAAATAATTCTTCGATAACACAAACAAAAAAATAAATAAATAAAGTCAGCCCTCAAAAATATCTTCATCCTCCCCCGAAAACAAGCATTCAAAAACAGAGACGCGCATGCGGGGTCTCTCTATTTGGAATTGTTTTTGACGTTTTGCTCTTGTTGCATCGTTGCAGCGCCAGTAAAAGCATAATTTAAATTTTAATGGAATAATAACATGCTAAATGGGCGGTCCGTTGGTTTTCTTCTTGTGAAGGGAATGGAAGCACCTTCGTTATTTTTGCTTTTTAAGTTTTTTTTCTTTCTTTCTAACTCTCCCCGATCTCATCCTTTTTTTTTTCTTTTCTCCCCCTTAACCGATTGTGAATTTTTAAAATCGAAATTTTGACGTAGGATAGCGAAAGAGATTTAAAAAAAAAGAAGTTTAAAAACTTAAAAAGAGAAAAGAGAGACTTGGATGTTGTTTTCACTCGCCCCTGTTTCGATCTCCGTCCTTAATGGCACGGCAAACAGGGCCCTTCTTCGGAGGTTCAGTTAATGACGACATCCCAGAAATTTAAATATGATCTCGTGATTATGGCAGTGAGTTTTTGAAGAAGAAAGAATGAAAACTGTGCAGATGAGCGAAGGATTGGGAATATATAAAAACGAAACCCGAAGAGAGACTTTTTTACTGATCCACGTGGGAAATTTCCGAAAATACACCACTAGCGATCATTTCAGTCTGAATGGATTTATTATTATTAGATACTTTCTTTTTAATTCAGCCAAGTTAAAGAAAAGGCCAGTCTTTGCTGGAAAACTTTCTTGATAGCCCAAATTGGAGTTGAGAAACAATCCGCTTTCTTGAACAACTATTGCCTCTAAAAAAAGACGCGAATCATTCAAATCGTGTAAGCTCAGGTTTTACAGTAGATGGCGTCCGAAATTATTTTTCACTTCATCGTTTCTAGGTTCATGTTTTCGTTCATGCTTTTGAGGCCACTTCCGCACACCAAGAAAAGAAAATTGCCATATTACGTATAATACGTATTTCATTACATACTGCTGGCGTAAAATCCATTACTTAGTTATAATTTTGCTTAATTTTCACGCTATTGCTTCGTACGGAACGTTCTTAAGCAATTTCAGCGTGGTTAAATCGAGTTGTATTCACAAATCATAAAATTCAGAGCCAAAATGTTCAGAGAAAAAAAAATAATAATAAAGTTTGGGGAGCTGAGGATAATAAGGCGCAGGTCTTGTAGCTTTCGAGACCATCGAGTCGCCAATTCGAATCCTGCTGAGATTCGAATGGCTGTTTGTGTTTATCCCTTTACTAACAAGCTTGGGAGATCAAACTAAGTAAGCCTTAATATACTGATCCTCTGCTAGGTTACATTTCAAATAGATCCAGTGGATATTTAATATCCTCGATACCGAAAGGTAAAGTGGAGTAGAAAACAAGAAAAAAAAACGAGTATCTCGTACGGTTGTTTTTAATATGAACATATGCTGTAAGGTTCTCCGAGTAATAACCAAGCTGTAATAACCAACAATCAATCTATGATAATGATGAACGCACACTATATCGTCGTTCCTTTTCGCCTCCTAGATATGCTCAAATTAGATTCATAGCTCCTCTGATAATGTTCCACTCATTTATCTAAAAAAATACTCCGAAACGTTTGAAACATTCAAAGACCTGTTCTGGAAATGAGTTTAACACAACTTTTATAGATTGAAAGAAAGCAGTAATGAGCTTCGACTAATAGATATTTTTTGGATTTTTATAGATTTGGCCATTGTTATAATTAAAATTGAACGCTACAGTCACTGGATGGAGAGAAGAATCACTTTAAAGTATAGTTAAAAATTTCTGAGAGAAACTTACTATTGGTTACTAGAAAGTAGAAAAGGGATGGAACATTCAATAAATTCTGCGACCTGTACTCGAACCAGGGACCATGCCTTTCGCTGGCAGCGCTTTCCTTCCCTTTTAAATGTTTTAATTATGATATGTCTGAATAGTTTCTTCGGTTTAGTTATTCATTATCTTCTTTTTTACTATTGGTTGTTTAGAATAATAGTCACTTCTTAAGACGCAAATATTTGCCATCTTTTTTTAGAAGCTTTTTATAATTTTGCTGTGTTAGTTTGTTCAGGTCAAATCTTGTAATCAATATTAAACCAACTTTCCGACAAGCTAGGGAGCTGCAATTTGACACACTTATGCAGAATCGATGACAATTTATGATAAAGAAAAAAATTTTCAAATCGGTTCATTGGTTCGTGTTCTAATGGTACTAACTCATTACTACGAATTGATTGTTGTAACAATTGGACATTTCGTTATGGCGAGAGGTAAATGTATCTATTGTTTATTGTTGCAAAATTAAGCTGTATTATTGCCACTAAATAAAACATTATAAAAGCTTGGTTTGATAAAACCTTTTTCCTCTTATCTTGTTACTTCTTCAAGATAGTGCATAGACTATCTGGACTTTCGTTACCGGACTCCTCTCCAAAAGCGCAAGGGATCGTCCGTACACGTCATACAACCTATAAAACATGTTGATGGGTTAGAATACACTCATAGCAGCTACTGCAGTCAATATGAACAGATCGGCCTCGGTGGCTCAGTGGTTGCGTGATCGCTTTTGATGCCCGAGTACGCGGGTTCGATCCCGGCCAAGGACGACGAGGATTTTTTCAGGGGGAAAATCCTGAGATCACGCACTTCCTTCGGAAGGGAAGTAAAGCCGTTGCTCCCGTGTAGTCGTTTGCCGGCTGCACGTTAAAGAACCCTTGCGAGGCAAAATTTGCGGCCCCTATAACGTCGTCCTGAAATGGCCATTGCAGTTGAAAAGGACGTTAATACCAAATAAACCAAACCAATATGAACAGACGATGCGAACTTAGTGCGAAGGAAAGAGGGATCATCATTGGAGTCCACAGGTTTGAGCATTCGATCCGAGAGAATTCCAACAAATTTCAGATATCCCGCTCGAGAGTGAATGATTTTATTTTAAAGTGAAAGCGAGACGGCGTTATAACATGCCAACCCAGACCCAGTAAACCGACGATATTGACAGATCGCGACCGTCGATGCTTGATATGTGCGATAATGTCAAATCGGACGGCTTCATAAAAATGTTGGCACAGGACTTTCGATCGGCGTCGTTTAATGATGCAAGTTATCGTATCGTCCGCCGGGAGATCGTCGCAGTTGGTTTTCATGGACGAGCAATAGTTCACAAGCCAAATATCAGTAGTGCAAGGAACCCCGCAGTGCGACCCGCCGGATACAGTGATGCAAGGAAACACCAGCACAGGACTCCAGAACAATGGAAAACCATCCTATGTAGTGATGAATCCCACTGCCATTTGTGGCGGTCCGATGGACATGTGTGGGTTTGGCGAATGTCCGGCGAACGTTATTTACAAGACTGTGTCGTATCCACTGTGAAATTCGGAAGAGATGGCATCATGGTCTGGATCTGCTTTTCTTGGTATGGTCTTGGTCTTCTCGTTTTAGTTCGCGGAACCATGAGTGCCGAAGCGTATCAAACAATTCTGGACAATTCTGCGCTACCGACATTTGTGGGAACACTTTGATAATGGCCCATACCCGTTTCCGCACGACAATGCTCCTTGTCCTACAGCAGGCATTATTAACACCTGGTTTGAAGAAAGGGCATGGGGAACCTGACTTCAACCCCATTGAACATCTTTGGGACGAATTGGAGCGCTGGTTGAGAGCCAGGTTATGCCGCCCAAAGAACACCACCAAGAATTCGTTTTCTCGTCATATACAGGGTGAATACAAAAGTCTGAACCCCACTTTTATTTTTTGAACCAAAGCAGGTATGTCAATTTTGATGAATCCAATGAATAGGAAGTTGTGGGTGGCCTATCCCATGGTGCACTTTTCATCATCCCAAATATGCAAATTAGGACACATTCAAAATTTATCTCAAAAACCGTAAAGGATAGAGAAAAAACCCAACTGCAAACTTGTTCAGCATAAAAAAACAAACAAAACAAAAAAAAATCTTCCACATCGGACCAACCAATCACCCACAATCACGTGATTGTGAAGTGTAGCTTACAAACAGTCACACTGCAAAAGGAAAACTGAATGCTGATATTTCTACCATGTAAAGCATGCAAATCAAAAAATTAACATAAATTACCATACTCACATTCAATTTCATGCAGAAACGCAAATAAAAGGCATTTTTTGGCGTCAGTTAGGTTCCGTGCCCAATCGTGTTTTGATAGTTTTACAACGAACAGACAGTACCAAATTTATGGTGGCGGTATCATTTTATTACCCATTCATTATTACGACAAGCATTTCTTTGTTTGATGTAAACATGTCGCGTCGATCATCCCAAACATTCACAAACAGTGGATAGAAATAGAATATCGCTTAGATGTGTGCCGTGCTACAAATATTGCTCATTTAGAAACTTATAAAAAAAAGATAATATAGACACTTGTGTATATTGTGAGAATTTTTGTTAAAAAAATTCACATCTAGTGCCATCCAATAAAAAGTTATAAAATCAAAAAAACGTCATTCTTTTCGGAAATCCTGTACTTCGTTTATATTCCATTGTCAAGTTGTCTCCAATTTCAGGCACCTATATTATTCTATGTTACTATAGTGAACAGATGTCCCGATTTTGACGGGACGCATGTATGCAGAACGTACATGATACGAACAGCAGGGTGGAGCTAACAAATCAGAAAAGTCCAGCCGTGGCATCATGAGTATGATTGAAAAACACAGGTAAGAAGCCCTTACCATTCTCGGTATTGCGCGTCTCAAATAACCCTCAAAATCCCTCTAATAGCCTTTTAACCTCTGAGATATTTTTTTCAGCGCTAGGCGTTCCAGTTCTAACGGACTGATATGCACCCCACTCGGTTGATTACAGACTGAGGACACCATCCTCGATCGATTCGCAGATTTAGGGAGGTTATCTGAAAGTTTCGGACTTGTTTATCGGCATAACCTCCACTCCCTGTAGCCAGACCATGTACATTCTACACATATGCTGCCGGGCATTTCCGACTTTTTGCCCTCTGTCCAGGCTATTTTTATCCCGATGATTTGTCCCATTTTTGTGTTTTTGTCGTTCCGGTTTGTTCTGATTTATAGTGTATGGAATGCTTATCAATCAACGAGTCGGCAAGAATTTGTCGGTTTCGCATCATTAGGTAATAGATTTGGAGGTTAGTATTCTACGTAAATAGCTATTTTGGTTACACTGAACATACTCAATATAAAAAAACACTGACGTGATTATTTTACCATTTTAAAAAATAAAATTTTATTTTAAATTTATTTTATGTATATATTAATAAAATATATGATTATATATTAATTAGTATATTATTATTAATAACATTATTTCACCCCTCATCCCAATATCCCGTCCCGATTTTTGATCTGAAAAACTTGCTCCCTTACTATTACCTAACTCTAAATGAGTGAATGGCGTCGAGATTTGTCATATAATCGAAAGTGCAGTGACGTGAATATTAAAATCTTCCTTCCCGCAACAGTTTAATTTGTTAACATACATTTAAAAAAGGGTTAATCAAAATAAAAAAAAATCCAAAGGAGACAATTTCACGATTTATCGCCTCTCTATCTCTCTTTCTATTTGAGGCGTTTTTAATTCTTCTTGGGTGGCGCAGATGTTAACGAGTTGGTCGTGAATCAGATTAATGAAGGTATACTTTCCCAATGTAAAGATTCTCTAGTCTTAAATGCTTTGTACCCTCGCTGCTTAATAGTAAATCAGCATAAGAGATGGAAACCTTATTAGCCGACATCATCGATTACGCCGCTGCGGACGACTCCATTCCGACGGGGAAGTGAAATTGTGCCGTTGGACGGAGGGAGAGAGAGATAGAGCCCTGGCAGAAAATATGATTTGCATTCCTTGGCATTGATTCACTCAGTCGGGGGAGCGTCTCCCTTTTCCCCCGTTCAATTTGTAAATAGTGTTCCAAACAAAGAAAAAAAAATCAGAAACGAAATGTAATATAGAAAATAAAATAATGGCTTCACATATAGAAAGTAAAACCCCTTAGATTTTACCCTTTATAACGAAATCCCTTTTAGCGTTTTTTTTTATTTGGATCTCTTTTTATCATTATTATTAATAGGGAACAAGATTTAATTCGACGAAACTGCCTGTGTTTCATCGCAACATTTTAGCCGCTAACCGTAAGTTGAATTGTAATTCTTATTTTAATACTTTTGTATATTCTTAAAGCTAACCCCGCCTCCACATCAAACCGGGAATCTTCTTTGAATTTAAATTTTAACAGGAGATCGTAAAGCACCATACATATGCAGTTATATACATTTTTAAAACGCAGAATAAAATGCAAGTATGCTGCGTATATATGTGAGTCATTTTGAAATCCCCTCGAAGGTAAGGTGCGTGCGCAGAAGATGTTGCGCAGCAATTGAAAACACTCCCGGTCGCACAGTCGTGCGATTTCCTATTGAAAGATATTAAATCGCTTCAGTTCCTTTATTTCAGTTCACGGTCGTAAATTTAACGAGTTTAAAGGAAATGTTCCCGATATCGTTTCATAAGACAAATAAGGATAATAGGGAAACCAGCATCATAAAAAAATAAAACAAAAACAGTAGGGGAGTGTTTTATAGCTGTCACGTGATGCTTTTTTAAAAAATTTAATTGCTTAATAGCGAGGGCCAAATAGTTGGACCACCCCACGAATAAAAACAATTTGCTAGTGAAATTTCATTTTAGCGTGAGTGGGTGGTGTTCCAATTTGGACGATGACCTTTGAAATGACCCGGCGGTTTATCATGTTATCGCAATAATTATGTCAGACAGACTATAAATATTAATTAGCCGGTTTGTAGGCCATTGGCGATTTCTTAGATTAAGGGGAAGAGAAATGTGCTCCGTGCTAAGAAAAGTTATTTCTTGAATTTTTCAGTAATTATAAATTCCTACTTTAAAAAAAACTTATGTAAGAATAATTTTTTAATAATAAAATCACGCCTATGGTATTGTATTATTTATATTATCATTAATATTATTATTAATAATCATTCTGTTAAATAAAAATTACTAAGCGTATATATTATTTTTTTTTTAAAGTTAGTAGACCTTGCATCCAATATGAATCTTTTAGTGTACTGTTGTGTTACTTTTTTCAAATATGTCTGACATGGAGACTCCACGTACTCTGATTCACCAAATATGATAAAAAAATCTTCTACAAGTAGCTTTCACCCAATTAATTACCCATGCAAAGCCGTTCGATGCACTTCTCAAAATTTTCCGAGGAAAAAAAATCATAAAGTTTATCACCAATGTATACAGTTTGCAAATACCCGAATTGTAGAGTAGGATTCTGTTAAGTTGTAGTAGTCCGGCGGTAACGCTTTTATTTTGCAGATACGGATTCAAATCCCGTTTTCGTCGTGTTTTTTTTTTTCTTTCTTGTTACATTCATTTTAACAAATATGGAAGTGTTTAATATATTTTGTAAACATAATCCAAATTTTCCAATTTACTACAGTTATGTTTTCATAAATTGAAAGATTTACCAGTTACATTTATTTCACCTTTTTAAGGACAGCAAAAAAGAAGTTATCATAATCCCTGTATAGATAAAGACAGAGGCAGTAGTTAATTTCATGTACAGGGTGTTGCAGAAAACTACAGGGCAATATAACGGGAAGCCTACCCGCTTGATTGCAGGGGCCGGCTTGGTCGATTGGCAGAATGGAGGGAGATGAAGGTGGCCTGCAGCAGCCAGCAGTTTCCACAGTCGGGGAGGGGGGGGGTGAACGTTAAAACTGTCATGTTTTTGATAAAATTACCCAATTATCATTTGATGTCGAGCCGACCCCTGCAATCGAGTGGGTAGGCTTGCTGTTTTAGAGTGTGCTAGTTTAGAGTGTTTAATGATGGGTGCCTTCTTTCCATCATTGAGGAACAATAGATGCCAATATATTTAATAAAATGGGCATAATGCAAGCATTATTTATTTTTGTTTGGTTATAACATAAATGTCATTCTATAAGTTGCAAAATTTATAAAAAGAATTATAAATCTGTGAGGATGTTGTTCTCTGTACTGTTCTTAATAACAAAATACAGGGTACAAAAGAAATAGGCTAGCAGGCCTACATAATGAGACAGTGTATGAAGGGCTGCTAGTCTATTTCTTTCGGGAATAAAGCCGAAACTAGTTGGTTTTTAAAACTAAAACTAAAATGTTGTACTGTAAGGCCTCTTTTAATTTTGTTAAAAAGAATTATATGTTGATAAGTAAACTAAACTGTTTTTAAATGCTTATTTATCCCTGTGAATCATTCAATAAATTATAATAATTCGTAAATGCATTTTATGAAAAGAATAAATGGTACAAATTGGAAAATTAGAATTATATTTAGTAAATGATTAGCGCATTCCTATATACCAGATGGTTATAATTAAAGTTCCCCATTTCCACGCGGGCTGCAGACCGCGTTATTGCACGGATAGTGATGAAACTTTGTATATAGGCTATGCAGAGCTACTCTCTCTCTTAATGTGCCGTTTCCTGTCGGAGGTTGGCGGCCAGTTGATATTGGCGAACTAGGAATAGTAATGCGGGGGTTTTCCGTTGCCTTCCGCATGATTAGTAAGGGACAAACACAACATCATGCCACAGCGGGATTCGAACCCGCGACCCGAGGATCTCGAGAACCACTGAAGCCTGCGCCCCAGCGCTCTCGGCCACCGGGGCCGGCATGCAGAGCTTGGGGAAGAGAATTCCAACGGGAAATTTATTAGGTCATACGGTTGCCATCAGGGGAAAAAGCGGAGCTGCAAGATGATACACAGACGGTAGTAATGCACTACTGGAATGCTGTTAGAGGGACTATTCAATATGCGCACTCACTGCGTCGCTGACATGCTGGAAGCGCAGAACAGCATGCTCAACAGTAGCACGAAGTGTCTCCCGTGAAATGGCCGCAACATGACGAATGATGTTGGCTTTCACTTCAGCCAAGGTCCGTACGCCTCCATGATAAAGCACGATCCTTCAGGGTTTCCCACAGCCAGAAGTCACAAGGATTAAAGATCTTTCGTAAACCTCTCGCCGTCACGGGTCCTGTTCGCAATCCCTTCACACGCCAATATTCTCGCAGTGCTGTTGCACTATTGCTGCTGTTCTGGTAATAGAGCTTCGCAAGGAGCGCACGTTCTTTCTTTCCCAATGGCATAGTAACCTATGCAGATTGTTTGTTCACAGAAGCATTGCGCTTTTGCATACGGCGCCACTTTTTCCCCAGATGGCAACCGTATACACTAATAAATTTTCCGTTGGAATTCTCTCCCCGTGATCTGCATAGCCTATACACAAAGTTTCATCACTTTCCGTGCAATAACGCGGTCTGCAGCCCGCGCATAAGTGGAGAACTTTTATTATAACCACCCTGTATGTTAAAATGAATTTAGGAAGAATAAAGAAAAAAAAAGAAATTGACGATGACGGGATTTGAACCCCTACTGTAACACTTTGCCGCTGGACTACTACAACTCATGTGAATAGGATTCTCATAGAATATTTTTTATCAAATTCTGTGTATATGGAGTCTCCTTTTGAGCTCTGCTGTGTATTTTTAGGTGAGGTTAGTTGCAATTCATATTTTCAGGTATTTGTGAAAATAATTTTAAGTAATAGTTGTAATATTACGAAAAAAGTTAATTATTAGAAAGTTTTCAAGAGAGACCATATAATACAGAGGGGCCCATATATTGTGTAGACTTTTCAACAAAAGAAAACTCTGTATAAAAGTTGTAATACTAAATTCATACAGACATCAAGGGATGCATATACGAGTTACAGTTACAACAGATATGCAAATTGATTATTATAAGCGTCAAGACATTTCTTTTTAATTATCTACTTCTTCTGTCCATTAATAATAATTATCCAAGAAAATCAAATATTATCTGACTTAATTTATTATTTCATTAGGTTATCTGACAGGAGAAAGCTGATATGATGAAAGTGATGAACACAAAGTCTTCATAACTCAAGAGGGTAATCAAACTATATATACTCACAGTTAAATATAGGTTAGGTTAGGTTAGGTTAGATCAAGAATAGATAGCTGGAAATTTAACTAACAGTATTGGCACATAAAAGATTAGGTTAGGTTAGGCAATGCCCCTTCTCCTCCCACGATGTAATGGGCATTGCCTTTCCACTAACATTACACATTCTGTTCAGAACAAAAACTCCGTGTAGAAATGTTTTCCAAATTGGTGCAGCGTTCCTGACTTAAGATTGAAACTGCCAGGGTCCATACTACAAATGAGTGCTACCGGGGACTTGTAGAGGCACGTGGACCTGATACATTACCGTACAGAGAGGTAAGAAAATGGGTGAACGCATTCAAGCGTGGACGTGAGAATGTGAGCTACGAGCCTAGGCCTTTGCGACCCGCCATTTCAGAAGCACAATTGATTACCGTTTCTGACTTGCTAGCTAATGATCAATGGTGGGGTGCTCGTGAGATCGCCTGTGAAACTGGTGCCAGTCATACCACCATTCTTAAAATCTTAAGAAGCGTCTAGAAATGCGAAAAATTTTGGCGCGCTTGATTCCTCATGCGCTTCTTGGGGCTTAACACCGTTACGAGACTGCTAAGATCCATTTGGAATGGTACGATCGTGAAGTGGACCAGTTCCTATGAAAAAATCGTTGCCTTATATGAAACTTGGGCAGGCTCGTACGAAGTTAAACTGAAAGGTCAAGCCAAACTCAGCTCTCCATGTCCAATGAAAGTGCATGTGAACTCCATAAACATTAAAGGCAATGGTGTGATCCTTACTCACGAAGTACCCAATGGACAACTGTATTCATACAATTCACATTTCTTGCAATAGAACCTTCATGAAGCCCTGCGGAGGAAACTGTATCACTTTCTCACCACTCCAACCATTATCCTCCATGACAGTGCCCGTTTTCATCTGGCTATAATGTTGTTTGCGACCATCTCGCAAGATGGGGTTGAGAAGTATGTACCACCCTCCATACTCTTCGATCTGATCACCTGTGACTTTGATTTATTCCCAAAACTTAAGGTACTCCTGCGCGACATTTGTTTCCACGCAGTTCCCGACATGTGTAATCCACCGCTCTATCCATGACATCAACCGATCTGGGGCTGCTAACGCAATTATGAAGCTACCACAACATGGAAAAAGTTCATGGACAATGTAGGGGACGATATTGAGAATTGTAAAAAAGAATCTGTGTTACGGATTCAAGGACTATATTTCTTGTGCTAATCTGTATCATTATGGTCATTATTAAATTTTCAACCCTCGTATAATATTCCTTCGAACTGTATAAGAAAGACTATTCCATAGCATAAGGGTATCTTACATTAAGTAGATACATGTATTTTTACAGGACATTCAAGTCAGTATTTTCTGGTTTCTTTTGCATACGAGGGTTGGGGCATAAGTCTTGGCAACTATTTTTTTTGTAGATATGTGAACGGATCACAAACGTATATGTGTCGTCTGGAAGTTCTGCAGGCATAGTGTGTATACAGAACAACAGATGACTCTGTGAAAGCTGGTAGTAGCGCAGCGAGGGCTGTGAAGTCAGCCAGTTGGTGAGTGTCGTGCGAGATGGAAGTAACCCGTGTTGAGCAGCGCGCTTACATCAAAATAGCCGTTCTCCGAGGGAGAAATACGATGGAATGTCACAGTGAATTAGTGGAAGCCCTTGGGAATAATGCCCTACCATACCGTACAGTAGCACGGTGGGTAGGAAAGTTTCAGCAAGGACGTGTGTCAACCAGTGATGAGCAACCGTGAAGGCCATATTGTCCTGTATACTACCGTTATAAATTAGTGTGTTACGATATTTCAGTGCTATTCATTGTCCACACATGTATTTAACACCTTGTCCTTTCGTCTGTATATGTCACATTTTCCAACCGGACTGGTATCTTCAAGAAAAAAATAGTTGCCATGACTTTTGCCCCAACCCTCATATTTAGAATTAACGTACCAAGCTTTGATAAAATAGACTGATAAGAATCATCAGACAGAGCACGATATAGTTCTTTCAATTTAGCCCTAGCAATGATGTTCATCAGAGTGGGAATCTTACCTTGATTACAAAAACTGGAAATCAAACATGACTCATCGGTAACATGTATTAAAGCGTGTATATTTTGGGCCCTTCGGTAAATATATTTTGGGCCCTTCTGTGCTTATAATTAACACTAGAATACCACATGGTCTACCGACCCTTCACGAATGTGTTCACAGAGATTAGAAAAAATATGGATACACTTCAATATTTGCAGGTGTAAAATCAGCATGTTTTTGAATTGAAAGCGAAGGTGATATAGCATTCTGCTGTGTAATTAAACACCTAGCTAATAGGTGGGAAGCCTCAAGTACTTCACTCAGAGCATGTGCTACTAGTCGTACTGAGTCGTTCAGAGTTTACTGAGTTTCAAAGAGGGCTAGTGCCTCTGTCACTGAAATTTCCAATTTATTTGGGATTCGTTAATTACAACATCAAAGGTATGACGGCTTATCCAGTTTCCTTCTGATACGTATAAGCATGGTCGACATAGTTAACGGAAAGAAAGATACAAAAGGGATTTTAGAAGTATCATGGCCCGGAATAAGAAATGACAACAGAGCTCAGTCTCAGTCTTCCAATGCCAGCGTCTACAAATACTGTGGGGAGAGAATTCCACAAACAAAATATTCACAGGCGAACTGCAATTGTCAAACCACTAATGACCGATATTAATGCCAGAAGAAGAAGAGTGCTGCAACGCCCATAAAGCATGGATGGTCCGATGAATCGAGCTTCACACCGTTCCTAACCAATGGAGATGTTTACGTATGTCGAATATCGTCTCAAACTTATGCGCAGGACCGTCTTGATATTGTGCAGACCCCATCGTCAGTTTCTAAGGTGTAGTCATTGCTAGCGACAATGTAAAACCTTGGCTGAGCATATGTACCTCAGGGTGCAGTCGTTGTTTCTCGAAGATAACGACACTTTAACATTAAGGTTCGGGCTACTGTTCCTCTCCAGCATCTCTTGCTAGGACTGGATGCGATTTTCCGTGAAGAGTGGAATCAACTTCCATTATCCACCATGCAAGATTTACATTTATCAATTACCAAGTGTAATCAGGATGACTGGATGGCAAAGGTGGTACAGCACCTTATTGAGTAAAGATTTTTTTCTTTGACTATTTGTTTCCATATTTTTGACCAACTCTGTAACTTCTTCCTTGTTAAAGGGATCTGATTCGCTCTAAGCAGTGTTTTTTAGGCCAAGATATCTTTCAGTAGCTACGAGGGGAAGTCAAACAAATAAGAAGCTCCAAACTGTACAAAGGGAATTCACCTTTTGCTTCAGACAGCAGCCCAAATAATTTTATGCGGTTGGTTTTTAGGGGCTTGTGAAACGATGGGACACGTGCCTCATTGTACAGGGAGATTATGAGGAAAAATGAAAGTAGTTTTCGAGTCAGTACTCTTTATTGGTTTCATTTCTATATCTATTTGTAACTTACTTACTGACTCCCCTCGTACATTACAAACTTTTATATCTTATAGTCTTTGGATGTCCACATTCTAGAACCGACATCAGATGAAGGGTCATTATCATTATTGTAACCAGTTGAAACGACATGAAGCAAAAGTACGTGTGGAGGTGGATGTTTGAAAAATAGTAAACTCTGCATCCAGTTAACTTTAATTTAATTCAGTTGAATTTCTGAATTATTGTTGCCATAATTATAAAAAAATTTAACAGTTGAAATGGAATATAAAAATATTTAATAAACACAGTTTTAGCATTTACATACTGCCATTTAACTGACTTAAAGATTTTATTCTTCGTCCTCTTTGTTGTGCTCCTGCCAGTTTCTAAATTGTAAATCAATATTTTTGATCAAAGGATTATATGAACTTTGGGGAGGCATTATCAAGTAATCGATTTCAGATTATCTGGAGGTAACTTTAGATGTGTTCGAATAAAGAGGCTTCTCTGCTAAGCTGGAAAGCGCTGTAGAAATGTCTGTTTTCACTAATCGTGCATTTCCGTAACAGAGCAGCCACACAAAACCTAATCTGAACTATTAGAAAATTCAAAAGTTTACAAAGTGCTGGTAGAAATCATTTTTGGCATTTTTCTAACATCTCTATTTTAGAACTACAGTCATTGCTTCTGGAAGGATCTCTTAAAAATTATTACGGACTATTTAAGAATCCTAAGGGGGGGGGGGAAGAAGCAGGATCTTAGGTAATTAAGAGATCAAAATAGATTTCCTTGCAAAGTATTTACTTTTGAAGGTAGAGTTCTTTGTCGTGCAACATGTATTGCGTTAGTTCTTTGAAGGATTTCATCTTTCTCTATTTTTTGCGTGAGGGAGCGAAGATTGAAGAGTGGATTGCCTTTCATCTCCATTTTTCATTCGTCTTTGGGCTCCTTCAATTTTTCCTCGACCATTCGCGGAATTAGAATTATTTCCCCGAATGAACGAGTATCATAAAAGAACGGCTCGACCCTCGGCGCCGTCCTATTAATGAATTCCTCGCGTGCATTGTAATCCCAATGAGAGTCTTAAATCGGCAGGGTTGCTAGGTGACGGACCCAAGTAACTGGGCGAATTATCTTTGTAAAATCCATCGGAAAAAAGTAGATTATTTAATGGGTTTGTATGTAGGTGGAGGACCTTTGTAGCTCGAATCGTAATCAATCCCATATTTCGCATTTTTTGTTTTTGTCCGTTGTTGAATTAAATTCGCAAAGAAGGCCATTGAAACGGAAAAACCTGCCTCCCATTTTCGCCCTCTCTTTATTCCATTTCTCTTTGGATGTCTATTGCCCGGAACAATGGTTGATTGCTGCTCGTTTCTGAGGACTTCATCATCATCCCAAAAGGGAGGGTACAGCTCTGACAAGTCGTTTCCTTTCCTATTTGGCACTTTATTTTGGATTCCACAATAAGAGCGAAGGATCAAGACGAAACGATAAAATAATAAAAAGCAGTGGCCAATTACAACTGCCACCCGCAGAGCCGTTGATTGATCTGTTGCTGGAGACATCGAGGGAGAGCCTGTAGCCCTAAATAAAAGAATGATCCTTTCCATTTATTGTGTTCGTCGCCCACCCATTCACGAAAATCCATACGACGAACGTGTTTTCTGCTAGCTAATGGATCTTGTTGTTGAAGTTCATATTGATGGTTTTTATGTGATTTGTCGCAAATGACTGATTTGCACATGAGATGTTCTTTATGGGTATTTTCTGTTTACACAATGGGCTTGGTCTTTATTATGGATCTGTCCTTTTACGATATTCTTTTTTAATTTAAAACTTGAATTTCCGCTATACATGTGTGTTCTATCCTACCCCTTTCATGTTTCTACAAGAATTTTTCGTAGGCTTAAGAACTGGTCAAAAGAACTGGTCATAGCCAGGACTGTCTTCAATGGGATCGGCGAAGGATTGGTGCCTTTTGAAAGCTTCACTTTTAAAATTAAGAAATAAGATGGCTAAATCTTAACATAATTGACAAAAAAAAATCAACGCACCCCAGAAAAAACGAACCAATCGTCACGAAACCTTACCTGCAAATGCGTTTTGACCGATATGCAAATGATCAAAATTTTATAAATGCGTTAAGTGCGTTACACGACCCGACAAACAGGGAGTTATGGTTAAGGTTATCATTTAATTTGAAAACCGAAACTCCTTGATAGCATTCTGTGAGATCTTCATAACACAACCCATTGAGGATTCTACTATTCGTTGCGTTGCTGTCAATTCTGCGGTACCTGGGACTTATTTTTAAAGAAGATAAAATCCGGTTGCATGTGGCAGACATCTCCATGGATTGTCTCTGTGCTTGTGAGCCAACAGTTCATCCGGCCAGATTGTCAGATCTTTCGCCTATTAACTCTTAATGAGGCGTTGTCTGCGACCAATCCAGAATGTTCGGAACACTGTCCGGCAACTTTATGAATCGATACGAAGTCGAATTACAGATATACCCAAATCAAAGATGAACAAACACAGCCATGCTGACTTCCTCACTTTGTGTAATGTGTTTTGTTCCATAAATCATCCAGTTTTCTCAAATTCGAATCATTTTATTGGTTTGTTTATTAGGTTTTTGGGCCCGCCAATATTTAGATAAGTTTGTGAACTATTCGTGTGGTGCTGTGATTAAAATGTACGTAATTGGACATACGGCATCAGTAAGAAAAGGATGAAGGTCGACTGCGAATATGTGTGCAGGCTGACCGTTACGAACAGTTGAACAATTCACCTTCCAAATGAATGAGTAGACAAGTATTGGACTCCGGACAGTATAGAGAACCCTATTGTGTATTGGACTCCGAAGCAGACGGATGGTCACTACGAAGCTGTTAAAGATGCATAGGGAAAATTTCTACAATTTACATTGCAGTACAAGAATTGGACTTCTCTAATTGACAAAGGGTTGATTTCTCCCATGAATCGCGGTTTCTGCTCCATCGAATAGGTGAACGTTGTCGTATTCGGCGGAAACTCCCAAAAAGAATCAACCTGTTTTTTGGGAGAACACAATGTGTAGGTAGTAGTATTATGGTTTGAGTAATGTTTTTTTGACATTGTCTGGCCCACTCTACCCTGAAAGGCACGCTCATTCTATTTAATTATTTATCCACCGTTACGGGTCAGATAAGCCCATACATAATGGCTGCCTTCCGTAGGCGGCTGAGATATTCCAGCCGGACAATGCGACATATCATAGTGCCAGAACTATCCCGGAATGACTGGAGGAGCATGATAACGTCTTCCAAGTATTTCCAGAATTAAATCCAGTTGTTCACCTTAGGGATAACTTCGACGGCCGTACTCGCTTCATGGATACTTCATCACATACACTCTTTAGGCGATGTTGGAGGTGGCTCTAACATCGATACCAGTGATCAGCTTCCATTGATACTGACTTCTTCCTATGCCGTCTAGTTGCTGCCCGTTCTGCACGCTGCGGTTACTAGCTGGTGGTCATGTAATGTGGCTGGACTGCGTATATTATTTTTTTTATTATTATTATTCATTGTAATCCAATACGTCCATCCAGAGCCTGTATGGCCTGAGGCCGACGAGTTGGGTCTCTGGATGGACCTGGATGAACATTTTTTATGGCGAGTAAATCTTTGATTTTTATATTCATACTTAGGAAAAATGATTTGTAATTGAAATTTGTGATCTTTGACGAACTAGTGCCGTGGTGGAGTTGTGCATTTTAATTTTCAAATTGCTTCGTAATGTTTTCCTTTCAAGAGAATTGCTCTCTCAACTTTTATGCTCCTTTACTTTTGAGCTTTTCCTTTTATTTATTTCCGAATTATTTGGATGGGAGGAGAGGAATCGAGGGCATTAAAATGACAGAGCGCTATAAATAAGCATAAATATTGAAACACTTTTTCCAAAAGGAATGAACAATTTATAGAATGGCGGTTGCAGAAAGAAGATATATAATAAAAAAAAGGACGAAGACTGGAAGAGAGAGAGAGAGCAAGAGGATTTTTTAATTTTATTTTACAACTATTGGATTTTAAAACGGAGGGAGAGAGAAAGGGAGTCGGGTCAATAAATCAAAGTGCGTAATACGATCTCTTTGGAAACACTGGATGGCCGTAAAAAAATGGTGGGATAAAAATTTAATAGAGCTTTGAGAAATGATGGGGTGGGTGGGAGAAGACCCGAGAAGCTAGATTTAAAAATGATTACTTTTTTATATTTTTAAATTAAGCGAAAGGAGTGAAATTTGTTGATAAAACTGAAGCCATGTTTCATTTAGGAAAAAAGTTTTTTTTAACTAGAAAAAATTTATTAATTCTTGATTGAAGAGTTCGTTGTGGGCAATTTCTTGGGGATTTTGGGCATTGGTATGAGCTAAATAAAGAAAAAAAAGTGCATGGCTACTTCAAAAAATTGCATTCAAGCCATGATGATCTTTAGAAGACTTTTTATTAGAACATTTCTCTCTTATATAGAACAAGTCATATATTCATTTTAATTCCTTAAATTATTTTGGTATTTTATTGTACACTGTTTGATCAAAGGTTTCTGAACACCTGTACTTCTGCATTGCAACATGATCTCACGAAAATCACTATGGCTTTGAATCTCTTTGTTTTTATTATGGCTTCTGCTCTTCGAGGAATACTTTCCACCAAATTTTGGTAGAGATCTACAGCAATTTTTTTCATTCTTCCTCAAGAGCATTGCAAAATTCAGTCACAGATATTGGGCATATGGTCTATCCTAGTTGTCGCTCTAATTCATCCCAAGTGGGATTTATATCTACGCTCTCTGCAAGGCAGCCCTGTTCTGCAGTCCCTGTCTCCTCATATTCACACACATGCTGCTTAGTGACAAGGAGCATTCTCATGAAGGGACAGGAAAAGTGCAGACTCAAACAGTTGTGCAACGTTAACCGTACGGAATTGTCTAAAATGTCAAATGTCAAGATAAGTTGCAGACGTCATAGTTCTTGTTGCTAGAACAATTTGGCCGACCACCGAGAGAGAAGGCCTCCGCAGTGAAACTGAATACACTGTTACATTATCATAGATAGTGCAAATTCAGGGCTTATTATTGGTAGAAATACGAATAACAATGCACTATCTATGTGATGCAACAATGTATTCAGTTTCATTGCGGAGGCCGTCTCTCTCGGTGGTCACGGTTTGGCCCTATCCAAATTAAGAAAATGAGCACCTCAAGATGACACAGTCTTCTCCGAACTTCACAGCGAGCACAATGCAGTCAGGCATGAAGTATTTTCCGAACATGCGCCATTCTCAGAGTGCGCACGGAGATTCCTGGCTGCATAAGAAATGTTTCCATTGTTTCATGGTCCATCATTCTAAACGTTGCTTCGCACTGAATTTCTTAATGTAGGCTTATGAGGAAACTTAGGGTCCTCATTTCCATCTAATAGTGATTGAACTGGCGGTACTTGGAAGTAGCATTTCGGAACTGCAGCAGTTGTTTAAGCTTAAGGTTTCCGACAATCTCAGTCTGCCACTTTCTTTGGTTTCATTAATATTGCTCCTTGAAATTTCTACTTCATATTAACATCATTTACAAATTGAACTCACTATATAGGTTTTCTTATCATTCAATAACATTCCATGAGCAGTGTACCATTCTTTTAAAGACACTATGTGTTCTTCAGCCTTAGACTCCTCTGAAGATAGAAAGGACTTGGAAAGAAATGTCTAGCCTATATAGGAGCTAATAGCCAAATTCAACGGAATTGTAATGTTTTATTGTGGACAAAGGTTAGTTTGCTTCCTTTCCTGTTTATTAAGTATTTCATCCACTGTTACTTCGCTTTCTTATTCCAGTCGTTAATCTCGAATAAGTATGTTAATATAAATGCGAAATATAACTTATGCACAAGTTCTTTAATATAAGGCGCCTTCACTTGACTCTATGAAGAAGACACCTTTAAATAGGCATCAGTCTCTCATCAAAAGTATTTATCTTTTGCATTACAGTTTTTAAAAACTCTGGGCCGAAAAACCTTTTCCTAGAAATATATGCGCAGCTAATATTCCATCCAAACAAATGTCTTTTTAATATGAAGATCCGTTTTCAGCATCAAAGTAATTTCGCGGAATTCCGTTTAGTAAAATAGGTAGGCTCTGTTCGTTTATTTTTTCCGGAGTTCACGTAACCCAAAGGTTCATGTTCATTTTCTAACAAGTTGGAGAATGTCAGTACCACACAATATCGCAATATTATATGCACCTATGAAATAAGAGATAAGTACTGGGCATTGATAATGCCCATTTTTATGAGGTAACAAAATCATCCAATGCAGTGTATAATGTTGAAATTGGTTTATATTACTTGGGAAAATATTGTTATAAACGATCCTATTTATCTAGCCAGTATTGACATTTTTAGTAATGCGATTTCACTGTATAGTAAGTTTAAACTGCTGCTTTCTGAATTATGTGATTTTCGTTGCCATGGATATGGAGAGTAAGGATCTGAAAATATAAATTCTCTATCACAAAAACCATTCTTAAAAGATCAGAGGGAATTCTATTTTAACTATGGAAACCGGATAAATTTCAAACTTTGAAGGAATTTCAGACTTTACGTAAAGGACTCAAGGGGATTTTTAAAAGTGATCCTTTTCTTTTGTATTCATTTTCAGAGGTTTTCCTCGTTAAGGACCAATAATATACTACCAACATCCTGCATTTCCACTTTTTCATAAACCGCCTTTGTATTAGTGAAATGTCCTGGTGGAAACGTTCACCGTGTTCAACACTTATTTCCCCCACATTTTGAGAGAAGAGGTTTAGACGGCAATCAAGGAAATGTAATTTTGGTGACATTCTTATTAGGAAGCATCTTTTCTGTTTAGAGTCATCATCAGCTTTGTGATTTTCTAGAAAGTTGCACATACTGATTTGGAGAATTCCATGTATTTTTTCAGCATCACATAAGGATTGAGAAAATCTAGATCTTGATAAACTTTTGGGCCAATAAAGACGCCTTCTTTAATTTTTGAATCTCAGATTTTGGGGAACTTTGTCTTCAAGCATGCAAAAGCATTTTCTTCTTTGTCCACCTGCTTTGGCAGATATCATCATTTTAATATTCAGGGGAGAGAGAGATATGCATCTTGAGGATTTACGTTTACCAATGGCTTACAGGACACATTCATTTCACCTGGAATATAAGTGTTTCACTTAGGCCAATCTTTACGAACATAATGTTTTTCCTTGTTGGCACAATTTCACTCGCATAGAAAACAGCAGTATTTCGTGTTGCATACCAAGTAATAGTCTTATTATTTTCACATCTACGTACAATTTCAACTTGTACTTATCATAGTCTAATTAATTAAGCAACACTTTTTAAGTCTCTCATTCATGTGAACTGATTATCCAATTGGAACTGAGGGGTATCTACTCTCATTATGAAGGAGCACTAAATTTGGAGGCACTCAGCGATGAGAAATTTCCACAGAGCAGGAATTTTTGTTTATTGCATTTGAATGCTAATTTTATTTCATAACAAAGGATAACATTGAAGAAACTAATGATGGAGAAAAACTAAAATCATATTTAAAAAAATGTGGAAAAATTAATGTGAAAAAAAGCAACCTCTTATCCATAAAACAGATTAATTGCCCTGTTTGTATATTTCGGCTGACAGATCAGGTGATATACCAGGTGACACAAAAATAATGACAAAAAGCAGATTTAAATACTGTACAAAACTTAATTTAAGAAGGGCCAATGGTAGATAGGCTTAACTAAACCGGTTATAAGTTTGCTCAATAATTAATGTTTTAAGATGTTTTTCCAATTAGAAACATGTTTAATGTCTTATTGGACCCCCTTTGGCCCGAGTTAAAGCACTGGAAGAACATTCCCTTGGTTATCGTAGGTTATTGTAGACAATAATGTTCAATCATTAACAACAGAAGAAGCTCTATCTCCGACACCGCTACCAGAACCTTGAGTTGTCTGATAAGGTATGCTGGATCTATTGTTTCATGCGGCTCCCGCCAAACTTCTGCCAACTATGGCTCAAAACAATACGTATCGTGATTCATCAGACCACGATTTTTTTCCAGTTTTCACGTGTTCAGTCATGATGTGAACGGGCCTATTATAAACGAACTTTCCTGTTATTTGCAGAATTCAGAAGGTTTCAATATAGATCCGCTTCAATTCCCGGCGCATGATTCTTTCAGTCAGATATGGTTCTGGAACAACCTTTGTCAATTGTTGCACAGTGGATGTTCTGGTTCTCCGACGGCACTTTCGCTAATGATTGATTGTCTTTGCGCCACAGTTTGCGTCACATTTTAGACAAAGACTGTGAATCATTTTTTTTTAACGCTTGAATATTTTGGATATCGTATCTTTCGCGAATCCTGTCAGCTGCTTTGTTGTTCAATTGTAGCTCCAGCTAGAGAAGCACCAACATATGAGTCCCTTTTTGAATTAGTTAGGTCCTTCTTTTTCCCTACGTTCATCACGTTTCTATGATTAGACTCAGCCAACTCATTCTTAAATTAGGAGTCACACGCTTGAATCACATGACTTCAAACTTTGTTGCATAAAAGTATCTAAGGCGTGTCCAAAAAGTCGGTATAATTTAATTTTTTTGAAATATTTTTGCAACAATTTTTTATAAAATACTTTTGCTTTATTGATATCAAATCTGCATAAAGTTTAATTATGAAACGATTATTCAAAAATATTATACTTCAATTTTTTATTAGTTAATAAATAATTTTCACAAAACTGCTGTCCAAAAAGTCTGAATAATACATACAAATATCAAAACAATATCAGAGAAAGATTGCATTAAACATAACTCATTGTTTAATTTGTTTCCTTTATTCTCAATGACCTCATGTGGGAATGGAATTTATCAGTTTTGTAACAATGTCAGAAGAATATCGTTCCTGCTTTTCAAAAGGCCTCCTTTAGGCTATCTAGGGTTAAATATTGTTTGTTTTTGGTCTACACCTTCCTGAAAAGAATTCCTTATAAATTCTCTATGGGACTCAAGTCAGGACTTCTGGCTGGCCATGCCATGACTTGGATATGATGGGAGTCAAACTATGCTTTTGTCGAATGCGATGTGTGAATGGGCGCGTTGTCATGCAGGAAAATCCAGTTGGGACCACCAAGCTGTTGCCCGATGGAGAGCAGGTGATTATCCAGGGTGTTCTAATAGTCCTCGGACTTCTGTCTGCCGCTGATGAACACCAGGTCGGATTTTCCGTGGAAGCCAAAGGCACCCCAAACAATGATGGAGCCGGCGCCCTGCTGCCCACTGAAGAGTGTCTTGGGTTCTTTACACGATGATGCCAGTAACATGCCCAGCCATCTGGGCCATCTAATTCCACTTCTTCTCATCACTAAAGATAACGGCTTCCCACTCAGAAGTCCAGGACATATGATCAGAACCCTACTCTCTTCTGGCAAGTTGATGTGCAGCAGTTAGAAGAGGTTGTTTGGCCATTCTTTTATAGGAAATTGTTGGCTACTCTTTGACGCGATTATGAACGGTGCTGTTGGAAACTGCTCCTATTTCTTCTGCTATTTCTCTCACTGAAAAAGCAGATTCTGTCGCAAGTCGAACCATCCTCCAATCAGCTCGTGCAATGGTTGATCTTGGTCGTCCAGAAGGCGTTTTGGCTTCCACTCTTCACCTTTTCTTATGATCTTATATACACCAGGAATCGATTTACTAATGCATCTGGCAAGTTCTTTTACTGTTGCTCTTTTCGCCTTCATTGTCGAGATTTTTTCCACTTAGTCTGCAGTGAGTTGTTTGTTGTCATCCATGGTGCATATGTAACGAGATGAATGATTTGATGATCAAATCCGGTTATTTAAATAGGAGAAAAAACTAATTATTTATGCAATATTTGAAGAAGTACAAATCATTTAATAGGGTGAGAGCATTTATCCAGAATTTTCTGAATATTTCAAATAATTGACAAAAATTGAATAAAAATAACCTGAGAGTTATTTTCTTAATTAGTCTTTAAGCCTGTTTTGCATCTATTAAAGTAAAAGTATTTCATAAAAATTTCTTACAAAAAATATTTTAGAGAAATTAAATTATACAGGCTTTTTGGACACACCTTAATATGCTTCTACATTATGGACAGATATTTATAATTGATTGGCCATTATACAATGCTTCTACATTATGTCAAGCATTTTGCATAGGGACTTCAAGGCACTTATACCAATGTAGTCTCCGGAATTGTAAATTAAATAATTTTTACCGTAGAACGAAATGAACTATAAACTAAATGGTAAAGAAGCTGGCTTCGTTTTTTTTGTTTTTTGTTTTTTTTTTTTCGTTTTTCAGTGGTTTGATTCCTACCTTCTTCGGAAAACATTCTCGAAGAGGAACTGGGGGTAGTGAGGTATATGTAAGAGGGGTTAAGGAAGAGAGTCGGACTCGACCTGTTTTCTTTCTCCCCCTCCTATTCTTCCTTTTCTGTCCTCTTCTTTTCGATCAATAATATCTTCGTCAACGTGTGTTTGAATTGTAGAAGCGCCAGTGTTTGCCCTGATTGATGGAAGGATGGCTTCTCTATTGGATAGCCCGAAACCCTTATTCACTCGAGACACCCACTATACCAACTTTTTCACCACCTTCACCGTGGACACAGCGATGCCTTTGACTTGCTTCCTCTTGTGTGTAACCTCCATCCCCACGTTTGGTGTTATTTGAACACTCAAATCCCCTTTCAAATAGAATCAAATAACAGAAATCGAAAAGATTTGCTTTATTTCCGACCCTGAAAAGGTTTTGGCTTAGCCAGATTGCTCTAACGTCTTCCTGTACAATGTTTTGTTATTTTTTTATTTATTCTTCAGTAGTGTAGTGGTGTTTTAGAGCTTTTGAGGAGTTTTGTGTGAAAAATAAAGCGGATAAATATTTATTTTTAATACTTGTTTAAATACACCTCGAAGTCCATCGTCCGCCTGGTCGCAGTGGAAGGTGACACAAAAAATCTACTGTTGAGTGTAAAGTGGCTTCATTCTATCTCTTGTCTACCTATTTATGCCACATTTTCCTTTATTGATCCAACCTAATTTCTGCGATGTTATTTGAAATGGAATGTGTTCATTATTTGGAACAACGCCGAAGGCCATTAGCAAGAACAGGTTCCACAAAGCCGCTAGCATTTGTGAATCAAGAATGGGCATTGCTAATACAATGCTGAAAGCTATTTGTTTTGTCGTATTGACTTTCCCAATATAATTAACTGTGTGACAAATGAGTGCACATCAAATATGCAATAGTAAATCTGCCGTGAAAAGTCAAGAATTCCCCATTTTTCATATCCTAGGCTCTTGTAATCACTGCAGTCATGTATCTCGACCCACAGAAAATTAGAGAGCTTTATCCCGTGGATTTTTTTACCGCCTTGCAAAAGAAATAGTTATATGTGCTGATCACACTCTGCATATAGTTATATAAATAACCTGCAAATCAGCCCGTCTGACATTTGCTTAAAGTATTGGGATATTCCCTTAGAAATGGACAGTTCGGGTGATGACGTTAGAGACAACATAAGTAAAGTTTTAAAACATGAATCAAGTTCATGTATCTTAAAAATGGGTCGTACAAGGGACTCGGAGAATTTTTCCGCCTGGCACTGTCATTGAATGTCACGTACATGGGAAGCAGTCAGTGAGATTTCGAACCTGTTAAACCTAATCAAGATGCCTGTGAGTATACCATTATAGAGTGGAAGCGTGAAGGGACAACAACTATAAAACAACACAATTTAGACCTCATAAACTCACTGATGGAGATCGATGAATACTACCCGGGATAATCGGTTTATTTCTGCTGTCAGAATCACTAAGGAATTTAGACAATAATCAGGAACCATGATTAGTACCAGAACTGTTCGGCAGGAGTTTAAACATACAGACCACCATAGGAGACATGCTTCCTATAACCCTGAGATCACGATGATCAATGGTCGACGAAGTTTAAAATTGTGCAAAGGTCTTCACATCCGGACTATAGAATAATGGACTTGTCTTCACATCCGGACTATAGAATAATGGACTTGTCTTCATCCTCAAGTAGTAAGGGTACTTAATTTAGTTAGTAAAAAGTTTGGTAGATATCTTCTTGCCATTTTCCAATGGGAAATTATTAAATGACAAATGTTTTCAAGATATCAGTTCTTTCTGCTTAAAATTTGATGATTTGTGAAACATCTTGTTTGGAGCAACAAATTTCGCTACATATTTTGGAACTCCTGTGGTCGCATCTGGACATGAAGAATACCCTGTGAACACTGCCATATGTGCCTGAATGTATTTTGCCAACTGTCAAGTTTGTATGGTTGCAGTATGGTGCGTAGCTATTTTTCATGGAATCCAAGTTCCGAAAACTGTGGATTCCAAAGTTTATCTGGACATTCTAAACAATTCTGTAATGCTTACTATCTAGGAACTATCTGGTATGGATACATTTGTTTTATCAACATGACAATGCTCCCTTCCACAAATAAAGGTCTGGATAGTTCGATGAAATAGGCGTAAAAGAATTTCTTCACACAGTCATGACATTAACAGAAAAATTGCAGAAATTTTTCCTAGAAAAGTAGAGGTTATGATTGCTGCAGAAGGTGGCCCGAGTCTATCCAATAAGTGGCAGAAATATGTCCGTTTTAATTCTGAAGCGATATACGCATTCCTCTTTTTCTTATTTAAATTGGCACAACACGCTCTCTGTGTTTATCGTATTTCCGACATATCGTACTTTATAATTCCGTGTAATTGTTTTCGATTATCCTCTTTTAATTCCGGCTTAAAGTTTGAAAATGTTTTGCAATTGCAATCGCTGTAATAGTTGATACGCCGCTTTGATAATTTATGAATGGACAATCCGATCATGATCACTCCTGTGTCCGAAACAGTTTGTCATTAATCCATGAATATTTCAGTTTTTAGATTAATAGATTATGTTAAGCTTCTGAAACAAACGATCATTTCCAACAGACGAATGTGAATTAAAATTTGGTTATGTTTGAAGAGATAAACAAAGTAACAAAGTTTATTTATGAGCTCTTTTGTGAGCGATACCAAATTTCTTTAATATTTTGTTATTCTTTTATTATTATTATTATTGTTGTTGTTTTGTTTTGGAAAAATCAAACTCTGATCAAGTCCGGAGGTCAAGTCCTAGAGGCGGCCCCAAAGAGAGGGCAAGCCCTAGAGGCTCAAATGCAAGGGAGGGGAAAAATTACGCGCTCGTGAGAGTATTAATGTTTGGGCGTAGGAATTTCTATATTATGTGACAAGTGTTTAGGATTGTGGTTTTTTGTAAGGTTTAAGCTGTGGGTTTAAGTGTGGGTTTAAGCTCAGTGTTGACAGGCTTTTGTGTAATGAGTGTGGAATAACCCCAGTGGCAGAAAGAACTATAAAAACAATGCATACTCTGGTAACTCCCCAAAGGCGTTTTATTTCGTGTGCAAGATCCGTATATTTAGTATTTCTGTCAGTGTATGTCTTTTGTAAATTGTGTGCATTGGGGATGGAGATTCAACAAATCCCAGATTCACAGTCGTAAAAGGACCAAAGAACTATTAAGGTAGCTCCTGAGCATATAAGCAGTTCCAAGTAGGGTGGTTTTTTGTAAGGTAAGGGTGCTTAAATCTGTTAAGTTCAACATTTTTTGGTAGTCCAGTATTGTTCCAAGGATCTGTAACAATTGGGATGGCTACAGTATTCTTTTATCACAACCGTTCAACTTTTATTTGTCAGTCCCGATACTTAGTGATCTTCTCCCCCTGCCTGTCTTCAACCCATGCATCACCCGGTATGGCAATATCAATGAACCAGCACACTTTCTTTTTCTCAACAACTGTGATGGCAGGCGGGTTGTGGTCCACATATATGTTTGTCTAGATTTCGAGGTTCCTCAAGATCTCGTTTGCCATAAGTTTCTTGACTTGAGCTTCCCAATGATTTTTGCTCACTGTCATGGCGTTGCAAATAATCAGTAAATGGTATTTTCCTGCATCCTTCACATTGCAAAGTCGGCACCACTGTTGTTGTTAAAAGTTAAATTTTTGCTTTCATGCACTTTGATGGTAGATCTTATTCTTGAACTCCCAAGATGAATCCCTCAGTTTCTTTCTTCAATACTCATGTACTTAACCAGACTTTTGATCGACTTTTCCCACTATACTGTATCTTTTCGACTTGCTTTTCTGCTTTTCTAGTTTTCCCGTTGAATTTCAATCTTTCCTTTCTGTATTCAGCGTTCGACTTTATTGTCTTCGAGAGTTCAAGTTGGATAACATGTTTTAGTAATGGAATTTCATTTTTCCTGATTTAATCATTCAAGCTACACTTATCTTCCTCCCTAGTCTGTTTCACCTGTTTGAGTCCTCTACCGCCATCAGCTCTCAGTTAACCCTGAGTTAACTCTCAGTTTCTTTCGGAGAATGGATCAGAGTATTTTGGAATGGAAGCGAATTCGGATTTTCATGTACGATCGATTCAAGTGTTTTCCATAAATATAAGAATTTCAGAAAAACATCAAACTTATGAAAGCACTTTGGCCGTAAGAAGTCAATGGGTGAACGTGACCAGCGTCGGCTAGTAAGAATCGTTTAACTGTCTCGAATAAAATCGAAATTTCGTCCTGGAGCCCCAGTAAACATCAGTGGAAGGACTATGTAGTGTTTCCTTCATGTAGGTTTTAAGATCCGACACAGACTTATGCGATCGTTGGGCTGGAGAACACTGTTACTGGAAACTTGATGATAATAAACAGGTAGCCTAGGCTAATGACTCGCGTTTCCGACTGTTTTAGGCTAATAGAAGGACTCGTATGTGTAGAAAGCCTGAAGAAGCCTCATGGACCCCGCCTTTTAACAAGGGACTGCTGTTAACATTTTTGAAAGATGAGCGTATCTGCGATTATGTTTCATGTACGTCAACATAATTGGATGAACTTGACCAGCAACGATACATAGGTATGTTGTGCTATTCAGACGTTGTTCCACACGAATTAAAGGGCCCAAATCATGCCAGGAAAACATGCCCCAAAACATAACATTTCCCACAGCATCTTCAAGGGTTGTACTCATGCATATGGGGTCCATGCTTTCATGCCGTTTCCGCCAAATTCTTACGTTGTCATGTGCATGATGCAACTGGAAACGTGATTCATCGGACCACTTGACTTTTTTCCAATGCTCCACTGTTTAATCCTTGTGTTCCTGTGCGAATAGAAGACGTTTTATCTTGTGAACTGCAGAGAGCAAAGGTGTTCGAACAGACAGCCCAGTGTACGGCGAACAGTGCATTCAGAGATCATTTGAGAGGATCCTTCATTAAGATCTGCAGTAATTTGATGCACTTTCGCCCTTCTGTTGTCTTGTACCAATCTTGCCACTCGTTCAGACCCAGTTTATCGGCTGACAGTCCAGTCTTTAAACATTTTAACAACAGCTGCTCTTGAACAATTAACGAATGCAGCTGTTTTGCTTATACTCGCTCTATGGCCCCGAGCGCCAACTTTCATCCCACGTTGAAAGGCTGTTAAATGGCGTCCTTTACCCATATCTTCAGAAACAAATCACTTCTACTGTCGTGGTAAACAACCTGCTTTCCTAATTATAATGCTCTGGCCCTCTAACAACTTCAGCGCGAAATCATAGCTAATTTTCCTACAAATGTCAGGTGGTCATAATAATCTGGCCACTCAGTGTATTTGGGGGAGGCCGTGGCCTGGTGGGCTTTCACTGAAACACAACTTCAGAAGATAAGCAACATCAGGCACGGCTAGTCACTGGATGGGTGACCTATCCGTGATTCACAATCTTCATCCCCATGACCATCATACTTCAGTCGCTAATCCAGGTTCATCCAGGGACCCAACTCGTCGGCCTCAGGCCATACAGGCCCTGGATGGACGTATTGGATTACAATCAATTATAAAAAAATTCAGTATGCAGATTTTCACCTCTAGGTTATATCAACATTACTATGATGTTTGGATCGTATTGTCCCAGAAGGATCAGTAGCGATCGCGGATCTTTACAAACTATTAAGATTTTTTAAAGGGCAACATATGGCGATCAGAAATGATGATAAACGAAAGAAGAGCGAATTCTTTTCCATTTCCTAAATATTACGTTCGAGAAAATCTACTTTTTGATTAAACCTTTTTAAGGGGGCCAATTTCCTTATACTTAGGGGGCTTCCGCTACTTTTCTAAACCCTCTTTGAAGGGGGGGGGAGTTAATTCCTTGTTTTAAATTATTTCAAGATTATCGTTAAACCTTTTTATTATCTTTATTAATGTTTTATGATCCTGCCGTGATTACTTAATTATCTTCTTCTGCTTGCTTTCAGTTTTGTACTTTTCATTTAACCGCGTTTAATTAATTATTCATATTTTCTAAATTATTTTTTGTTTCTGGCGCTTCTCTCCTTTTTTTCACTCGAGTTTGTGCAAATATGTTAATTTATTCATCTCATTTGAAGATCTAAATAAATAATGAGCAGAGCGCAACGCAGTCGTCATTCCCCTTTTGCTGTTGTGCGCTTCTTGTTCTTGGGCTTTTGCATTTTCGTCAGCTTAAAAGGTGGAGGAGGGAAGTCGAAGTTGTCGAAATGCTATTGACCCACCGGAGCAGTTTATAGCGGCGAGAGACGGTTGCCATGACTACACAAAGCGACAGGATCGAGTCCCGCTTTGCCCCCCTCGAATCCGCTTAACATTGAAATATAAATACAAAGAGGCGAACTCTTGACATTTGCCGACACATGGGTAGGGGAGGGGGTTACAATTGGATTGGGTCGTTTAATCAAGGTAGGGGATTGTGTAAGGTGGCAAAGAATGCGTGCAAGCATGTAAGCTAGCTGATTGACGCCATCGGAAGTGGCCCTTTTCAGTGAGGATGATCTGTGTCAGACGAAAGGAGTGGAAATTAATCTGAGCACTCGCAAACGGGATTCAAGTCCATTACTTCATAACAACATTCCAATTATACATATGCCGTGAAAAGTAATGAACCCCCCACCCCCCGGTAATGCAAATGAGCCAAGCCAAACTGCTGTCACGGAATTATACATGTCAGAAGCTGCTAATGATCAAATATTCAAACATTTCAACAACGGCAGTTCGGTGTTATCAAATGTCGTATACCCCTAAATGCTTGGACTCCCTTATCAAAGGTTTCTTCCGATATTGGATGCAAGTTCTGTATTCTGACAATCCATCGTCACCACTTCAATGCCTCGACAGTGTCAGCACAGGTTGTTTCATCAGCTGACCTCTATGAGAGAGGGTTCATTAATGGTCTTTCCAGGGCTGGTTGGCACATCATCGTATGACCACTCAATTAGGGTGTGACATCAGCATAGTTTCAAAGGACGAACATACAGAATATCCCCGTGCACATCCAGGGCGTCCACGGATTACGAATGCAATGAAGGGAAGATTGAACGTGCAGCAATTGCCATCTCTCGTGCCACCTTGAGAGACGTTCAGAGTTCTTTGTCCAGCCGCACCAGTCTTCGACGTACCCATGAATTTGGGCTTACTGCTCGACACCAAAGACCATGGCGTACCACTCATTGCAGAAGCACGCCAGAGCAGACTCCCACTGGTACCAAGCCAGATGCCATTTGGAAGCTGAATGTATATGGTACAGTGACGAGTCCTGATTCTATCTTAGTACAGTTGATGGTCGTGTACATGTGTGGCGACGTGTGGGTGAAGAACTGCAAGGCACATTTGGCTTAACGCAACACTGCCTGGTGCTCTGGTATGGGGAGCCATATCCTACGACAGCTCGTACTGCTTTATTGTTCATAATGGTCAACAAGATAGAAGGTGGATTATTCCAGCAGGATATTGCGCAAACACACATTTACCGTGTGGCTGCGGCTTCTGTACAGATGTCTTGACTTGGCCGGCCAGATCACCGGATTATATTCCCTAGTTTACATGTGCGGACATGGTGATACAGATCCGTCGCCTTCCACAACCACCAACAGATGCCACCGGGTTGAAGCAGCATGGTAGTCTGTATTTCGTCTGCACTCTGTAAGACAGTATGCCGCTTTGGGTGAGCAGCTGTTGTGACATACTATGTGGCATATACACGGGGTATTGACTTTAGCACCAAAGTGCCATATTGTGAGTCATGTATATCAATTAATTTATGTAGTATGTACATTTCCTTCCTTTGCATATCTTATAATTTGTACGACTTTTTTCTAGTGGTTGCGTTACTTTTGACGGTGTGTGTATTTGACTTGCTTCATTTTGTGTATCGATGTTTGTTTTGAGTTTTCCAGTGCAATTTCCCTCCTGGCGACAGATTGAATGAGGCGAAAGGCGGCTGAATCGAGTGGCTGCTTTTGGAGCTAAATTATGCAGGCCCTTTGTAGATCCAATTGATTATTGCCTTGAGTTGGATATCGGAATCGAATCCCGTGGAAAAGATGGGAGTTTTGGAGAAGGGCGGTTGGGGAGAACATAAAATGACATGTTTTAAGGATAAGGAAGAAATAGGAGAGGGAGAACAAGTGAGGGTGTGAGTGGGGAGAAAAGGTGGAATGGAGGTTAAAGGAGTACAGACCGGCCGGCCACCCGTCCCCAATCCCGTCATCCATATGGAAGAGGATCGTTCGGACGACCATTCGTCAGCTTTTATCTGTCCGTAAATTCGACAAAAATGACCGTCTCGATGGACAAATGCGACACGTGGCCGTCCTTACCCTCGTCACCATCGCCGCCTCTGCTCCGACCTACCTCTCGGCGGACTGTTGGAATTGGCCCTTCTCGTTTTCTCTCGTTCTCTCTCCTCAAAGAAATGTTCTTTAAGAGTCGTGGCTCTGATTTGAATTTAAAAAAGAAGGACCTGTACATAGGGTTAAATGGAAAATAAAGATCCCTTGGTTGGTAACAAATATTAAAAAATACAATTTGACAGTGGACCCCCTTATAACTAGATTAGTTCGTTAATGCATCGCTTGCTTTCTGAAATACACGTTTGTGATAATTGCAACACCGTGAAAGAAATACGCGAATGGAATAAAATTTGTACCCCATGTCAGTTATTGCAGATGAACTTTCTGATGTGCTAGTGAAATTGTAAACAATAATTCTGTGGAAATTGGCTTTTATCGATCAAAATAGACACCCTTAGGTGCTATACACCTCTCCCATCGAGAGACCAGTGCCTCTACGCCAGCCTCATAGAAATCCGGCTTTCTGGACTGAACAAACTCATCAAAGGCGTTTTTGACGGTTACTTCATTGTTGAACCTTTTCCCTGAAAACAAAAAAAATAAAAGGTTCAAATGGTTAAAGAAGTGGTAGTCGGTTAGCGAGAGGTCTGGAGAGCATGGTGGGGAGAAAGAGACTAGTAGCGCAAGCGGTGTAATTTTTGGACTGCTATTCTTCCAGTCGATTCTTCATGTTTTATTCAGTGAGATCTTGGGGAACCCACTTATCAGGCTTCTTGACCCACTTCATGTTTTATCAAGTGGCGGGAAACTGTTGAATAGCAGACGAGTAATTTCTCTGCCGTGTCCGTTACCATTTGGCGAGGATCAGACTCCACTAGTGTTCGTAGTTCGTCGTTATCGATGACTGGTACTGGTTCGTTTTCAAGGATCATATCACTGAAAGAATTGAAATTTTGGAAACCATCGTTGAATGGTTTGTTTATTAAGTAGCGGAAGAATGAAGCTACTTATTATTTTCACAATGTCCGTCTGTCTGTCCGTCCGTCCCCTTCATAATTTCCGCATTTTTTGAGGTAGAAGGTTGAAATTCGGAATGCAGCTTACTACGGGCATGGGCACCTTCACTATTTAGTTTGGTTTTGATTGGCCCACTGGGGGCGGAGTTTTGGGAGCGGAAATTAGAGGGGACCAAAAGGTCTATGCGTATTTATGCACATAAAGGAGTGAAATTCGTTATGCAGATTTTCCTAAGCAAGATCAACATTACTGTAAAGTTTGGGCCAAATGGTTCCAATAGGGTCGGAGTTGTGGGGGTAGCAGTCACTTGGTCTTTAGAACTATGGCAGCATATGGCGTGTGATGCATCATTCGATCGGAAATGGTGAGAAACGAAAGAAGATAGAGCTCTTTTTCATCTTCTAAATAATACGTTCGAGAAAATCAATTTTTCGATTAAAAAAAATGGGGCGGGGGTGAATTAAAAAGTGCAGATAAAAGGGGTAAAAATAGATGACCTCAGCGCTTCCGCTACTTTCCTATACCTTTCTCAGGAGGATTAATTTCTTGTTTACTGTGTCATCATCTCCAAATCTTAGTTATTTCTCGCTGTCTCTGCTGCGTTGTAGTTCAAACTTGACTCGAGTTCAGCTCTTTGAACTCATAAGGCTTTCGTATTTGGCTTACTTCCATTTTGTGTCTGTATGATCACGCTACAAATGTTTCCTTGCTCACGGGCAGAGATACTTAACCTTCAATATCCAAAACACTAGTACCATCCAGCGGTGTTTATAAATATGAAAATTACTTCATCACGAAATCTGACATTCCATATGCAACAATGGATACTATTGGATTGTTCAAAAAGTCATTCTCGTAGTTTTAAATTTAATGTACTGAACGCAGCTATAGATTTCCGCGCATATTCGCATTTGACAGCTGACACTTAGAGTTTCCATCAAGGAAAAAGATGAGTTATTTTTTCTATAGCGTTGTGGAAATGGAAAGAACGCTGTGTAGGCTTGTGAAAAGTTACGTAAAGTGTACGGTGAGAAAGCTCTTAAAGAATGCCAATATCAAGATTGGTTGCTCGTTTCCGTTATCATGATCACATCTCTTACTCTTATGTTGTCAATCTGGTAGGATTTGAAGGGTGTGGTGTTTTTCGAGGCTCTTACCAAGAATTGTAACGATTAGTTCGGTCGCCTACTGTCAACAAATCGCCATATTTAACGAAGCAGTATCAGAAAAGCGGCCAGAATTGAAAAAAAAAAGCGACATGACAATGCGCGACCACACCATAATTTGATGATTTGCAGAAAATTGTTAAAATTTGGTTGGGAAAGACCACACTGCTTCAGCCAGGCCTTCCATTACTTTAGGTTCTTGCAAAACTCTTCGAGTGGAAAAACGTTTGCTTAAGATGACGCTACCGAAAGACACGTTATTCAATTCAATGCTAATACAGAAAGGAAGCTTTTCGAGAATTGAAGCTTCCCGAAATATAGCAGAATATAATTGTACAAGGAGGACACTGTATCAGTGATTAATGTGTATTATTTTTAATGAAACAAACGGTTTTGAAAATCATTGGAAAAAAACGCAATGACTTTTTGAACGGCCCAACAATAATGGCAAAACATTTTCAAACAGTTATACTTTGCACTGTAACAATGATTTCACGAAAATGACTTATGATATTGAGTCTCACTTTGCTCCCTTTATTATGGCCTCTACTCTCCGAGGAAGACTTTTCACCAGATTTTGGTAGATACCTTCAGCAATTTTTTTCCATTCTTCCCAAAGAATGTTAGTTAAGTTCACTTACAGGTGTTGGGCGATGTGTAGAGGATAGAGGTCACTGTATACAACAAACCCATCTGGAATAAGCTCAAAGTGCAGTACTCTCACGAAATTATGCCAAACTCAGAGCATGACCTTTTGTTTGAACCATTCCCGTTTGACAACCGATTCCGAACCCTTTCCGGAAGGTGTCACTGATTTCTCTTGTCCCAGGATAACATAGCTCCATTTTTCATCTCAGTTACGTACAGCTCGTGAGTTAGCCAAAAGTTGTTTGCAAAGATCCAAATCGTCGTTTTGCCTAGGCACCAGTTAGTTCATCGGAAACTTCCAGGTAGCGCCTGCTCACAAACCCGAATTGGTGGAGGTGTCTACAGATGGGGCTTTGGACCAAAGTTCTGTCTTTATTTTGCGGGTGTTGGTGCTTTGCGGCTGTTTTGACCATTTCACTTTTTGAACTTCATCTTTTACCAAAAATGTCCATCTGGATCTTATCTTTGTCTTCGATATTGGTGTCTCCTGACAACTATCTTTTGCGCCATGCGTTTGTTGATAGTTCCTAGACCTTCCATATCGTTAATTTATTTCGCCACTGCTTTTGCATTCGAGCCTTTTCTCCAAAGCTAAAAAGGTGCGTAAGCTTTGCAGTTATAACCATTTGCATATCATATTCTGTCCTGTAAGTTTCACGTAATCTCAGCTTCGTAGTATTGCAGTTTTTACAAACAGTAATGTAGAAATTCTCTCTGGTTGATTAGAAGCGCAAAATTAATTTTTGTGACGAATGCTCGCGAAAGGTGATTGTTATAGAAGTTGCGCAATAATTGTGCTGACCAGTCGTATCCTTTCTACGTATTTGATCGGCTGAAGAAAGATCATAGATCAATGGACGGGACTTTCGTTTACTATTATTACAAGGTAACGTTTTTTTTTATTAAGTTATTCAAAATAGGATAAAGTGCTTCCATGATACGGTGCCGTCGTTTAGAGCTCTTTTCTACACCCATTTCAATTCTAAGTGGTTTCCATGGATCTAGGATAGAGTTTGAGTTGCTACTGTATGTCACTTGTATTGTTAAAGCAAGTTCATTACTATTTTTGATGTTTCCGCTTCTCGTGCTTTTAATTATTGAGTTTGGAGAGTCCACTCTTTAAATTAATAACATTCCGTTCTCAAGACATATACCAGAATCTTCTTTAAATAACTGTATGGTACTAAAGTCGCTGAACGTATACTGAAAGACTTAGAAAGATCTATTGGTAGCGAACACTTTCTTTATTTACATTTTATCTAATATCTAGTAGAGCTCCATCAAGAGTAAGGTGCCGGAATGTTCGTTCATTCTTCCTTCAAATGTTCAACCAGTTGATGACGAATTTCTGAGTACCTCTCATGTGCTGGCTCTTGACATTTTAATTTAAGGTCATGTGGTTTATGCGTATACTTATCACCTATTTAAGAAGGAGTTGAACGAGACTAATCATTTATCAATTTAAGGAAAGAGAAGGAACTAATTGACTTCAAAAAGGAACTCCTTGTTGGTGCTCGTCCAGCTGGAACTATGATTGAAACAACGAAACATCTGACAGAGTACTTAAAATACAGGGTGTCTCAGAATTCATTGTACAAACTTCTAGGGTAGTTAGTATGGGTGATTCTAAGCAAAAAAGTTCATATGAACATGGGTCCGAATTTGAACGATAACTGAGATATGAACAGAAATAAAAATGCCGCCACTAAGATCAACAAGTTAATAACTCAGGTTCTGTAAAGCCTAGATTAATGAAATTTGGGAGAATAACAGGGTACATAAGACTGTGTATACCGTTAAAATTTGATCGAATTCCAACAAGAAGTGCTCATTCAACATCATAACACGTGCTCACTTGTGAGTACTAACTAGCACTTGATATACAATTTTGACTAACTCGGAAACTTCTCGTTAGAATTCATTCAAGTTTTAACGGTATACACAGTATTATGTACCCTGTTATTCCTTCAAATTTCATTAACCTAGGCTTTACAGAATCTGAGTTATTAACTTGTTGAACTTGGTGGCGGCATTTTTATTTCTGTTCATATCTCAGTTATCGTTCAAATTCGGACCCATGTTCATATGAACTTTTTTGCTTAGAATCACCCATACTAACTCCCCTAAAAGTTTGTACAATGAATTCTGAGACACCCTGTATATAGAAAATATAAATAAGAACTGAGACTGACCTTGCCGATCTGTGGATGCTTTGGTGAGAAGGAGGAAAAGACGGATTCCACTATTTCCACAACGAGTTCTCATCAAAGCATCTGGCTGGTATTCTGGAAAGGCTCTCCATATCTAGAGTATTCAACTTTTGGGAAAATGATCAACAGTCTTTGTCTATAAAGGGTCCTGTGGCTCAAAAACAATGAATCATGAGCGAGATCGCCGTACGGAGAAACACTATATCCACTGTGTAACAATTGTGAAATAATTTTGGCCAAAGCTGAACCACGTCTGGCAGAAGCATGGACCGGAACTTGAAGCGAATATAATTTGGTAGTCGCATGCGTATACGAAAACCCCTGATTTCTGCAAAGAACAAAGTATCTGGAACATATGAAGACTGAAAGAAGGTTATATGGTCTGAAGAATCACGGTACACATTGTTTTGTACTGATGCGTCATGACGATAGTCCGATAAATAGTTTGCTGGGAGCTCCAAGAAGCAGTGGATCCAAGACAACTCAAATTCTAGCAGTGATGTCATGATATGGACCTTCTGCTAAGTGTGGAACTGGTCCCCTGATGTTCATGGAAAGTTGGTTGTGTCCCACGGAATATCTGAATATTGTTGTCGACCAAGTCCAGTTTGTAATGGTGTATTTTTATTCTGCATGTGGCGGCCTCCTCTTCATGAACGACAATGCTACCGTTCATCGTGCATGGTTGATTCAGCAGTGATTTAGCGAGCATTAAGATGATTTCCATAATTACATATGGTTCAACACTTTATTAATTCTATGACAACCCGCACAGATGCTATATTTATGCTAAAGGGTACCCAATAAAATATCAAACAAAAATATGCTTGTAGATTCGATATGATAATTTTTCCATCCCGCAATTAATAATCGAACCTTGGGTGTAGTAACCATTAAGCAGATGCGTCCATAAGCAAGCATGTTCTTTAGATCCTTTTAATTTCAGTATTTTATATTAATTTTTTTGCTCTTTAAAATTCACTGACACGTAGCCTTTTCTGTCTAATAACCAATTTTCATCCCTCAGCGGCTTCAGTTTTACTAATGAGAACGCCCGAGAAAAGGGAGTTTGTTTTTTTATATTCCCCACCCATGCTCACTTCTTCTTCACTGAGGTGTGGATGATGAACCCCCGTTTTCGTCCGTGTGCGGTTTGGATTTCTTATCGAGCGGTTCCTCCTGTGCCGTGTAACGGGAACAACTGATTCGAGACACGAAAATATGGATAACAAAAGATGATCTCGGTGATGAAACGGATCAATAGATCCTCGCAGGAAAAGCCCCCGGACGGCAACGAGAGCGCGCACGATTGTTTCCTTCCCTCTCCCCTCACTCGGACTCGAACCGACCGACCGACCCCCTGTTGACAGGACCAACGAAGCGGCTCGTGATGAGCATTTTCGCGCCTTATTTAATCGAGTGTTTCACAGGACTAGGAAGGAAGAAAAGCAGAGAAAAAGAGAGAAAGACAGCATTCTTTCCCATATACTCACACCCTCGTGCTCAAAAACCAAACCGCGAGTGGCGCTAGTCTTCTCTCTCTCTCTCTCTCTCCCTCTCGGAAGAAAAGGGATTCTCCATATCCATCAAGCATTCCCGTCGTGACTAGTCCTACCTCCGGGCGTTGAATTTGTTGGGGGAATTGTACCAATTCGAATCCTTTTATTTGATGTTAAGGGAAGAAAAGAGGCAGAGAGAGATTGAGAAGGGGCATTTTTGGGCTTTTAAACGCTGACAATTGCTGAAAGACGATCCTTCTTTAGCAATTAGTGGTAAACCACGTCTTTTTTGTTTACTTTGCAATAACAGTTAGATTTCCCATTACATAGGTTTGCTTGGGTTGGCCATGTCATCTTTATAGTCATAGGTCTTCTCGAAGGCACATACGGCCGAATGATTTAGAAACATGTGTGAGACATATGTAAATTTATTTAAGACTGCGTGACTGTACACGTGAAGACTGGAAGAACATTACATTGTCTAACGAATCACGATACACGTAGTTTTGTACCGACGGTAGGCAGAGGGTTTGGCGGGAGTTTTATAAAGCCCGATCGAGGTTCTGGTCATGGTGTTTTGTGTACAGCACTTCTGTTAATATAGAACTGTCCCCTGATATTCATAGAAGGTCGGATGCGCTCCACGGGCTATCTGAGCATTGTTGCCGACCAATGCGCTATTTTTATCCTGCTTCTTCGCGAAAATGCTATTGTTCATCGAATACGAAGATGACTGCCGTTATTTGCCTTGGACGCCCCAGAACCAACAGCTCAACCTCGTAGAGAATAGTTTGTAATATTCAGCTTTGGAAGGATTCAGAAGCTATAAAACAGATCTTGAACAATCAAAAAGGCTGTCCTTCAACAGGCACAAAACCCAAAATGGGGTTTTAAAAAAATAAGAATAAAAGTCAAATAGCTAAACTGATACCAAGAGTCATAATGGATTTAGAGAAGACTTAAAGGATAAAACTAAGAAGAGTTAGATTAGTTCGGTAAAAAAAAACAAGTGTCATTAACGCTCTGGGGAACACGTAAGCCTAGATAAGAGATTGAGACTGAATATTTAATATAATTATAAAATAATAAAATAAAAATAAAACATCATGACGAATAAAAAGTCTAAATAATGAAATGTTAGGTAAAATATTGTGATGCCGGAAATGTAAAGGAGATAAAATTTGTCTAAAGCATTTTGCAACGGTATTAGATGGGTTGGTTTCTCGGAGAACCAAAAGGTCCTCTTCCAATAAATCTGGTAAGGAAACTAAGAACTTCTCTGCTGAACGCATGGTATTCCATTGACTTACAAGTGCTTCAACAATTTACGGACTCGGTGCCAATCCGCATACACTCCAAATTCGAACGCAAGAGAGTCCAATAAATATTAAACAGATATTTCAACTTCATTGCCCAGTATGTGTGGTCCATTTTATTCCTTGTCATGTCAGCAGTAGCTCCCCAGAATTTCTTTCCATAGTTTCTTAACACTTGTATTTTATATTTTGGTTCTGATTCATCGTTATCGTTGGATGATTGAAAAATTTTTCCCACCAAAAATTCAGGATATTAAGCTTAAGTAATGATCAGATAAGAAGCAAACTCCCTCGCTGGAAACAAAAACGAAAATGAACACTCCAGTTCAATAAAGCGTCTAAAACGCCTCCCAGACGAACTTAAATTTAAAAACTTGAAACTACTCGGTTAGTGACGCGTTTTATATTCAATCGTAGGATTACTAATTTAGAATTTAATTTTGTTTTTACGCCATTCGTAAAGTAAATAAACAAAAAGCCAATGTCAGATCCCGCAGAATTCTGAATCTCCCTTTATTTCTGTTATGGCCTCCACTCTCTGAGGAGGACTTTTCTCCAGATTTTCGTAGAGAGCTTTAGGAATTTTCTACCATTCTTCCGCAGGAGGGTTGATGACCTCAGTCACACACTTGTTCGGCGATGTGGCCTAGCTCGTAATCCAATTCGGTTCGCAATCCAATTCATCAAAGATACGCTGAAGAAGACAGCTTAGCTGTAGATATGTACATTCGTGGAAGTAAATATCTCTTGTGAAAAATTGTCTCTTATCCCATATTTGTTATTAGGGCATTGTCATGTTGGATCCCAAAATGTTGGCAGTGCAGATTTGTCCAAAGTCAACGTAGGTTCCTGCTACTTACTGGAACAAGTGCTCCAATAAAAACCATGAAAATGAGCCCCATTTACGGCTTTCTCAGGGTCAGTGGACTCCAAGCAGTCAGGCATGAAGCATTCTCAGGGTCAACCCCCAGATCCAGTCGCGACCATCTGATTGCCAGATTGTGCACCAAGCTTCATCGCTCCATAAGACATCTTTCCATTGTTCCATGGAAATAATCTTTCCATTGTTCCATGGAAATATGAGTTGTAGACTGTTGTAAACTGCATTGATTCTGTTGATTCTGAAGCTTATGAGTAGTGGTACTTTCGTAGTTTGTGTCTTCAGTTCCTGGCGAATGGTGATTGTACTGACGTTACTTGGAAGTATCATTTCGGAACTCTGCAGTAATTGTCTCAGCTGAAGACTTCGATTGCATCGTAACACTCTTGTTAACACACGACGATCTTAGTCTGTTATTTTCTATGGCCTAACATTTCACGGTTCACTGACGTTGCTCCTTGAGATTCCGAGTTGAACATTTGCAGAATGACAAAAAATCTTGCGTACAAATTAGGTGACTTCCTATTATGGTACTGCGTTTGAACTCGCTGAACTTCACTAGTATGAATCAGAAATGAGTTCAATAAGGTATGTTTCTACCTATGTAGAAGAAAATGATTGGATATGTGGGTAATGGAAGAACATGTTTTATCCAAATTCAGTACGTGGTAAGCCACCGCGTGCAGCGATTACAGTAACAACCCTTCTGGATAAACTATCCACAAATCCTTGGACTACCGTAAACGGGATATTTCGCCATTCCGCCTGGAGTACATTGACCAACTCCGGCAATAAAGAAGATCGATTCAATTCCCTATAGATTCTGTATGGGAGTTAGGTCCGAGCTTTGCGCAGTCTAGTAGACCTAGAGATTTGCATACTGTTACAGTGTAGCCCTGGAAACGTGGCAGGTAGCATTGCCATCCTGGAAGGGACATTCCATCATTTCCAGAGAACTGCCACAACATATTAAAGTCTCTGTATGCCTCGGAATTCATGTTTGCATGCACTACGATCAGCAGACCCTTGCCGAACCAGCTGAAACAACCCTTTCCATTAAGTGACCACCATCATGCTTCATAGTGGACACTGTACACTCCGATAGCAGACATTCTCCAAGTAACTGCCAAACTCACGCACGTCATTCGCCCTAAAAAGCGTAAACTGTGATTCGTCAATCCATAACAGTCGGAACCATTGCTCCTGCGTCCAATTCCTTGCTCCTTACACCATCGTAGGCGCTGAGCTGAAATCTTCCCTGTGACGAGAAGTATATGGTCGGCTGCTCGACCATAATATCCAAGTGCCTGGGCTTCTTTACGAAGTGTCTTGATTAAAACCTGGATATTATTGGCCGTCTGGAATTCATTTGCCACGGTATGCATGGGACGGGATATTTTTTTTTTCGTAACTCCGTCTGCAGCACTTACACTCACCAATTCCTGTCTTGCAGTTTCGCGTTGTTCATTTCTGCAATTTACTTTCTTCTTCTACAGGTTAATAACAAAGGATACAGTTGATTTTGTGAACTGTCGATGTCAACAATGTATCGCATGCTCATACCTCCTACGGAGTATCCTATTATTGTACCCTTTTCGAGACCGGAAAGCTGTCTCCTGGTAGCCCTTTTATCTGAGAATTAGTTGAGTACACTCCCGCTTTCGTTTTTAAATCTCACTGTCGTGGGTAAACTCATATGCTCATTTCTTCCTTAGACATCATAAGCATATACATTGGGACACATAACATTGTTTTGAAAGTTCTGGATTTAAAATTTAAGAACTGTATATTGGAATTGCCTGTATATGAAGGAAAAACGTCTTACCACAAAAATAAGCTTTTGTTATGAGGGTTTTTCCCTTCATATTCGCACACTTTATATTGCACCAGGCATTACTTTGAACTAAGGAATCTTTGAGGGGGATTTCTACATTTCTCGAATTTTCCCGTCATTTTCAACTAGGACTAAACAGTGGGATAAAGAATCTCTGACATGCTCATTCAGAATTGGCTTATGTCAGTAGTTTCATGGTCTTTTGGTCTGTGCACTCAGTTTGTTTCAGTTTGTTTAATCTTCTGGTCCATGCGCTCCATTTAATCTTCTGGTCGGACCATTTAATCTTCTCGTCCGTGCATTCCATTGTTGGTCTGCTAAATTTGCTGAAGAGTCGATTTTCGTCCCCTTTATTGCATGACCTCGGCTACAGCAACACCTACTAGAGAGAAGGCCTGCGGACAAAAGGTGTATACATTGTTACGTCATCATCAAGCGGCCAAATATAGGGCTTATTATTGGTAGAAATACGATAACAATTGCCGCTTGATGATGATGTAACAATATACACACCTTTTGTCCGCAGGCCTTCTCTCTAGGAGGTGTTGCTACAGCTCAAGCTTAACAATGTATTTCAACAATCGTTCACCGTAACAAAATTGTCATTTACTTATGTTACTTATGTTCAACAACGTGTTCAGCAACAAATAACGTAGCATTAGTTGACAGTTTTGTTACTCTGCACGATTCTTAAAATACATTGTCAAGCTTTGGCTATACCCAACGTCATGTAATAGAGGGGGCAAAAATGGACTCTTTAGCAAATTCAGTGCTGGATAGAATTATAAACTCACATGAATTTTGAATCAAACTTTACTAAAAACAAAAAGATCTACATCAACTTTTTACATATCATTTTTCAAGCATAAATTTACCACGTTGCTGATAATCATTCCTATATTTTTGGAAATTTTGTGAACAACGACAATAAACTCATAATTTCACTTGGACAAAATTATAAACTCATTCTTAAAAAATATGTTCGCCCGTCTATTTTTATCATATGCAAATTGCAAAAAGGTTATATTTGCAATCACGTATTTTAAGAAAGTGTCTGCTGCAGATTTATACTGTGTGATTAATACCACGAGGAACAGAGCTTGATGAGATAGAGATTAGGACAGTATGGATGTTGCATGGATGTGGAATGTCCCAAAGGAAAATTGTAAGCTCATCTTAACCGATCCCAGTGTGCTGTCAGAAGTCTATTACAACGGGGAGTTGACGGGAGAGCGAAGAAACGAACAAGAAGGAAAGAAATCTTAAACTCTCGAGATAAATTTCGTATTCGACGACTGGTAGCAATTGTAACTGGTAACTGGAAGCAATCTTTCTGCTGGACGCACCGTAGATGTACTTTCACTTGACTGCTCTCGGAGCACTATTGCACGGGTTCTGCAACAATCTTCAAACGTTGTCTACAAAAAATTTCTACGAAAATCACCTCTAAACAAAGCTCACAAAAATGCAAGATTGGAGTTTTGTAAAGAAAAAATGCCATGGACTCACGGTGTACACAGCGGTGTTCTCTGATGAAAAGAAATTCAACCTTGATGATCCCGATGGATGGGACTATTATTGGCATATTGTCAGACCAGATGAACAGCTTAAACTGAGTCGTCACATAAGGGGTGCCTCAGTAATGGTTTAGGGGGTGTTTTCTGCTCAGGGTAAATGTGATATGGTAGTGATCAATGGACGCATGGACTCTGCGAGATACAAAGTGCTGCTGGAAAGTCACCTTCCTAGCTATGGTGAAATTCTTGGTGGAGATAACTGGTCTTTCCAGCAAGATACTGCTCCATGCCACCGCTCCAACCTTATGAAAAAATGGTTTCAAGAGCAGCAGATAAATGTTTTATGTTGGCCGTCACGCTACCCAGACCTCAACCCAATTGAGAATGTATGGGGACAACTAGCACATCATGTTTACAAAGATCATCGGCAATTCCAAACTACTCAAGAGCTCATCACTGCCATCATGGAAGGATAGGAATCTATCACTATTGAGTACTTGATTAAAACTTGTCGAGTCGATGCCAAACAGGATGTTTGAAGTCATAAGAAACAATGGGACCAACAAAGTACTAGTGTGTGAAAAATAATCGCCATACTTCTGTTTTTTAAGGGTGAGTCTATAATTTTGTCCAGCACTGTATAGCAGACCAGCAATGGAGCGCACAGACCAGAGCATGGTAGCTGTTTCATAAACATAAACTCGATATCAGTCGATAGATGTTACGTAAGATGTTTGGTCAAAAAAATTGTTTCTGCTGCAGTGGTTCAGCGTCGGAAACTTAATCTACGACCTTCCCGTGTCCGTTGGTTAGCTTCTTGCTCATAAAATCAACGTTGCTGTTGCTCGCAGCGATTCAACAGGTGTTCGATTGGTACTGATATAAATAGCAAAAGAAAATTTGTTGTCAGCTAGCAAGTTTTATAAAAACGAAATCGGTTCAATGATTAGAAGGGCCTTTGATGCATTTAAGGATTTAAACGCGTCATTGGGTTGACAGTTGACTGCTATAATGTGGGTTAATAGATGTGACTGCTTGTCATTAATATGTAGTAACGTGAAGTTAGTGTTGGTTACTAAGTCTCATGAACTCCAGTGTCTATATGTGTGTGTGATTAATTGGTTGGATTGATTAATTGTAATTTAGTAAGCAGATAAGAGAAAGGATGAAGGGCATGTAGGGTATTTAATTAATTAGCGCGTGCACGGTAATATTAATTGAAACGAAAAACGGTAGTATATTCTCTTATGACGCATATATATCCTGAGATGGCGGCCCACCTTCTTAACCCGGTTATCCTCTGTGGTGTATAAACGATGTCGGCATTAAAGCGAAATGAAATCCGTTTCGAAGTAATATGGTAGTTTTCTTTAAAGATATCCTTTTTGTACCCTATACTCATGGTTCTCTTCTTTATCGTAAAGCGCTCCTTTCTTTTTATTGACGGGCGTAACGTGTTGAATATTCTCTCCGTATGGGGTTCCCGTGCAGGGCAGGCTGCGTGTCGCCGCCGCCGCCACCGCCGTCGTTGCCGCGCTATTCTTCCCCATTTGCCAAGACTGAAGCGGACGCGGATTTCGCTTTGGCGCGCTACTCTCGAACGCAGCAGCGATCCCTTCTCGGTCTGCCTTCTTCCACCCCTGCGTGATTAGGAAGTGAGCCAGTCCGTAGCTAGGGGCGCCGTCCAATCAGGTTTTTTTGCGGCGCGATGGCGGGGTGGTCGCACTGCAGGTGGAAGAGCCTCAGAGCAATTGATGAACAATAACCAGAAGGCCGTCGATTGAAGGCGCATGTGCCAGACTTCCCTCCCGGCCAGCCCCCAGTAGAGCACGCCGACCGACCGACCGACGACCCAAAACGAGGAACGACGACGATCGACGAGTTGACCGAGGCGCTGCGGAGTTGGTTGCCGCTGCTTTTAACGCTTCTCGCCCGCCTCGCTCTTGAATTCATCGAGTCTTGTTTCGACGGACGGCCAAGTAGCATCTACCCCGTCGTTCTCATCATCGCCAGCCGGACAAAACTCCATCGCAAAACCCTAAGTAGCTAATCCCTCTCGTACTGGAATATTGTTGTGTGCTCATTTTTATACTCTTTTTTTTCGGCCATCAAGGTGCGTGTGTGTGTGCGTTCTCCTTTTTTCTGTCTCTCTCTCTCCTCGTTTTATTATTATTTTTTTGAATTTTTCTTTTTATTTCGTCCCTGGTATCGCCGTTTTCGATCGTTTCGTCGTGGTGATACGAACAAGTGATCCATCCGCTAGTTGTAGTTTTGGCCGCCCGTGGCAGCATCACTTGACAGCGTGAGCGCGGATTTTTTTTTAATACATATACCCTCCTCTCATTCTCTGACATTGTTTCTCCCGACCCTCCGCTCCTAACCCCCTCTTCTGTTTTTCGCTCATCGTTGCCGCCTCTTTACGTTGTTGGCTCCCAACGGGCGCTCCGGCAGCCATTGTTATTATTTATAAGTTCTTTTACCATTACTTAATAGTGCTGACGACGTTGCGTTCCTGGGATTGTGATTTGTAGAAATTTTTGTTCTCCGGCCGTTCGACGTCATTGAAGAACAAGTGGTGTTGATACACGAACCCGATTGGATTTGATTATTGCTTTGTATACACACACACACACACATACACGTACACACTCTTAATACGCACAGGTGTTAAACTGTTATTAGGTAAACGCTCGTCATCTTGCGGTGGCTACGTCTTAACGAGGTGGATTTTTACATTTTTGATTTTGGAAGAAAAAAAATTCGTAATCTTAAACGTGAAGTTCTTTTTGGTGCTGTTTATTTGTTTATAACAAACAACCAAGTAGTGTGCGTGCTTACTATTTATTATAATCGTTTCGGATTGATCGTTTTGACGACGGGAGTGTTCAAAGTCAAAGTCAGTAGCATTCAGTCGGCTCTGTGTTTCTGTGTGTGAGCGATCCCCCGACTGTTATTGTCAATCGTCGTCGTTTCGTCGTCCGCAATCTTTCCACTCCGTTCGTTTGATTCTCCCTCGCGGCCGTTGTTGCGGTAACGGCGGTGACCCTGTTTGGAGTTGGGCCGCCCAACCACCACCACCACCACCGCCACCACCACCGCCGCCCGTCGCCGCCGCCGCCGATCGCCGCTTGCCCATCGTCGACCGGTTAAGTTCGACGTTCACTACTCGGCTCAATGAAGTCGACAGCCGCCGCGCTCACCATTTGGACTCAAGCGCAGCTGCTCCGTAACCAGTGAAGAATGGATTCTATCTACTGCACCGGGACAGATGTAGAGATGAATAGGATGTTCGATCAATATCTCTTCAAGGTAAGGCTCTTTTTCTTTCTTTTTTTTTTATTTCTTTTTTTTTTTTTTTCTTCGTTCCTTCTCACTTCTTATCCTGAGTGACCGCGCTCTTTTTTTATTGTTTTTATGACCGTCGCAAGCGTCCCTCGAAGCGAGATATCCTCGTCATTTATTCATTGGATTTCTCCCCTGAAATATCTCGTTTGTTACTATTCCTAAGCACAAAAAGTTTTTTGAAAAAAAACAAAAAAACTTAAATGATTTTAACATACACGCCATGCGTCATTTAGCGCATTTTTTAATCATTCAGAGAAGGAAAAAAACATTTAAATGAAGCAATGAACTGGGGATCCATAACAGACATGAATTACGTAAAAATAATTGTTTAACGGTATGATAGTACTACAGAGGAAAAAATCCCGCGTAGCTCTTACTTTTCCAGAGCATTTTGCATTTTTAGAATGCAACCCCGTGAATGCTAATTAATTGGGGGCCTATTCGGATTAACGAAAGTTTGCACTCGCTTCTAAAACATGTATTGCGATTTAAGTAAGTGGTAAATATCAAGAACCTAATACACTTGAAACCGTTTTACGAGCGATCTGCATGCAGTTCAGACATAACAAGATCAGAATGAATATCATAAGATTTCGAGCCATGTTTTTTTTTCTCCACAGTCGTCAAAACATGACCGTGGTTGGATTAACGGGATCCCACAACTCTAATTCCAAAGGAAACTTCAAACTAACTAGCTTTGTAACATTAAATCGGTTTATATCAGAAACACGTTGTATACGTTCACTATTTCCCGATTCGTGGCCACGCTCCGTACTTTAGCCTTGAATAGCAGGCTTTTTTACTAAGTAGCGGATTGCGTGAAGCACTTTGGTAGCCTACTCGTTATGTCGGCCTTCGGTGATTAGTGAGCGTCAACGACGATTTCCGAAAGGACGGATGATCACCTGTTGGAATTTTGGAATGGCGCTGACGCAGAATGTCCCGATTTATTTGGTTTATTAGTTAGTTTTTGCATAGCGCAAGCGGATAAGGGTATAAACTAAAATGTTTGATGGTTGGATATATGGATAGAGACCAAACCGCGGGTTAATAGGCAGCGCAAAAAGCATACGCGGAAAGAGAAACGTTGAAACGTCTTTTGCGAATAAAAGATATATAGGAGTATTTTTATATTTATTTGTTTATTTATTTATGTAATAATAGTCATATCTATGGGATGAAATATACAAGGTAGAATTAAGATAAATCAGAATGTCTAATAGTGGTTTTGAAGTGCTTTTGTTTGTTGGAACATGCTGGAAGATTATACTCAAAGATGACTTTTTAGTCTTGAGAAGGAATAGTGTTTCAGAAGTTGATTTAATGGTTAGAACAATAAGTGGATATAACCATGGAAGGAATTGACTTAGATTTTTGTAGAGTTCTGGCATGGGATGAATCAAAATCCGGTAAAGGATGCCGGATTCGTTTACTTTTGCATTGAGAATAATGGAAGGCAGTGTTATTCTGTGTTGCAATAAGATGTAATGGAAGTGTATTTGCTTTTAATGATCTGTTGCAGGCAGTCTTAAGGCGGTGTATGAAGACATTCTGGAGGCTTGCTGATCTTATAAAGTAGCGTAGCCTATTGTATGAATGATTTTGGTATTAATAAAAGGTTTTCATTTCATGCTTGGGGAGTGGGCTTCAAACGTGAAACGCTAACTTTTTTGTCGAAAAATACTCCTAAAATTTTCTGCGGAATTCTTCCTGGTGAGTTTTTCTCTTTTCGGGTGATGATTAGGATGCGAGTCTTGTCTTGGTTGAGGGTCTTTTGTTAAGTACCAACATCTTAATAGAGCTAGATAATTATATTTGATTTATATTGCGGACCTGCGAACGAGTACACCTAATCTGAAAAATATAAAATAATTGTGCGTGCGGTTTGGTTTTAAAGCGTTGCTCAAATTTCCTTAGTCGCAAAAGGAAAATTTAGCTTCTCCTCCCCCCTCGTTTGCTTTCTGGATTGTGAATTAACAATGTTAAGCAGCTTGTGTCTACGTAGCATCTGTTCAAATATAAGTGGACGAGAAATGATTAATTGCCTTGGATCCGTTCCGCTTCGTGTTAATGTTTTCCTCGAAAAGGAAGGAGGATGGCTGAAGGGTGGGTGGGCTCTATTTTCCTATATTTTTTTCATTGCGTCGACGACGAAACCCAAGCGCTTGATCGTCTTGTCGTATGTGGAATTCTGATTTAAAAAAAAAAAAAGGATCTCATATACAGGAACGTAAGCTCTGTGATTATGTAATTTGGTCCGCGTTGAAATTTGAAGCTTCTATTACTTTGAACGTTTGGTAGATTGGTGCGCGCATCTTTTAAGTCGATCATTTATTACAAATGAAATTATTTTTTATGAGGTTTTTTTTATTTTTTTTATTTTAATCAGATGTCAAATTAATGCCGTCACTGGAAGGTTTTTGCGTGTACGGTCTTTGAAAAGAGTAAAAATTATAAAACGCCTGTCATTTAATGCGCAGTTTAACCTCTTAAGAGACTGTTACGATCTCCCGACTGCGATTATCGATTGGCGTTGTACCTCACGTATCTTAGTGTTCTGTAATTTTTCGTTTCTGGTAGAATTCCTGCTTCTTTCAATGCTTCTTTCTGCCATTGCTTCTTATGCCTTTACTGGTTGTTAGTATGTAATTGGAGTGATGCAGTTTTATTGTTACGGGCGCGTTTTTAATTGATTCAGGATTGTGGAATTGCCAAGTAAGAACACTCCAGAACAAGTAGACTGAATTGCAACACTAAGCCGACTGTACTTACGTACTAATTTCTCATTGTGTCAACCCCTTTTTGTGTGATAATTGTGCCGTCGGTTTAAATGAATTTTCGTAAGAGCGTTATTGCGAGTATAGCGACGGCCTTTTCGTGGGCCACTTTTGGTGGTGGCGGCGGCGGGGGATCCACGCCCCTTAACAGGTGGTCACTTTCGATCGAGGAAAAAAAAAGGAAAAACGGCGCCATTAAGTTATTGCTGGGGACTCCCTTTTGAGAATGAAGCGGAAGGAGAGGAAAGGGAGAGGGGAAAAAAAAAACTTGTTCGGGATTGTGTCGATTTCTTTCCCCGAAAGGTCATTCGATGATCCTCAACCCCCTTCTGTGTTAGTGTTGTTTGGTGTAGTGATGGAATAAATGGGAGTAACTGAAATGTAGTAGCCTCTAATTTCACTTGGACTTGAGTATGCTGTAAAGCGGTGCTGGAAGCGAGATTGCAACACATTTCTAGTATGGAATTGGGAATTCGCGGCGGCGCTTTTGACGGCGGACGATTGTCTTGAGTGCGAAAATAGATGAAAACGGGATGTGCGTATCGTTGTTTTAGCAAATTTTATAAGACTGAAACTTCCTACAAGCAAATCGGATTTGAGATCTGTTTTAGATAGGTGCGAGTTTTCCGCATTTTATTATTAATGTTTGCGTTTTGCTCTCACTCTACAAAGTATCAAGGCGAAGACGCAATGCATTGCTGATTAGATGAGGTAATGGACTTGTAATTGCATAAGACTATCTTAGATTTTATCTTTTAAATCCTTAGAACAAATTTTTAAAAAAATTGATGGAAAAAATACGATTCTAAACTTAAAGCGCTTTTTGATTGAATCCAGTGTCGTGGCTTTTCGTCAAGATAATGCTAAGTCGAAAATTTTCATATTCAATTTCATCTATCACAAAAAGAATTTTAGATGCCAAAGAAAATATTTCATCAAACTCGATGAGACTTCATTCAGGGCTGGTGTTCCGTGAAGATGTTACAAGTGTTCCGCAGAATTTTGTAATTTGTCGTAATTGCTCGCTTCTTCAATTTAAAAGCCATAGTCATCCACATTATGAATGTCAGTTTATGACTTGATGCAATGTTCTTCCTATTTTTTTTAGAATAAAAGACTTCGAAAAGATTAAAAACCACCGGAAAAGCTTTAACCAATTGGAACCCTTGATCTCATCAGGGTTTCGCGGTAGGTTAGATTAGTCTGTTGTTTGATTTTCTGCCCATTCTACGATAGACATGTAAAAATCCATAAACTCTACAATCTGAAGTGTATAAAATTTATTTATATCTACAAGATTCTATAAAATTTGGCTGCTCCCGCAAAAAATGTTTCCAGTGTTTCCGGCCTTAGGTTCAGCCTCAGGCCCCGCGGCAGTCACTTCATTTAATTAGATCCTTTTAGTTAATGCTTTAATCATGCATTTTTGCACGTAAGGAAAAGAGAAATGACATTTTGTTGTTAGTAATTTTCACACATTAGAATACTATATTGATTGCCATATTTTCGCCGCAAAAAGCGCGCTTTGAGAACTGATCTTAAGGGTAATCGATAATTTTGATTCAAATGATCTGAGGGTACTACTCTTATTGCGTATTAGATGCGTTTGCTGCTGTTATCTTTACTGGGCCTATTTTGAACGTCAGTTTATGCCTGATTACCCGCTCTTTTTTCGAACGGTATTTGTGTTTTTCCATCCTCTTAGCTGTGGGCAAAGAGCGCATCGACGCAGACATCGCTGTCTCTTTCTGTGGCTCCGAGCGGACTTTTTCCGAACCCTTTAAACCCATTGAAGTGGGTGAAGTAAGTGACCGATATCATTTTTCAACATTTTCTGGGGCTCGACTAACCCCGAAACCGGAATCGCCCGAACAGACGCCACACACGAAACGCCGTTTGCCAAGTTCAGCTGAGAGGATGAAGGCGCGTTGAGAAGGGAAGAGGGAGTGGACATTGGTTTTTGAGCGGTATTATTAGAATATAAAAACCATAACGTGAAGAAGATGGGCCACAGTCACGAAATGTCAGGAGATAATAAATGAAGACTGGGATCTCGAAGAATGGAAGACCGGAAACGCTGGTGCGCTATACTATTAACTAACGCACTCTTCGTCGCCGCTAGCTGTAATAACAATTATTAAAAAAAAAAAAAAAGAGGGGTCAGCCGCGCTTTAATTAGCTCTCTCTCTTTTTTTTTTTTTAAATAGTAATTACCATTAATATATATTTTTTTATTAACCTCGTAGTTCAATTTGAATCTCATGATGAGCATTGCCTCTTTTTCGGTGGCGCCGATTGTTGCCGGACGGTGGCGCTGCGCGTTGGGGCCTTTACGCAGGAGATCGAGAACGAATGGCCTGCATCCGCTACCGATTTGTTTGGGGATAGGATTCTCCGCAGAAGGGGGATCGGAAAATAGTGGAGGGGGTTGTAAACACATCCATAACTGTTCTCGATCTGTTTTTATCGAATCTCTTTCCGCGGGTGAACGGTCTTTCCGAGAAAACGAAAAGGCACTTTGTGCCTTATGGTGATTTTTGTTACATTATCCAGGCCTTTGTGTAATGCTGCTTGTGATTGTTTATGGAGTTTATTAAGGAAATAATCACGCATTACAGAAGAGTTGACATCACCAACTCATCGCGGTATACTATAGTCATTAAATATTGAAACTTTAAGTACGTTGTAGATAATTTCGCACGGAGAAACCGCGCGTAATGGTGCATTTTGAATAAGCAGCGAGGAAATGAAAGGATTATGGAGAATGGGCACTATCTGCTTCCAGGGCCTTGTTTTTTATTTTTTTTTATTTTTTATTTTTTAAATTCTAACAAGAATCTTACGGCTAATTCCTATGTCCCTTTCTTTATAAGGAGAGCGTGTACTGGAGTTCTGTTTTTTCATATTTATATCATATAAATATGAAAAAACAGAACTCCAGCACGCGCTCTCCTTATAAAGGAAGGGACATAGGAATTAGCCGTATGATTCTAGTTAGAATGTGAATTTTCTTCCATAAGGACAGGAAGGATCTTCACCAGTTGACTTGAGTTGGAAAGATGTAGAATATTTTTCTTTTTAAATATGTGTTGTACCATAAGATTAGGGGGCAGAACATGCAGATAATTGAAGGGTTTCGGCGTAAAACGTGACAAATAGTACCCTAATTTATTTAGAGCAGATATGTATATATTTTTTTTTGGAAAGATGTACACGTTCATAAGAGTATGCAGTTTTTATGCAGATATTTACAATGCATAACCTGAAAATTTTGCATATGACATCATGTTTTGCAACAGTTTATTCAGCTCAAGCTTATCTTTAACAACAGTTGTTCATTTTTATTCATTTTCATCCTCAAATCAGCCTTTTCTGGTTTACATATTGATAAAATGTTGCCTTAGTTGAACAAGACTTCGTGAGTTGTATTCCTTAAACAGTTGCAATTTTGTGGTTGTTAAATATATCTTCCAAAATGTTTTCATGTTTTTGAAGGCATATAAGTGGACAGTTGCAGTTGGACATAACGTGGACGTGTCAAGAATTTTTCCAGCCATAATAAGTTCCTTTTTCTTCCGTATTTATTGTACGACAGGCCTCTTTCTTGCGTTTTGTGACTGCCTTCTGATTCCATGTCTTCAATCCTTTTCTACTCTTCTGTCCAATTAGTTTCTAGAAAAGTGAACGGGTGATTAAGCATTGCTGTTTGATTGTAATGCTGTTTCATGTAAGTAAAACATTACCTTCATTACCGCTTCATGCGGACGTTGTGGCCTAGAGCGCGGACGTTTTCCAGTTCTAAATTCTGCCGGATCTCTAGTTCAAGCATGGATGATTTGTTCCTCCCAGGAATAAGTAAAAATTAGTTAAGTGAAAGGGCGCAAAATGATTTGGATGTTTACGCTCCAAAAAACCTAACGAAGCAACCAATTACCATCTCACAGCTTACTCACCTTTTTTGGACAAACATCGCTTTCCTCGATGCTCTCTTGACTTATTGTTTCACCCTCTATCGGTATGTAATCACTACTAGTTTCAGAGAAATTCCATGGTATAAAGAAGACGCGCTTAACAGAGGCGAACGCTGTTGCTTGAAACAAGTATGAGCTATCATTGTTCTGGATATGCGATATGCCATCTCTGAACAGCAAATCTATCTTCTATCTTCTATATATATAAAAATGGTTGTTTGTATGTATGTATATTTATCTCTTATACAAATCTACAGTTTTATTCCAATCTTGATGAAAGTCTGCACACATGTCCTTAAAAATAAGGAGAAGAGCACTGTCTACATGAGATTTTGAAAAAAAAAAAATCTTTTATATAAAATTCATTTTCAGTTTGTTAACACATTAACTGGTGTTGCACTACAAGCGTAACACATTTACTGGTGTGGCACTGCACAATTAACCAAATTAGCCTCTTTTAGGGAGGGGGGTAACGAATTGTAGAGTGTGCTTTCCATGGAGCGCGATATCTCCACCATGACCTACCTAAAACCTTCCCAGGCTCCATCGGAATTACCATGAAAAATTTCATCACCCGGTTCACAGATTGTGAATTTCTCCTATCCAAACCATCAGAAAGTTTGATGAACACACAATAAGAAATAAAGAAATTAAACTGGAACAAACACCAAACATCAGGTAAAGACTACTTGGTTGTCTTTAAGATACTTAGTGACAAGCATGGCTGTTCAGGTGTCTGCGATAGCTCAATTCATGGTTTCTTAATTGAAGAGGTTCTGACACTCGTAACTGATCCAATGCTATCGGCGCGAACCAGAAGATGTACCGGAAGTAGATGGCGAACGAGCAGTCTATGCTCCATTTATTAAATTTTTATGAATCATTTTGAATCATTTATTAAGTACCGAAAGGTGCTTTATGCTATCAGTGTGGGGAAACGTGTCTGTCTGTCTGCCTGTAACTCAAACTTCTCTGAGGCTATGAAAGATTTTCAAAATCTGTTTTCGTCAGTCGCTGAATATGGTTCATGGCACGAACCAGTTACAAATATTATCTAAATCGGTTCATTGGCATGTGCACAAAAGGTACCTCTATTTTCCCGCCTGGAAATTTTCAATGGAAAGATATATTGAGTAATATATCAAACAAATCGTAATGACGAGATAGATGCGGTTATTCATTATTATTTTCGTCAGTCGATGAACATGGTACATGGCACGAATCAATCACAAATATTATCTAAATCTGTTCAATAGCACGTGCACAAAAGATACCTTTACGACCCCACCTAGCAATTTTCAATGGAGAGATATATTAAGTAATATATCAGACAAATCGTAATGACGAGATAGAAGCGGATATAGATTACTATTTTCGCCAATTAATAAATATGGTTCCGGGAATGAACCATTTTGAAAATGGTTGAAATCGAAACAATGACACGTGCTCTAATAGTACCCTTATGACACCCTCAAAAATTTTCAGTGCTAAAATATGGCAAGTAATATATCAAACGACTTGGAACGAGGTGCCATGAAGGAATATTACGTAAAATTAATGATAGTCCAAAGGTACGTGGTTTAATGGTATCATTATGGTCCATTAGAAACTTCCAATGTTAACATAGGGCGGTTTAAAAATATAGTTCCGCGAATAGTATAGTTTAACCTTTCGGTACTTGGTTATGTCATTCCTTAATGGTTTATTTAAAATAAAAAGCTTAAAATGTATAACTAACTATGCCTTAAAATAAACATCGATAACTTATGCTTTATATGTTGAATTCTATTGTATAGCTGATTATTTAAAGCATACTTCGATGTTTCGCCATCTGGTGGACAAAATAATAGCAGGATCGCGTTTAAACGGGAGTGTCATAAGTTATGATTCATAACCTCTTCAAATAAGAAACCATGGCCCAATTAGTAGAGATGTCGACCATGACAATCGAGGTTCCTGGTTCGAATCCAAATCGCAGAATTTTTCCATCCATTTTTCTCATTAGTATCATTTACCTGATGCTTGCAATTTGCTCCAGTTTAATTTCTTTATTTCCTAACAGTTTATCAATTGTTGGAATTGCAGTGTACACAGACACAAACGATCAATTATATCTATCGCCATCCAAGAAGAGAATTTTGGAATTGTTGAATTTTTAGATAAACAAATGAATTTTTTTAAGTCAGGTCACATAAATTTACAGCCATAGCCAGGGCTGAAAAAACGTCAGATCAAACTATTGTATCATTTTCATTCTATTTCCTCCCACTTTCGTAGCCATACACATTATTCCACACATTGTTTCTCCAGCATTATAGTAAACTCGCTCAGCTATACATAACATTCCAACACGAACCGGGGAGAATTGTTAGAGGGCCATCCATTAGGAACATTTAAAAAAAAAATTTTCGGTTTTTCTATATGAATTTTTACTGTTTTAATGTGTTAATTTTTACTGTATATTCCCATTCAGATATTGCAAACTTTCATCAAAAAAAGAGCCCGAGAAACGCCGGGTATATCAGCTAGTTTACTATATTCATTATTTCAGTAAATGCAGATCATAGTGCGGAATGTTTTATTTTCAGACAGCTTTCTAGACATGATAACTACGCTTGTGTTATTTTGTGGGTTGTTACGGTTTACACTCTTAAATTCAATAATGTTAAAAATTTTAATTTAGTCCTTGCGAACCCCTTCCTATCTCATTAATGTAATTTTATTCATGGGTATGTAAGGATGTGAAGGATTTCTTCTCTACTGCCATCTATCGCACGTATTGGAAAGTTTCCAGAAAATTTAAATCTTGGAATCTAATGTTTAAAAGAAAATTAATTTGCGTTTTTTTTTTTGTTTAATTAACTTTTGTTTCCTTCAATTAAAGTAAGATGCCCGTTGGATATTTTAAGAAAAGCCGTTCCTGAGATTTTTAAGCAATTTTTTATAGGCTTTAAAAGAGGAAGGATGCTTTTTTTTCTTTAAAGGCGCCTCTTGTACTTTTCGTGTGATATCATCATCTTGAAGGATAGGGAAAAAAAGTCGGTCACGTAAACGTCCACGAGGGGCACGTAATCGTTGTTTTGACCGGCCACAACTCGAGGCGTGTGCCTTTCGCCTTCTGGGGGTCGAAGGAAGGGGGAGACAAACGAGACGATGACATCACGACTTCGCCTCTCATCCCTCTTGTTGATGTTCACTCGTGAGTAAGGAATGCGTGTACCCTTTCTTCCTCGTTGTCTCTTGTATGGGGACATTTGGAAATGCAATTTCTATCAAAATGTAACTTAGGGATGTTTTATGCTAGTTGTTTAATTACTGTAACTTAGGGTAATCTACTTTAACCTTACCAAATATCTGGTTGGTATTTAAAATAACGGAGTTGATACAATAGTTTACTTCGAACAATAATTCGTGGATACTGATTTCATTAACCAAAATAGGCACTATTAGATTCTATAAACCTCTTCCATCGATATACCAGCGCCTTTATGACAGTTTCATAGAAGCCAGGAGTTCTAAACTGAAGAAAGTCCCGAAAAGTGTTTTTGACACTGCTTCGTTTTAGAACCTATTCTCTGTCGAAAAAGTCCACATTCTTATTAAAAGTGGTTGTCGGTTGGCTAGTGGTCTGGAGAAGTAAGGTGCGTGATGAAGACTTCTCATAGTACAAATAATGTAAATTTTGGACTGTTGTTCTTCCAGTCAAAAACTCTACATGGATAACTCACTTATCAAGCTTCTTGACTTTACCAAATCTTTGCGATTAGCGGGAAAGTGACCAATAGTGACCAAATCTTCTTAATTTCTCTGCCTTTATATCTTTTTACAGTTTGGCGAAGATTAGACTCCTCTCGTGTTCGCAGTGCGTCTTGTCAAGATTGTTGCTGGTTCATTTTGAAGGGTCATATCGACGGATCGGAATTTTTGGAACCATTGTTGAATTGTTCGTGCATTTACTGCGCCCATCTAATGCTTTGTTCATGTTTCTAGCTGCCTCTGCTGCGTTGTGGTGAAGTTTGATCCGATAAAGAGAGAATACCGTAGCTGGCTTATTTCCATTTTGTGTGTGAGTGTGTATGATTCACTAGAAGCTTACACTCTAATGATTCCTTGGCACGTGCAGGAATATTTAACATTTTTCATCTGCGGTGTTTCTAAACATGAAAATTACTTCATTACGAGATCCAGTATGTTACGCCTCGCAGCTCCTATCATCGATTGCGACAGGCCTTTTAGGAGATTTTAACAATTTTGTAACTTTACGGCTTCTTTTACTTACAGACTTATAAAATAAACTTTCCTGGTATTCACTATATCAACTCGCAAGCATTTACCGAGAGCCGTGTTGAAAAATGTGCTCTTCTCTTTTGCGCAGAGTGGATCGGATGGCATTTAAAGTGTATAGTCGTCCTCCCCGTTACAGTGTCACGAGTTTTATAGGCAGAAGCCGTTGCGGTTGGCTTGATAAGAAAAAGAAGGCCGAGGGAGGGAAAAAGCTACCGCCTTTAATAGCGCAGGAGCGGCTGTACGTGTCGTACCCACGCTTGGGGAGGTTGGCGACCCGATGACGGTGGCGCTGCGGGGAGAGCGGTTGATGGTCGAGGGCTTTCCGCCAGGATTTGGCGAGTTCGCGGCGCTGATATCTTAATACGCGCGGATCGTTTGCTGCTCCGATCGCCCGCCCGCCCCGCGGACCTCGCTCTTTCTCTTTTCTCTTTTCGCTCGGGTTGGCGGAAACGTGAGGAAGACGCGCGCTCGGCCATTTTGGATGATTAAGGTAAATGATTTACGAAGGAGCAAAGTGGGGCGTTTTAGAAAGCTAATTTCCCCGTTAAAATTTTTGACTTTTTTTTTCTTAAATTAGAAATAAGAAATAATTATTGAAATGGAAACTTATTCGCTTAATTTCATTTTAAAAGAAAGAATTTCATCGTGCATGCTAATTGTTTATACATGTACAACTTATAAATTTGCAAATAAATTGAAATGATAGGATGGTACATCGCACAGGCCTTGTATTCGGAAGTGATGGTTTTCGTAATTTATTTCAATTTAAATTGCATTTATATTAGTTTTCGATTAATTTCGATTAGTTTTCACTATAACCTAAAAATTAATTCTTCTAGGTCCAATTTTGCAGTGCCAAATGTCAAATTTCGATTAATTTCGGATTTAATTAATAGTTCTGTTATTTCGATAGATATGGGCAAATTTTAGTAAATTTTGTGAAAATAAAAGCCTCAATATCTCCCAAATGATTCTTCAGAAACCATCAATTTAGATCCAAAAATTCTTCTTCTTAATAAATCCGCATTTCGGAAGAGCTAGCTGCATAAATTTGTTCACAATTTTTTTTTTTTGCAAAATTTCAATACCTTCTCGAATCATGATTTTTTAAGTCGATTTCAGTGGGAAAAAAAATTGAATTAGGATAGACGAAAACATACGCCACCACATTTTGAAGTTGGTCGGTCACTTATAAGTTGATCTTTTTGTTTGTATGTTACCTTGGTTCTCATTATGCGATTATTATATAACAATACAACAATCAGAGCCACAAGTTAGTGTTTTGAAACTAACAATTAGGTCTTTTCAAGCCAATCATTTTTGCAACAATAGGAAAATCAAAGAGAAACATTAATTAAACACTCGCTTTCTTATTGTTATTAAATCTTTTGGAGAATCCAAGATGAGTTTGACATGAGAACCGAAAACTTAGTGACTGGCGAAGAACAGCTTGTTCGTAGAGACTATTGGGACACTTGTTTAACAAGAGTATGACAGTCAAGACTTCAAATAATGCTCAGTAAGCAAGATGGAGAGTTGTATTTGTCCTAGACTGTGTTAAACTATCAGTTACGAGGAATGTCTTCGACTTGTGAAAAGAATTGCCATATGAATAGGAAACAAGTTAAAAGAGCAGATACTTGGATCATATGAAAAGCTTGCTAAATCGGAATGGGCCTCGCATCTTATCATATTCATAATAAACTTATAGACCCTACACAAGCTTAATCCGGCCCTATATTTTCCTGTTAGTGTATTAAATTCACTATAATTTATTTACAATGTGAAAGTGGTTTATCCGTAATCGCGGGGGAAAACGTTCCATGCTTCCCCGAGGATTATATCGCATTATTATTGGCATTCAAAATTTTGTGCAGTCGATTTCTCATGTCCAGCGATAGCAATGAAATCTGTAGAGTACAAAAAATTCTCGATTCGCCGAAATGGAAAAAATTTCGCAAACTGTGCGACCCGACTGAATACAAATATTTCAACTTAACTCTACGGAGTAACGACTGCACGATTTCGAAATGTCCAGACATTACGTATACCCTCGGCGCTATTTACGATCTATCGGGTAACTATGGTTGCGAACAACCACCCTACATCGCAGTTTCCATTTCAGGAGATTAAGTTGCAAGGCATTCATGTCGATTTTCCCTCCCTCCTCTCGACAAGCTTTCCCAACACCGTGTAGCGTACTTTCAAAGACCCTTTATAAGAATCCGAAGTCACACAAATCTCAGGAATGTTGGATGATTTTACAGGGATATCTTCATATGGAAGAACTCATATGGCCTTTTCCTGTACCATTGTTTTTTCGTAAGTGAACTTTGGCTTCGAGACCATACCATGTTATACATATCATACGCGGTTTATCCCGTCCATTTAGGACGAGAGTTTGGAGATTTTTTGAGGGAGGCTTCTACATACTACTTGGATGCTACCAACTGCATTAGCATTTTTCAATCTTCTCCCGAGATGAGACACTTCAATTTTGCTACTATCTAAGGCTTTCGCGTAGGTGTGCGTCTTTCTCAGGTTCGTGGAACGTGACTGTTATTGGAATCTTTCTAATTTTATTGAGTGTATAGCTGATTTCGAAATGCCTAACCTTTGCCTTTGCAAGCTTTTCTAATGGCTGAATACAAAATTTGGAAATAATGGCGATAGGAAAGGCTGTTATATAGTTCTCTTAATTTTGATGACATTTTCAACACAGAACCTCTTCCAATAACTGATTGTGATTTCACTGTTCTACATTTTTAGTCTCTGTCAACCTCGCTCACATTACGTGCTCGCGCACGCATTTTTTGCATATTAAATTGGATAAGTTGTAATGTACTCAACCCTTTGCAGAAGCGTACGTGTTGTGCATCTTCGTATTTTGGATTTAATATTTACAAGCCGCGGATAATTGAAGCCATGTTTGTACTTTGAATAGATGAACGAAACAGCTTTATGATTTGTGGAAATTTACTTTCGGGAGTAGATTTTCGTGACTATTTGACGGTTTGTTTTTTCTTCCGCGAAATATAAAGCCATTATTCAGGTTTTTTTTTATATAAAAGAGAAGCTAACTATTGCAGTAGAAGAGATTAACAACACATGAGTGGAGACTACGTATCATGATTAACGACATCTCGGCGAAAAGTTGCGTGCCTCTTTTGTACACATCGCTCTCGTTTTGTCTGTTTTTATATATATAAAAAAAGTGAAAATTACAATCGATTCGTTTTTCGCAATAACGGTTACCTGGTTCTGATTATTAAAAAACCCACTTGAGCAAGTTTGCGTGCCCCTGTGCAACCAGCAGAAGAACATGAATTAACTTGAAACGATGTCGTTTTGTTTGTTTGCTTTTAAACGATTACTCATTTGTGCATATATTATGTTTTTAATTTCGACAGTGATATGTCTCTTTTGCTAATGTGAAAAGAGTAGTGGGGGGGAAATAAAGGAAAGTGAGGGCTTAATTACAGGTGCAGAAAATGTACATAAAGAGGAGGAGGGGGAGTGGGGTTTTTTTTTATTTGAAAGGAGCCTCGAGGCTGACAAATCAAACCTGTTGACGTTTTTCTTCGTTTCCTTTCCCCCGTTTTTATTGCCCTTGTCTGCTCAGCCTCCGATTACGATCGATCGATCGAACGCAAAGAATACGCCCTCCCGCGTCAAAATCACGTGGTACTGTAGAGAAGGCGAAGAATGACGGCGAGCACGTACGTTGTTACGTGTTGCTTGTTGGTTTTGTACGCTGGAACGCTTGTGTGACACTGGATTAGATTTGAGAGGAATGCTATATCGGATGTGGAGCTAAGCATCGGATCGAATGTTCCAGTTTGTTGCAGAAGACAATGTGTGCATTAATATTATTAAACAAAAATATTGACAAAACGCTTAACTGTATTTTTCGACTGTTAAACTTCGTGCATACTCGAAGGCGTATTATATTTTTTCAACATTTAAAAAAGGGGGGGGGGGAGTTGTCCCTTGTCGTGTTTGTTGCCTGCGGCGTCGGTGTCGTTGACAAATAAACAGCAGGTGAAAGGGAACCAAAGAGAGAGCGACTTGTTCACCTGGCAGGATGGATAGATTGGTTTTGTTGTTCTGTCTCACCTGCCTCTAAGAATACTCCTTATCCCGACAGATGTCTCCGTACTTCATTAGAATAAAGGACAAAAAATAAACAACTCCCTGCTCCTATCCCTTTTTCCTTTTTTCTATTATGGAGGGCGAGCGATTTCGAAACATTCACTTGGGTTGTCATTTCACGTGCTCTGTCTTGATTGTTAGAATAAATTTTTTTAAGGCGCATTTGTGTCGAAAAAAGTTAAAGGGATCTCTCTATTAAGCTGTGGGTCGCGAAAGCTTTTGAAATGCGATGGTGACTCATTGGGTCGCAGTGCTAAAGACTTTGTGGAGCACTGCTGTAGGGAATAGGTTATTGGTACTTAAACAGATTTTCATGGATTTTATTGTTAGGCATTGCTTTTTACGAACATTAGATCTCCTTTGGAGTACGAAGTATATAAGAGTATTTCAGGGAGGATGAGAGTTTTTCTCCAGAAAAAACTTACTGCTCGTCAAAGTAGTCTCTTTGAGCACTAAGCTGCCATCAGTGTTGATTACTTTGTCGGAGATTGAAGTGGAGTGAAGTTATAGCTAATTCAAGTCACAGTTCTGTATTTCTTTGGAGTTATTAAATCTCAACCCTCCCAAATGCTCTATAAGTGACCAAGTCATAACTATTTGTGAAAATAAGTGGCAAAATTACCCAGTTCACTTTTGTTGGAGACGATATTGTAAGAGCTGCTAGCTTTTAGTACTCGGAATAGTAGCTAGTTGCTAATCTTTTCTCCAAGGATAACACCTTCAACGTCATTCGTATACTGTTGACGCGACATCGCTTGTATGGGGATACAGTAGGCCTACTTGCAATCTTCGCAATCTCGGCTGGTTTCGCCTTTTTCACAAGAAACTTGAGCTGGCCTAGTGGCCGAGAGAGCTGGAGCGCAAACCGTCTAGCTTTTTGCGTGCGCCAGGTTGTCCTGTACAAATGTCGTATTCTACCGTGCATTAATATCGCAATATCAATCAATTTCGATAGATTGAAAATCGTGAAGGGGCATACAACATAAGAGGAAAAATAATTGAATTGTACTCATATATAAACAGTACCTGCGAATGCGTCAGTGGAATAAAAGAAGAGTGCAGGAGAAATCTTTTACCATCCCTTAAAGTTTTGTCGTTTATGACAAATTGATACTCTTAAGCCAACCTTATATGTAGTTATAAATTGTATTATTTGGTATGCGAGTTTTCCAAGAGTGCTAGGGAAAGGGTTGAAGAGTACCAGGTGATTAGAAATTGCGTTGACGTTTATGCTCCTTGAGTCGAGTTACATGTTGAGGAACGGTTATCTTAAGTGCATTTGACTAGGTGGCTTAGTAAGTATTCCTTATTGAGTGTATTAGTTGCAACGTTTTTGTTAATGATATATGAGTACATTTTATCAGTAGATTATAAGAAGTGTGAATAATGTAATAAGAAACTGATGATAAGGTGGAAAGAAAAGGAAGAGGGGATTGGTGCAATCGTAATTACGCAAATAGGAAAGGAACCGGAGATCTTTTATGTGGTCGAATGGTTAGAATTGACGAACAATAATTGACTGTTGACTGGAAAGAATTTTTTAAAATCATATATGCATTGAAAAAATATATGGGGAATAAAAGAAAGCAACGGGAAATGGAAGAGGAAATTGAAAAAAAGCGAAGGGGGCGGAGCCTGCAACAGTTTTGCGATGAGATTTTAATTATCTGTCCGGGGCTTTATGGGCTCTTTGCCGTTTGTTGTTGTGGTGGTTATGCGGCGCAGATGGTGCACGCTCACTCTATTTATATACTCGGCTGAGGAGGAAAGAAGGTGGGCGGGCGTGTGTTTACCTCCCAACACCATGCTATGTTTTATGTTTCCACCTGGGGAGAAAAGACTTGGCTTCGGCTGATCAGTTTTCGCTTTTAATCCTACGCATATCTCTTATCGGGGGCTTCTTGAAGGTAGCGGTGTTCGTTGATTTTGTCATCTATTTCTGTGTTAAACAGCTTTAATGACGTTCGCTTTGGTAAAACGTTATCTTGTGAATTTAGAAACAACATTTAATTTGTTTTTAAAAGATTTACCTTTTTCTTGGCCTAAATTTACTTGTTGAACCTTTTATGCTTATTTTTATATTTTCTCTACTGCTCATCTTCACAAACTGTCTTTCCAAAGAGCGTTTTTGAAGAACAAGAATTAATTCGAATTGATTTTTTTATTTACTCGAAAGGAACGTTTTTGGAATTTATAATTAAAAAGTGGAAACTGGTTTGCTTTTATTTTCGGGGAGGCGGGATATCTGTGAATAATAAAAAGGCGATAGAGGAGGGTGATATCTAACGATAAGTGGTGAGAGAGAAGAGGATGAGGAAATTATTAAAAATAATAATAAAAAAAAGAAGAAATGCAAAGGAAGGGGGCCGTGTCAAATTCAAACGCATGATAAATTGCGGAACTTGTGACCTCCTTTTTTTACAAAAACGAGCCGGGGATGCCTTTTCTAATTTGTTTTTAATCAGCAGTTTTTCTCTCTTCCCTAATGGTGTGTTCTTGGCTTCCCTCGAGATCGCTTCCCGCTTCTTGGTCGTCCATGTCGACAATGCTGCGCGTCTCCTGTCGCCTCTGCTCGTCTTTATTGAGATGAAATTGATTAATTGGTTTGCAAATAACGAGAGAAACATGGCCATCCGTGTTCCTTTGTAAGAAAACTTTTCGTATAATATCCACGGAAAGATTGATGGGAGAGACGTTTCTGGGGAAGAAAAGTTTATTCGGGATGAAGGACATTAAGAATCGAGCAAACGGTTTTCATTTCTAGCCAATCTGGATTTTAAATTTGGATTTGGCTGTTTATAGGTCGTTAATTGCTATGAATTGGAGGAAATGGATTTGGAAATGTATTATAAGCTTAGATAATTATAAGATTAATTTCGATTCTAGTTTTTTAATACAATTTTAAATTTATCCTCGTATTTTGTAAAATACCTTCGCTATCCATTTTCTTTGAGGAAACAACACGGATAATAATGTTTTACACGTTTTAACTCTGATCTAGTTTCGGAGTGAGCGCTAATTCATGGCAGAGCTGTTTGTGCTTCACTGCAGTTCACGATTCCAATACCCCTTTTCGTCTCTTTACACAACTGACGTCACTTTCCCACAAATCACAGCCCACTAGATAAAGGCCTGAGTGCTGTTTTCAAAATGGCGGCTCGCAGGCGGACTGTCTGTGTCATATAAGACGGAATAGAAGAATTATTTCACAAATTTGCTTTAATCTTCTAACGAAATCTAAGTTTTTGAACTTGTTATTTAAATGGCTTTATGTTTCAATTAAAACAATGGCAACATACGTGCAAATAAATATAGTTTCATTTTTTTCAAAGTAGAGCCATCTATGGAGGAAGAGAAAATGCATATTTTCTATAAAAAATTTCGAAACCATATATGATGGTTTTAGAAATCTGCAAAAATTAGTTCCTGTAATAGATTAATTATTTTGGTTAGATTTTGTATGAAAATTAAAGCAAATTTATGAAATAATTCTTTTATTTCAGCTTATTTCACACAGACAGTCCGCCTGCGAGCGCCGCCATTTTGAAAACAGCACTCAGGCCTTTATCTAGTGGGCTGTGCACAAATCATGGAGATCCTCCCATTTGTCGGGCATGTCAGATTTTCTTTCTTTCTTTGTTAATTTGTTTAAATGGCAGTTGTTCCCAGTAGAGTACATTGAGAATTCTGCGGTAAGCAGGAAACATTGCAAGGGCTTACGGGTCTGTAAGGGTCCGTTGAAAAGGTTCAAAGACTGATATAAATCCAGTCAGGCAGTAATAATTATAGACTAACTGGAGGCAGGTTATCTAATCAGTGTTAATAACTTGAAAAGATACTCAGTGATCATCTTGTAGGCGTACTGCCGGCGATTCACACAATTTGAATTGTTTTTTGATGTTTTAGTTATTTTTGTATGCTTATAATTCTACACACACTAAGTGGTTAGTAAGTGTTAGTTTCAATTATAAGGTTGCCTTTCAGTGGTTTACTTGTAAAGTTAAGTTTAACGATCTTCCAGAATTGATCGTGCGCTTCTTTTTTTTTTTATTTTAAAGATCTTTAAACCTCGTCTAATTTACTTAATTAAAATACGATCGAAACCCAATTATAATCCCAATTTCAGATTAGAAACGGATGGTGCTAGAACGAATTCTACGAATTTACATTTCTGCCTCGAAGCGAGTTGTTTTGGTTCGAATACGCATAAATTAATTTATAATTGTTTATTTAATAGGAAATGAGGACGGTTTATCACTTTTATAATTAAAAAAAAGTACATGAAAATCGGAATTTGCGCAAAGCATCTACCAAAACTGTGGTCTGCTTTGGCTTAAATAGTTTGAGAAAAGCCACCTCTGAATAGTTCTTGATGAGAAATTGCTCTGGCAATGCAAAGAAATATTAAATAAAGTTATTATTTAATTTTTCTTTATAATATTTGATGGTAACATAATACTTTTCTCATTGCATTACCTATATTCCTTGCGTTGAAAGATTCTGACTTCAGAACAGGTTTGATCCTCTCGGTATTATTAAAATTCTAATTAAATTCAAACTTTTTTTCCTCTGCTTTCTTTTACTTCTAACTGGATCGTTTGAAGCTTCCACCTGTTTCATGGTTTACTTTTTTTCTAAATTTTATTTCTTCACTTTTCCGTAATGATGAGCCTGTGAAGAGAGCTGTAAACCGACATAAAACGAGAAATTCGATGTAGGCCAATAGTCAGAGTTTTATTATTTTTTCCTCCCTACTTGTTTTCCTATTAGATGTATATGCAAACATTTTATACCTCATAAAACTCAATTTAAGTGGGGATGGTTTGTTTCTAAAAATTTAAGTGGGCCAAAGTACTTTGGTGGGGTTCTTCGCCTGTCCGTTGGCCATTTTGGCATTCCCTTCCCTCAACTTTTTCGGGTGGAAAGAGCATGAAGACAACTTGTAGGATGATGATGATGATGATGATGATGGTGCGGCGGCGGTGGCGTCTCTTTGGCTGTGTACAGTTAATAATTGGTCCATTTTCAATCATTTTCTTGAACAGATGGCGTTTTTCTTCCCTTTCTTTATCCCCCCTACTTTTCTTCTTTCTTCTCGTCAGAAATTCGTCACCCCTCCTTAACTTATTACCCATCAGATGGGGAATCCATTTCCTTAGTGCAACTACACTTTGTAAGTAAGTAGGAAATAAGGAGGGATCTCGGAAGAAGCTTAAGAATTTTGAAAGGGAAAAAAATTTAGATAGCATTTTAATTTGGTAAGAAGAGTTTTTTTCCTCTAATCATGTTGCCAAGAAAGCCTTGCTGCTCCGATCATCAACAAAATATTCCTATTTAGGCTTTGGAAGGGTTAGTATGTCACGAGTCGTATCGAGTTTTTGAGCTAAGTGGTTTGAGGAATGAAATATATTTAGTTTCAACATTTTTTCCGAGATTTGGAAAGATGAAGGAGGCCTATTTGCGGAACGAAGCAAATTTGAACGCGTTAAAATATAATTTATTAAGCTATCAAATTTGCTTCTGAAATTTGCTTTATACTCGCAAAGCTTTGTATTGTAGCCTGGTATAATTTTGCACATAATTGTTGAGATCAGAAGAATTTTGTAATTAAACATGAGCCCACCTTATAGCGCTCATGTTTAATATCTCTCAAGTTATCTGGATCTGCCTTCGGATTTTCATTATTTAGTTTGTAATAAATAATTAAATCATTTATTATTGTTGTTGGTTTTGTGGAGCTGATAAACGTTGCACAAAATGATGCACTTTGAGAATTGTTTGCATTAAAATGTCATAAATTTAAAGTGTCAAGAGTTGAATAGCCGGTTTTGAAGTATGAAGTTGTTGTTCAAACGCCGAAGTAGTTTTGATCTTAATTCTATCTTAATGAGCACACTTAGAATAATGATGCAAAGTTGCTTTAATGATTTCAATGGATTTAAACACTGTTATGAATGTAGGAGACGGAAACTTATTATTTTTTTAAACCAGTATTTGTGAAATTTGTGATAGATTACTGTTAAAAGAGATTATTTTTATATAATACTCGTATTTTGAAATATTTGCAAATCTTAACCTAGAACATAATGGATTTAGAACGGTGAACAGTGCTGATGGGTTATACAGCCGATCAAGGTTTTTCTAGCGAAATATAGAATGTCGAATTGAAGAGAACAAACGATTAAAGACAACTGATTTCTCATCAAAGCTTTTCTAGTGCATGTTAAATTTTTTCTCCAGACATACTATTTAATTAGTAAAAGCTGTGTTTTATAGACTTCGATTATACAGGATCGACATAGTCAGATACTATTATGCTGAAATTATAACTATCTTAATTGAATAGTTAATGACAAGAAATAGAATCCGCCAAGAAACTGTAGACACAACGATCAATTTGTGGTTTCTTCTCATCACTCAATTGAATAGTTAATTGTTGAATTATTATAGCTCAAATCGTTAAGTTTCAAGAGAATGCTACATTGTAGATACATTCTAGCAATCGGTATACGCTACAATTCCTAAAGAAAAATCTTCATGCAAATGATGTAAAACTGAATGATAGTTCTTTTTTTTACGCAAATTAACTTTTTGTGCACTGATTCTTTGGGAGATTGCTTCTGTGTGGTACTGCTACTTGGATTTTCATTGATGATTTGACTCGTAGCATTCAGGGTATTCTATGACATGCAAAGATAAATATTGCTATACGCTTCTCATCTCATGAGGTCTGCAAAAAAAAATTTTTTTTCATTAAAATAATATTTTACTTTATACTCACTTTTTATAATGGTCTCTAAAGTAAGTTGGTGCAGATACTCTTCTTTTGTAGGCTCTTCTTAAAGGATTGCTTACGAATGTTTGAATCTTTTCCTAAAGCCTTGCTAAAAACAAAATGGGTGTTAGAAATAAACTTGTAAATAGCTTGCGTCGAAAATTAAAAATGGTTCGCACAGATTGTGTTTTTCTTTATGCGTTTTTAAAAAAAGAAATAAAAAATTACTGTTTAAGGTTCCCGATGGATGGAATTTTTTTCCTTCCTTTAAAGTAGGATGCTGTATGGTCATTTAAAAAAAATAATAAAATATGTTTTTGTTTAACATTTGTCGGTGGGCTTGAGAGAAGTTGCTAGATTCCGTGAATCAAATCGCGCCGAAGAGAGTGGAAGGAGAGAGCGGCTGTGTGAAAGTGCCAATAATTTGCCCATTGAGAGTTTTGGGGTAAGGTTCAGTGGATCGAGTGACCCTTTGCCGCCTAGTGTTGAACGACCGAACCAATTCCCCCACCCCCTACCCTTTAGCCTTTAGCCAACAGGGGATCATGTAATGCAGCCCCTTTTGCCCAAAAGACCCTCCGAAACAATGATGACCGCCGCCGTCTTCGATTGATTTGACCAAATGGAAAACTGAGAACAAAAGGTGAGGGAGCCACAAAGAAGAGAAGAGCTCTCGTTTGAACGTTATCTTCCTTATTTTATCCAACAAATAAGCTCGGTCTTATCTTGGTAATCGTTTATATTGGGTCCACTTAATACGCTTACGTGAGCTCTCTCGAGGATTGGAACGATACTTAAACGAAGAGGTTTGTTATTAAGAAAAGGATTAAGGTTTCTGGGCGTGTTTTCCAAAATGCGGTTTCAACAGGTGCCTTTTTCAGGATTTTATTTTTAATATCGTCTTTCTTTATAGTGTTGTAAAATATTAATGAAATGATCTTTAAGTCGAATGTTCTGCGTTTTTCCAAATGCAGTATCGAGCCTTTGTGAAAGTGATATGTAGTTTGTTTATTTGCTTTATAACTAGAAAATGTTTATCATGAAATCAGCGGACATTTATCGCTTTATGATTTATCGCTTCATGCAGCATGAATAAAGCATGCATTTACGCATATTTTTAGGTTGTTTTTCTAAACGTTGTTTTTCTTTCTCTGGTCTTGCCCTTACAACAACTCTAGTTTAAACGAATATAATCAGAAGATTATACTGTGTCTCTAACTTTTCTGTTTCTCTTTTATCTTATCGGTGTCGAGAGTGCTAAATAACCATTGGATCTATTTGAAATTTAACGTAGCAAAGGATCATCAGGCTTTGCTTGGTCTTCAGAGCTTGTTAATAAAAGGACAAACGCAAACATCCATGCAACTCGTTGGTCTCGAGAGCGATAAGACCTGCGCCTTAGCGTTCTCGGTCATCGAGCCGGCCTATACTCTTGAAATTAATTTTCTTTATGGAGTGAGACGTACTACTTAATAGCCATAGTATCCACTTTTTGGAAAGTTAGGGAGAATTCAGAGAAGTTTAATTTAATCAGGAAAAACAAAGAAATCGTTCAAATTGTTGAAAAATTAGGATAATTTTCCCAATTATAGGGCTATGCTCCAACCTTACCTAACCAGGTGGGTCTTAACAATCACCGAGAGTGATTCTCCTATTCTTTAACAAGGGAAGACGATTTTCAAATGTTTTCACAAGTATGTTTCGACAGATATCAGAAAATGAGTGAAAACGTAGAAGCATTGGAATTTTCTGTTTCCAACGGTGTCACTTACCATTAAAGTTCGAATTTATAAGTCTGGTTGTTTTTCGTGGACCTGATAGCTTAGCAGCTTTGTCATCTTATTGAACAATTCGACACTATCATCAAAAAGAATTTAGTTCTCTTCAACTCTAACTCAGCACCAAAAACGTAGGCAGTCATGTAATATAGGTTACATTCTAAAAAAGAAGTTGATTGTTTTGCAATGGAAAAAATGGTCATTTGACAGGTTGAAAAACTGTTTCTACCTGAGTTTTATATCAGAATTGGCACTTTGAATGTTCATGTAACCAAATTTTGTGCTTTTAAGTTGTATTTTGAGAAACGGAGAGAGCGCGTTAATTTAGAAGAATCTAGCACTTTATATTAAAATTAATTTGTGCATACTGATGGATGTAGAAAAAAAAAGAAGAACGAGACACAAGAAGCCTGGAATAAAATAATAAAAATTGAACACAGGGTGGTAAGACCCTGAAAAAAAACTGACCTTTCGGGTAGAGACTATCCTTTGTCAAAGTAAAGAGGATAATTCTCTATTATCTTCTTTACTTTGACAAAGAATAGGCTCTATCCGAAAAGTCAGTTTTTTCAGGTTTTTACCATCCTGAGTTCACTTTTTATTATTTATTACATTACATATTCTTGAGGGGTACTTGAGCAACTTGTCCGTAACAAATATAGATCGTCAAATTAGACTCCCAAATTTAGCAATCTGAAAAGGAAGTAATCTGAGAATTGGCATGGTGAAAAAAAAACAGACTTGTTTTATTTGCATATATATTATTAGATAAATATGGTGGATACTATGCCATTCTTTAAAAAAATAAAATTAAAAAAGACGTGATAGTGTAGTAATGTGTGTCTTCATCATCCCTTTCGTTAATGAAATCAAAACATTAAAACGCGAAAGAGAAAAGCGCCCGTAAAGGGACGACGAGAAACGGGGCTTTAAAAGAGGCTTAACATTGTTGCCTTTAGTTTTACGAGGAGGATTCCCCCTTCCTTTCCCCTCCATTATTAAGGGCCGTAAGATTTGTATTTAGGCGCCGACATCCATTTGCGCTGTTGCCTTTAGCTCTTCTTCTCGTTGTTTGTCATTTAACGACGGAGGTGGGTGGTCGGTGATGTCATTTACGGACGGCCGTCGGAGCATTTTATGGACGCCCGTGTGCAATCTCTGGAGAGATGCGCGCTGCCGCGAATAAACGAAATAACGCATCGTTCGGTGGGCTAAACCTGCTCTTAAATATTGCACTGGCCCCTGCTTAGAGGCTTTCCTCTTCGTCAAATCCTGACGGTTGGAGGCGCACCGTAAAGGGGGAGGGGGAGTGTTTCGTCAATGGCTCTTCCATCATCACCTGCCGGCGTTCTCATCATCAGTGCTGGGCTAACTACTGCCGTTCATTTTTAACCCTTGTAGATCCGTTCTCTCGCATCTTGGAGATTTCTAAATGATGTAAATTAGATTTTTTAATGCAATAGAAGGTATAGTCCATGGAAATTATGAACTGAAGCACTTGGCTGATTTTTTCGCGTTCTTGGCAAATTTTATCCTCTTCGGTGTATTAGGTATATTAAATGAGCATTTCTGTAAGCACATTCACGAAGAAATTGTATATGGAGCTTTTATGTCTCGAATAGATCTAGTGACGATAAATCTGCGTTGTCATGTGGCAGTTTGTATTTAGCCGTAAGTACTCAAGGTGTTATATACATGACTACTCGAAACGATGTCAACAAACTGAACGTTGGCAGTTTAATAACTTTATTGCAAGTTTGTTTTTTTTGGCCTAATCCAAAAATTGTCAGCACTCTAAAACAATTTTTTTACCTTAAAATGCACTTGCACTTCATAATAGAATAGATCACTGGCCCTCTTTGTAGCTTTTAATAAACGGGACGTAAAATGAATTCTTATGTAAAAAAAAAAAATAAAAAAAAAAAGGAACTCCGCAACTGTTTTACGAACAAATAATAATATATTCGGTATGCTGTTGAAAAAATGGTTATATAACAGAAAATTATCTTGATTTCTAGTTGTAACTTCATGCTGACTCGAAACGAGTCCTGCAAGTCCAGCAAGCACCTGCAACGCAGTCATGCTGAGGACCCATTTATCAGAGTGACTTCGGATGCATTTGTTATGAATAAAGTTTCCACTGAATATTACGAGTTCACCTAAAATAATTACTTTTGAGCTTAGAAATATGAATCATTCATAAAATGAAATCTCACATTTCTTATTTATGTGCTACAATACATATACTGGCATCCTTGATGCTTAGAACTGGATGAAGAGCTAAGATCTTCGAATCAAGAATTACATGTTGGGCAGTTTATTGTTAAGAATTCCAAGCGTCAGCCAAGAAGAATATTGTTTTTCATTTCGAACATGAAGGGGTATCAAAAAAGCACCCTGTATCGGATATTAGAAAGTTTGAGGAAAGTGAATTCCTGAACCGGGTTAAAAGGAAGTGGTCGGAAAGCAACAGTAATACCGAGAGTATGACTTCAGAAGGGCATTGAAGATATTTGAAAATAGTGATAACATGTCTCAAAGTTTTGTGGTTTGAAATTCGGTTGCAGCCAAAATATTTGGAAAAACGCTGAAAGAGAATTCAAACATCGCAATTCACGAGAAAAAATCCCCAGAATCTAGAGAAAAGACCAACTGGAAGTAAAGAAATACATTCAATAGTTGGTCCGAAAATCACAAGATTTAGACTTTGGCGCTAAGGACCAACATTACTTCGCTGGAAATGACGTACATAAGAGCAGTGACAAAGAAAATGCTCTGGCAAACGTACAATTCAAATTTGAATTTGGATTACCATAATTGATCATTGGATTACCATATGCCCTAGGGGAAATCGAAACCACACTTTGTTCTTGCGAAAATATCTGTTAACTTGCATACCCGGACAAGTTTTTGCTTCTATTATCCGAAAGAATTATCCGGGAATATTTATTCTGACCCGATAAAGCATCTTCCCCACTACACAAGAAGTATTATTGAGTGCTGGAGAAGTCAATTGTGTACCTAAAGATCAAAATCCCATTCAGTTACCCTAGTCTCTGCGACCATTTGAAGTCTTTAAATATTTGAATTCTTTGGTATATAAGAAAGGTTGGAAAGCAAAAGATTTGCACATCGGGTAAAATCCTGTTTCAAGAAAGTAAGTGCGAAGAAGGTTCTCTCAGTGCGCCAACAAGGGCTTTCCTCAATAAACCCCTAAAGTAACTTTTAAAAACCCTATAATTTTGACCTATATACATTGAAAATGCTATTAAACGCATTCAAACTTGATCCGAGACAATTCTCTTATTTTACTTACCACCCTTTAGAGATTACTGTAAAACATTACTCATCGGTAAAGGCATATTATTTTGATATTTTATAAAGAAATAGACAGACCAAATCGTGACCTCTGACTTGTGACGAAGTGCAGTCGCGGCGATTTAGTCTTATTTCCGTGTCTCGACGTACGAATCCAGACTCCATAACAAATAAGTGTTATTGACAGTAGGAGTCTATAATCTCTCGAATGCCTGCTATAAGAAGGAAATTCTTTTTGGTCTGGCCTTTTTTTTTTTTTTCTTTCTTACTCCCTCGAGATTTTTAGTACCTCTCTATCTCCCCAGACGCTGAGGACGGGCAATAAAAAATGCCGATAGAACCAAAGAACCGCCGTTTAATGGCTGGCCATTTTGCCTGTAACTGCTCTCGAGAATGTCTTCATAAAAACTTCGCTTATGAGAGGGGGGGTCATGAAGATGAATGTAATTATGATCAATTCAGTTGGAAATGCAAGAATGGTTATGATGGTGGAGTCATAAAAGGTAAATGCCTCATTTAATTTATAAAGCTATTTTATATGTATATACATAGACGTATATTGGGATACTGTACATTGAAATAATTTTTACGATTGCTTTCCAACTCTGATATCTTTTACGATTGCTCGGGTCCGGTTGCGTTATTGCCGTCCATTGAAAAGGTGTGGGGGGTTTGGTTTTTATTGCCTTGGATAGTTCACTCCCGTCTAGGTTTGTCTGTCACCAAAGCGTGTTTAGTTTGTGTCGAGTTTTCTTTTTTATTTTTTATACACTTTTCCCTCTGTTATATGTGTCTGTGTGTGTGCATTAGGAGGAAGAAGGTAGAAGAGCGAGTCGTATGATGTTGTTGGGGAGGAGGTAAAAAGAGGGAGAGAGAGTGGTTTATATACACAACTGGTGTCGCTTCCGCTGAAATGGGAGAGAAATTAAGGTGAGTTAGGGGTCAGTGGACAAGGCGAGCTAATCACCCCCTTCTTCCTTACCTTCTTGTGTTTCCCTTCTTGCCCTCCGGGGATTTTTTCGTCGATGCTCCCGTACTCTCCACTCTCTTTTCCTCCCTGTTTTCGTGGAAGTGGATTCGTTCTCTCTCTTTTCTCTCTCTCGTTCTTTCTTTTCTCTCTGTTGGTTGGACCCCTTGTGTTGTAACATTGTTCGCGTGCGTGGTTGTTGGAAACGGGAGCCCATATGCTGCTGCTGCCTTGCCGAGGCCCCGGGCAGAGACGGAGGAAGGAATCCGGGCGCACGACCCCGACATCGACGACATTACTGAAGGGCTACTATTACCATTTCTGCTGCCCCCGTTCCCCCCTCTTCGCAAAATCCCGAAAAAGTTTGACATTGATTAACCCAACCACCCTTCCGTTGACTCGTAACTCCACGTGGATTCGCTTTTAAAATTTATTTGCGGTTGATGTGGTTTATAAGTGTAACATCGCTGTCAAGAAGAGAGAAGCCAAGTAAGTTTTGAATTTATATTTCTTTGATGAGGTTTACTGAAATGTGTGTCTTTGGTATGAGCCAGAGAGCTATTTGTTACCTCTGGGTTGTTGGCTAGTTTGTTTATTTGGGGATTTTGAATTAGGCTCTTTAACCTTTATTATCCTCTAGGGGTTAAGCTTGTTTATTTTAGATTAGATTTCTTCTCTATCCACCTGTGGTTGCTTGTTGTATTGCGTGTTGTTGACGAGGCGTCCCCATGCGTTGCCAGTTTGTGTTGGTTGTTTGTGCGGCCTACAGAAAAGTGTGGATTCTGTTGCTGTGTTATATTATTAACACCATAACATGTTTAATTCACTGTTGTTAGTATCTAGGTAGCTTTTATAACCTTAACGACAGAAACTCTTTGCAATAGTGTAAAGTGGTTAGTCCTGAACCTGAGAACTTTTGGAAGAAACTTTCTTCCTAATGGTTACATTTGGACTTCATTACACTTTTAACTAGACTTTCTCATGTAACATTTTATTTAAGACTCTTTGTGTCATGTTTTATTGATGCACCTGAATATATCTAGAATTGTTTATCTTAATGATTTGGTAACGCACAGTTTGTTCTGTTCCTTAATCTTGATTTTCTCGAAACAAATGAAAGATTTTCAGCATCTGTTTTCGCCAATCGATAAATATGGGTCAGGGCTTAGACAAGTTCGAAGATGGTTGAAATCGGTATAATTGCATGTGTTCTTATAACGATTCTAATATTTATCCGTATTAACGAGAGATGCTTTTTGTATTTTTATTATTGGCACTGGTTTGGAGCACGCGCGCATTATTAACGCATTACTAACAAAAGGTCTGTAACATTGATGTCATTTTGCTCATGTATATTTAGCGATATTTTACTCGAATTTTTTAGCGATACTTTACTCGAATTTTTTAGGGTCAAAAACAAAAAAGTGTGATACAGAAACGACTTTCGGTACTTAATTATCTCATTCATTAATGGTTTGTTAATTAAACTGTTAATTTTATTTTTCACTTAATATTAATTTTCTTCGTTAAATTAAATTAATAGCTTAATAAGTTAAATAAGGTAATTCTAGCTTTAAAAAGATCACATACAGATGTTAAACCATCACTTTTGCAGGGATGGTTTCCCAAGATCACCTTCAGCATTCTAACCATCCAGCAGATGGTTATCTGTATGTGAACCTTTTAAAACTAAAATTATCTTGTTTATTTTATTGTAGTATTGATTTCATTTTCCAACAATCAACCCAACGAAGAAAATAATTAAAATTAACGTATAAAATAATTATTTATTTTTTCTAAAAAATAAAAACACATAATTATTAAACTTTTTAATTTAAACAGGTCTTTAAACTTAATATCTCTATAGATAAGATTTCTGATTACGTGGATATTTGATACGCATGTATTATTAAACTTTTTTTTGTTCCTATGGATGCTAGGTTGCGGGCACTAATGCGTTTATTGGAGTATTTTGTATTGACGCAATTAACGAGTTGACAGTTGGGAATTCTGTGTAGTCGGGCGAGCATTTCCTTTTCAAGTTCCTTTTAGTAGTGCTGATAGAATATACACATAACAGAATTTCATAGGCTACATAATTGCGTTCTTTAATGATTGAATTGAAGAAGAACAACATCCAAGTGGGTTATGGAGTAAGATCGTTAACATTTAGCTGAAGAAGATGACGACACTGACCTTGGCGTGCTCTGTTGCTATCTTATCTTTTGGTTTATCTTTTCTGCCATTTCCCTCCTCGAGTTGGGGAGAGATTGTGATTATAATGTGGAGAACGGGCAGAGTAATAATATAAACGTAATTTTGGATTGTTTCTTACCTATGAAGAAGTGTATGCGAGATAGCCATGAATTCACGCAGGAGCTTCTTCAGAAATACCAATGAGGTAAATTTTTTTTATAACCTTATTTTTTGCGCCATCATACGCTGAACTTTGACCACTTCTCTTTTACTCACTGTCGTTTGCGTATGTGTGTGTGTGTATGTGAAAATGAGATTTGTTATCCAAGCTAATAAGCGTTTCCAGTTGGCAGCAGTGTAGTCTGAAAACGGACCCCCTCTCTCGAAGGGGAATGATTCCCCTTACCCTCTAGACCCAGTTTAATCATTTTTTGAAGGGAAAGAAGAACGGTGTAGGAAACCGTTAATCAGCTTAGGAACCGAACAGCAAATGGAGTGATTGTTTTTTTGGTATTTTCCTCCCCCCGTTCTTTTTTTTTGCGGGAATTTCCACACAGACGCACGCAGCCTCTGATGTTGTTGTTGAAGGGACGCCATTTTAGAAGAGTTTTCGAAGAAAGTCCCGCCATTCACTTCACGTTCCGAACGTTGTGAAAAGTGTAATTAACGAAACCCAAGAACCCACCCTGTCCTTCCCCCTTCCTTCTTGAGATAATGGTGCCATCTGTTGGGGCTTGGCAGTGAAGAAGAGCCGTTACTACCGAGCTCTTTTTTTGCAGCTCATTTTTCTCTTTCCAATGAAGAAAAAATATTTTTATCTCTCTAGGCCACTTTGTAGCCCCGTATTCTATTCAACTGGTCTTGCTAATACACATATAACTCATGGAAAATTGGTATCAACTTTTACTTAATCCCTAAACGATAATTGCTTTCTTCATTGTATCGGTTGATGATAATCGCATTGAAACGATGTCAGACAAGTTTTTCTAGTTTTGTTTATTTCTTCTTCTTTCTTCCTAGTTTTGAAAGCTAATAAATGAGATTTGTAAGCAATTTAAATAACGGAACCTCAAAAAATTAAAACGTGTCCTCATAAATTTTCCTCATCTCCCCCACCTTGCTCACAAAACAGGTTTTTGTTTCGTTTTATTTTTTTTAAAACTTCTTTGCTGATATTTATTTATAATGCGTGCCGTTTAAAACTCTTGCGAGATGAAAGATAAAAGACGAAGAAAAGAGCGAAAATATTGAAAGTTTTTTGAACAGTAAAAGTAATAAGAAATTGGGGTTTATCATTGGCGTGGGTGGAGCGGTGTCTTACTTTATTCTTGAGAAATACGTTTAAAGGAAGGAAAAAAATCATTATCTGGTTATAGAAACGAGGAAATAGGAACATAATTATACTTTAAAATTTTTTTATAAATTAAATGAAAGCAGTTTTATATACTCATTAGTTCCACTTTCAGTAAATTGCTACGAAGGAGGGGGATTTGATAAAAGGGACCGCTCGAGTTTGAATAAACGTTTTCCTCAAAGTTAAATTAGCTGCATTAGATACAAACACTAGAGATATATACGCCGCGTACGCTGTTTATTGCATCTGCTTCCCGTTTCAGAGAGGCTTTTGGCGCGACTTCTTTATTCGTATTCGGGGAATTCACGTTTCTCGGAAGTGGATTTATCAGCCGCGTGCCTTCTTTTGTAAACAAACGTGACGACTAGTAAAGTGTATAATTTTTTATTATAATAATTTTTATATTATGAAGATGCATGCGTTAATTGAAAGCGTAGCGTACGCATACCTTACAAGAGAGAGAATTACAAATAGTTGATTACTTTATGATTAATGGTATGAAAGAAGGAATAAAAAGGCAACAGATTTAAAGTTTTCAACAATATATATTTAATACATATACACACCAGGTGTAGTTGTCACAGGTGCATTGAATTCTTTTTTATCGGGATTTGCTGATAGCAAAAATATATAAATAAACTATGGCCAATAAACGTTGCATTTTGTTCCCTCAGTTGAAGTTGAGCACAAAATATGGTTTAATTAAAATCTAAAGAGCAGTGATTATATATAAAATATTTAAATTGTACCATTTATTGAAGCCTACAATATTAGTAAAATTACTCAAATTACTGACTATGGATCTTAATGGAGGATATAACTTAACGTTATTATTTATTAATCAGTAAAATGTCCTTAATAATAGTTTGCCAGAGTAGAATATGGCGGTTATTTATTTGAGACAGTAGGTTGTATGAAAAAAAAATTAGTACTATAATATATAATACAGTTGTTTTTAAATGATTTCAGTTAACTGGCCACCCCGGCGATAGACACATTCATTCATTCTGAAGGAAAAAACAATCATCCATAATATAACCAGCCTAACCTAATACTTAGTAGCATTAACAATTTATCCCACTTTTATATGGTGTTCCTAGATGGAATATAACCATTCCGATAAATCTCAAAGTGTAATGGAAATGCCCTCTACTCTTGCAGAACACTTTTATACGCACTTTGAAAAGTATACACAGCCCTTGAAAAACGTTAGCACAGCCAAGATCTGATGCTCCAATAGCTAAATAGAAATCAAATTAAGGTTCACCTACTAAATTTTCGCGAAAAGATGAAAAAAGCTTATTGTTCTGGGGTTTGTTTTTTTTTTTCTTTTATTTATTTTTTTTAAATTTTGGTGTCTTCAGGTCACTCCATAAGCTGAAGGATTTTCTTGGAGACAGATGGTATTTTGACAGTTTTGAAATTGAAGAACTGGAACAATTACGTAGATGGAATAAAATAAACTTAAAACGTTTTCAAGGTAGTCTTGACTGATCTTCAGTTGGTAGATTTTCCTTTACTGTATAAGAAATTGTTTTTTAAATTTTTTATTATTTAATTTTTATTTAAAAAAGCACTTCTTTATAAAGGAAAAAATCTACAAACAGAAGATAAGCCAAGATTGACTTTGAAAACTTTTTTGGTTTACTTTATTTCATCTAACACCAATTGGAATGATAATGATTCCTCACCATCTTCACGGAATCTCATCACTTGAGAGGACTATCCACACAATTGTTCTAGTTCCCCCAGTGTTCTTCACTATCAAAACTGTCCTAAAAATACCATTGTGGAACGACCTGAAGACATCAAAATTAAAACCAATTGAGAATGCGTGAGCTTGCATTACCAAAACAACGAACATAAGTTCAAGAAGTTTAGATTTTCAACTGTTTTACCGATTATGATAACATGGAAGATCGTTCTTTTAGACATTCCTATTCTCTTCTTGATGATCTTTAAGAATCGGAAGTCAGAATATCAAATTTTTTTTGCGGAAACTTAGATGCATAGACTCGTATATTTGGTCTAGAACATGCGATTTTCAACCTTTTGTAAATATTACTTGGTTGAATTTAATTTGATTGTTATTTAACTATTATTTAGACTGTTACCTTTTATATGGAACTTATTATCTGTATTTTCAATTTGAGAAAAGCATTGCCCAACTTTGACGTTAAAAGAATTCCCCTTCCTTTTATGGGTGCAAGCAGTTTGTATTATTTATGTATAAAACAATGGCTAATATTTCATTGTCATTAATTTAACTTTTATGTAAGTGGCCTTGTGTAATTTATTATGGCGGAAGTTATCAGTGAAATCTATTCAAGGCTTAAGCCAATACATTATTACTTTATGCAATTAAAAACGCTGTAAAAAATTAACTTGTAATGTTTGCTTTTAAGGTTAATTATGGTGTAATTTATAAATGCTTGATTATACTGTTTTAACAACGTAAATATTTAAATAAATATTAGAAATGCGTGTTGTCCATTGAAAAAGCATACATGACGTCTTTTGTCCGAACTGTAGACCATAAGGAAATGGGAAGGTCATAAATTATGAATAATAATAATATCTTGAGTATCAGCTCGACTTCGTGAAATTTATTAATTTTTTTCCCTTTTAATGAAGCTATGGGAGGGCATTAATAGGATAATAATTTTGTGATTATGGAAGTCTATAATAATCTCTTCCTTCTTTTCATTAAGGCAGGTATGTGTAAATAGGAAGAAAGAGAGGGGGAAACTGTTTTTAATTTTTTTTAATATCGGTGTTGTTATTATTGGTCTACCATCCGTTTGTTCAAATTGAGTGGAGTCTATAATTACTGTTGGGAATGATTTATTTGAAGAGTAGCAAATTAATTTGTGAGAGGAGTTGAATGAGAGCGCTCTCTTTTGTTTTTTTTCTCCCTTATTAATGGCGGTTATTGTTGTTGTTGTTGTATTGAGGGTAGTTTGTTGGTGAGGGTTGTTTTTCCAAAAGAGAAGTGTATTTCCTTCTCAAAATGCTTATCAAGTCGTAATGAGGGTGGTGAGGGGGAGGATTCTCATCATTTTGTAAACAAGTTTTCGAAATTATTATGACTTGAGCTTGAATAACGTTGTTGCTCGTCCACGGCGACAATTAATCTTCCCACCCGAGGTAGCCATGGCAACTTCCGCGTCGGTTCGTTCGTTTGTCGTCGTACGTTGTCATGAGGGTCCCCCTTCCTTTTTTATAAAAAAAAATTCCAATTACCAATTCAGTGTAATTGTCGTCGGCTATTTTGGCAAACGCTGACGCTAATGCTCTAAAAGGAGAAAGAGCATTAAAAAAATCGCCGTGATTACCCTGCCCGCCAATGATAATTAATGCATTTATTTTGTTGTCAGGAATCGAGAAGAAGGATGGTAATAAAAAAATTAAACATAGACATCTATTAAAATAAAAAGAGAGGGGAAAAAAATCTCATGAAAAAGAGAAGCTGTAAAAGAGGGGTTTTTATTTTTATTAACTCTCTTTTCTATCTTCCTTCCCTGTTTTTGGCGAAATTGATCGGTTGTGGGGGTGACTTGTTTCCTCTTTCCAATTATCATCGATTGGAGTGAAGGGGTGGGGGGGTAAGGATTAAAATGCGAGCGACTGGAGCGAGTGAATCGGGGAGATTGAAAACGGAAAATTCGCCCTGTCGTGTCTCTTTAGAGGTTAATTTTTTAACATTATCTTCATTATCGTCGTCAGCCTTCTTCCCCTTTGAAGCGTTGATAAGCAAACAAAGCGGTGCGAGAAATTTATTTTAAAAAATCGGAATGGATATAATTAAATTCTAATTGAGAGTTGTTGAGAGGATGTAATTAAGTTTGAGCATTGTAAAATAATAAGAGAAGATTTGTTTCCTTCGTTTTTTAACCGATCCTGGATATTTGAGAAAACCATGAAAACTCAGAATTTTGTTTTAAAAAATTCAAACTATGTTCGTGTGAGAATATATACTCTTTTTAGCTGAAGAAATCTTGCAAATTCGGCATCATTTGAAAGATATCTAAATCTTTATTTTTTTACTGAGCAAAATTTGAAAAAGACTTTAGAGCAAAGCTAGAGACTAGCCGACATTTTGCTCACCAGTGTTATTTTAAATTGAGTTCGCTGGTACTCGTCCTTATTTCAATGGCTTATATGGAATAATACGACCAATAATACAACATATTTCAATTCATATTTATGGTACACAAATAAAATTACCTCTCACTTATCCAATCAAGTTATCTTTCAAGTTATCACCCTTTGATTCAATTTGAGATTTCAGACAAATATATGAATTATGTAGCCAGCGATCTTCGATTTCCACAACCTCCAATTTCTTTAATTATTACAAATTACCGAAGTTTTCGGCTATTTAAATTAAAAAATCAGCAAAACGTGTCATCTTTTTTTTAAATGAGCGCTTTCCCTATACGGTAAGTGAATCCATTGAGGTAAGGATTCACTTGCCGTATTATCTAAGCCTGATATCCATGGATTGTCACTTAACGAAATGTAATTCAAACCTGTATAAACGAGATGCTACCCAAAGCTTCCGAAAATTTCCTTGTAAAAAGTAGACAACATACCTTGCACATTAATTTCCGCTGTCACCTTCAAAGTAGTCACCTCCAGCACGTATGCAACGATCCCAGCGATGTTCCCAATTTTGGAAGCACTCCTGGAAATCCGAAGGCTGTATAGGATGTTCAAGACCAGTTGCGATTCCATTTGGATATCTTCTATGGAGTCAAAACGTCGCCCTTTCATTTAGAGAAGAGGTAAAAGTCGCAGGGGGCTAGTTCAGGAGAGTAGGGAGGGTGGAAGATCGTTGCCATGTTTTTTCTTCACAACGAGCGAGATGTGAGTGGGCGCGTTGTCATGGTGGAGCAATCAGTCTTTGATCTTCCACAACTCGGGTCGTTTGCGCGAATTTTTCCCTCAATCTCTTCAAAATCTCGCAGTAAAACTTCCTGTTGACAATCCGACCAGGTCGAATAATTTGAAAATTCGCAAAACCCAAAGATAGGTTGCAACACAAACAGCAATAACTCACAAAGCAATGCACCTACGATTACGAAACAGGAGGCATCTAGCGGCAGATCCTCGTACTGTTTTTGATTTGGGCGGAATATTCAAATTATCGGATATTTGCGGTAGCACCTTGTATTTTATGAAACAATTATGTGTAAGATACGTATAGGAGCTCAGAATCCGAGGGGCGTGAGCGACAAAGTTTCCAATTTTGCGTTATTCATTGGAAATTATAGATCTATCCTTTTTCTCTCTGTTGAGTTCCATGACAGAGGCAAATCGAACTTATTACACGTTTTAATAAGGTCCAAACTAGTGTATTTATTTTCTCAAAAAGTACTTTTTGTCATTTACTCCCCTCTGGTTCTGAACTCCTCATATTTTATCTGAACCATAAGCTTATTTTTTTATTTCTAGTTTTACCTACCCATTGAATGTGGGTTAATTCAATCCTATTGTTATTATTATTTGTAGTAATGTAATCCCACTATGCTATAGTATAAATATGTGCAAGACTCTGTCTTAGAGCGTGCAACACATAAATCATATTTTTGACAAACCAATAATGTCTGGCAAGATTTTCCGTCATAACAGATCAGAGATTACACTCGTAGATAAACAAAATAATGCGATCTATATAATTGGTATTTCCTTTCCCAATGCATATAATATGCAGAAGGCATACAGAGCCAAATCAATAAATATTATACAGATCTTGCATACGAAAAGACTTCTACAAAGTACACATTGTTCCTATTATCCTTTCTGTCACTCGCTGCACAAAAACATTTAATCTAAACCGACATGTATGTTAAACCCCTACAGAAAGTCACATTCTCAAGCCCTTGTCAAATAGTAAGGAAATTCCTACACGCAGACATTGATATTTCCATTCATTTCCCCCTCTCTCCATTTGAACCCATTGGGTTTTGGCCCTAGTTTGGATCCGCCTCTGGGGCTTAGGTTCTATACCTGTTTTGAGTTTGATTTTTTTTGAAAACAACAAAAATGATAATAAATTTATGTGTTTGCGAGATTGAATTTAAGATGTTGGGTTCTACATGTGTCATCCCAAATCAAAATAAGTCAAACATTCCTCTCGCTACACACCATGTTTTCTTCACCTTTTCTTTATACAGGATTGTCGTTTCCACAATTTCAAAACCTTAATTTTCTTTTGCTAGATCCTGCCATTATCGTTGTCCTTCGTCTCCCAGGTTTCTCATTCACAGTCGTTTAGTCACTAAATCCTCTACACTTTTCATTCCATACCAAATTCAATGAACAGAAACCAAGCTACTAAACATTGAAAACACTGAATATATATGGATGAGGAAATTCTGCTGCGGGTTCTACCATTTTCTATTGGCCAGTGCTCTTTACTTCCTTGAATTAGCAAAGACAGCCAGAAACTTGAACTTCATGAGAATGCGTTATTATACACTGTTTTATGCTCTTTTATGACTCGAATTTTAAAAATTTACAAAAATAAAGAATTAAAAAAAAATCATATACATGTGTCAGTGAGGAGAGCACACCAGCAAAATGTGATTTTAATAGGGGTGAATTAATGAAATGTACCCCAGAGATCAGTTATCTGGAAAAAAGATTCTTTCGGATTTAGGTGTACTCGTTTTAAGAGCGTTATGCTGCTTATTCAAGAATGATTACTTGTTCATGTGGGATGAAATGGCTTCTTCATCAGATAAAGACGTTTTAGTAATTTCATGGTAAAATAATTTATATTTTAAATATCATATATGGGAAATTCTTAAAAAGCTTGCAAACATATATAAATGAATTGTTCGAGTTTTTTACGTGCGTATTCGACCCAAAAGAAAAAATCGATTATGTAGGGCATTATTTAAGGTTACCTGACGTGAATAATGTGATCTCTTCATCCATCTCCTTTTTTCTCTATTTTTAGGATATGGCTTTATCATTAGTTTTTAATTCTAATGCATTGAGGCGAAAAATGTTGTTTGGTGCTGAATCCTAATGTTAAAAAAAAATTCTCTTCGAGGGTATCGGATGAGAGATTGGTAGGAATAGGCCATGTTTTCTTAATTCATTTTTTTTTTACCCGAAAGATATTCGTTGAAGATTCACAACAATTTCAGTGGGCGGCCCATTCTCACTATATAGGGTTAGAGGCTGAGGTAAAGGTCGCCATTAATATGATTGCGTTCTCCTGGCTCTAGGATGTTTAAAATGCATCTGCTATGGTAATGAGGTTAAATGAGGGACTGAATGTGGAATTTCTTTTTTGAATTCTTAGCCGTTTGATATTAACTGACAGTGATTTAATGAGGAAAATAATATTTCATACCTGCTGATTCTGTTAAATTTTTAAAAGAGCGCTGTCGAGTTTTGACCCTGTGTGCGTTGGTGTTGTTAGATCTTTTTGATTTCTTAATTCGCTTTTGATATTAGGAATAAGGCAATTTTGAATGCAAATGAGGGGAAATTGGCCTGTTTTTTTGAATTAAAAAGAATTTCGAATTATAAGTAAATTTGTCACAATTTTTTCATGAATACATTGTTAAAGGAAAATTACCCATAAAATCTTTTTTTTTCTGTTTTTTTTTAATACTCTGGCCTCGATTTCTCGGCCTTATTTTTTTTCTCCTCTTCTGAAATTGAAAAAAAAAATTATTTATATATTTATTTACTTTTTCCGTTGTTTTTTTCTCCCATATTCCTCTTTTTTAACTCTACTGCTATCAGTTTGGCTTGATGAATTGATCCTTTTTGCTTTTTCGTGCCACTTGTTATCTGAAGAGGATCTGCTTTCTGGAGAACGAATTCTGTCTATCTATCGCTTTGAAAGAAAATAAGTTGAAAAATGAAGAGAAAAAACGGTTACATTATACCGGTGATGAAGAGTTTGTTTAGATTAACCCTGTTTGAGCAATCTCTGGGTACTCTTTTTATGAGTGGCTTTGCCTCAACTCGGAGATTTTTTCCTCCTCTCTTAACAAAACGCAATCCTTTGTCGATTGGCCGAGCCAGCAAAAAATGAAAGAAAGAAAAAAAAATACCCTTACATATTATTTTTTTTCATTTCATAGGATTTATAATCCCATCGTTCTATCATCATCGGTTTAATTTAACGCACGGGAGCCAACGTTTCTGAAAGGGCGGTTTTCTCTTCCTATCGGGACTTGATTTTTTTCCCTCGTTGTCTCTAAGAAAGTCTGATCTCTTTATATGATTTAATAACGTAGGAAATGAGCGGAGAAGTTTCGTTATTTAATTTAGGATTTGTGAGAAGAGAAGATTTTCTTATTTCCCTTTGAGTAAACATTTTTCGAAAGTAAATGGAAACAATGAAAATGGATTTTTTTTTTTATTAAAATGCTCGTTTCTCCTGTCATTCCCTTTTTAAAGTCGATTTTCTTCGAAACAGAATTTTTAAATTATATTTTTAATTTGTCTTTATTTAATCACGTTTTACATTTTATATATTTTTTTTAAGTTACCGTTTTGAAGGTTGATGCAAAAATGTAATCATTTCCCCCTTTTTTCTTACGTTTGTATTCTGAAACGCCACTTCTTTTTTCTTTTTCAATTTAGGTTCGTATTTTCTTTTTTTCCTTTTCAAAATATTTAATTTTTGAATAATATTGTGGAATTTAATTATGTAATGATTTGGCAATTTTTAAAGTTAGCCTCAACTTAAATTGAAAACCAAAATGTTTTGAAAATATAATGAACTTTAATCTAAATATGTATCAATATACAGAATGAATTATAAGTATCTTCAAAATTTTATATTAAACTCAAAATCTTAAAAAAGTCTCTAAAAATATATAGAATTAGTAAAATTTTGATAAATTTAAACATCCTCACAGTTAAATGTTCCAATTTAGTTCCAATGAAAAGTTAAATGTGATTATATTTCACCATTTTTTAAAAATATATATCTAATTTTTTTATAGATAAAAGTATGAGGTACCTAACTGAGCCAAAATAATGCCAAAGTACAGTGAGCTCTGACTTTTAACATAAGTAATCGTCAAGTGAAACTGTTTACTAGTAATCATCAGCATTTCAGGAGATTATGTATATACCTATTATAGCCTATAATTTATAGGCCACTGAATTTTGCCCGTCTGTCTGTGAGTTTTTTGCGTTGGCGCGAATTTTTTGGAGATTTTCTAAACGTTTGATTTTAATATAAAATTTTGGAGATATTTATAATGTACTTTATACAATAATATATATTTACATTTAAATACTACACTTTTATAAAATAATTTTATAAATATTAATTTTTAAGTCTATCGATACTTAAAATTTACTATGTTTTTTATAGGATTATTTTACTTATATTCGCAAATTAGAAATATTCTATGATTTCCAATAATGTTTGTGGAGATTCTTATCCAATATAGAACTACAGGAATGAAATAATAGAGATATTCAAATTATTAAACTTAAACAAGGAATTTAAAAATAATACCCTATTATTTCTAAAACTTAATGGCACGATATTACAATTTTCAATGGACATTCAAGGAACGCCTTTTTTTTTTTTTTTTTTTTTGTTGATAGATCTGATTTCCCCGTATCTTACTTTTGAAGAAGGTGAATGCTGACAACACAAATAAAACAGAGAATATTTATATGAAAAATTGAATCATCACTTGAAATCATTTCAATTGACCACAGTTTATCGAAAGACAAATGAATTAGAGATTGACAGAAAAGGCAAAACATTTGAATCTGACGGTCATATCACTTATGACTTTCTTAACTGATTTTCAAACCAATTTTGTAGTCTCTGTTGAATCTGAGTTGACCAGTAAGAGATGAAAGCTACTAAAATGTATATCGTTGGCTGCGAACTTAGACGTCATCAACCAAGAATTGAGTTAGAGACAAATCTGTTGTTGTTAGCTTCATCACCTCAATTCTAGATTAGCGTTTATAACCAATTTTATAGTAGAACAGAATGCATTCAAGACGCATTTTTGAAATGTTGCATTTTATTGTTAGGAAATTTCAAATTTGCAATTTTTTTTTATCTAACTTATATTATTGGTATCTATCTTGAATGAACTACCCACAAACAAGGCAAAGAGGGAGGGCGTTTATAGTTGCCGTCAATGTTACATCCTCTCATTTGAGGAATAGGGAAGGAACTTTATTTTTTATAGAATTACACATAATTGCAATAGTTTGATCTATTATCTACCGACATAATGCACTTGCTAATTTCTACTTAACTTGAATTGTTGGGGTTCCAGTCACGATCGAGAGATTATCATAATATTTTTCCTTCCCTCTTCTGAAAAAGCAATTTCGGGCATTTCTATTATCGAATTGAGTGTTGTTTTCTCATTACGAAATCGTAAATCTCGTCACTCCGGTCTCCTTCCCTCCATCTCGACGAAGGTTTTTCCACAAAAGGGGGGTCCTTGCCACTAAGTAGGTCAACGTGTCCAATATAGATAGCGGGAGCAGTTTTCACAAAATGCCATTGTTTCACTCTTACGGATAAATTATTCAAGAAAAATAACTCCTCCAAAAGAGTTATCCCTATTTTTTTTTACTTATTTATTTTAATTTTGTTTCTTAAAGTAAGAAAGGCTTAAGCAAAGAATGTGGTGGGGCGTTTCGTTCTTCTTATTTTTTTATTTCACTTTCAGTCAACAACAGAGGCGGGGAGAGGAGAGAATAAACTTCTTTGGGGAAATGGAATGTCGTTTTGAGAAGGCAATGTCATTCGAGTTATGACCTCTTTTACAGAGAACATTGTTTGCAATGGACTCGGTCGTCGTTGTGGAAGGTGGATATGTATATATATTTATTTTTCTTTTTCATTTTTTTTTCATTTTTTTTGAGTTTGTATGAGAAAGCAAAGGGGGACAACGAAGGGGGCTCCTTCGTCTGAATCACGGCATCCGATATACATAAGTATTCAAGCGGGGGCTTTGAGATCGTGTTCGTCGTGCCTTTTGGAACGTCTTGTGTTTCAAAGAGATTTCATTGGCCGTCAAGAACCCTTTTCGTTTTATTCAAATGCAATTCGTGTTGAGCCCAAGGGTTTGTAGGTCGGAGGAGGAGGGGAGGATTTATATTTAATTTTTTCTCTCTGCCTTTTGTGTGTCTGGTTAAAGAAGATGATTTTACACAGTTCAGTGATATATAGATTTTAGAAATGAATGCTGTATATTGATTTGCTTATGTATCTAAGGAGGTAGGATATAATTAAAATCATTATGAAATTAAACGAGAGGAGGCTTTGCTGTAGCATAGGTGTTTATTTTTGTGACGATCAAACTCTCTTTCTGGAAGGTGTTTATTTTTGTGTGATTATATACTGTATATAGTAATACAAGATACTTCTGCAGTATTACTTTCTTTGAATGTATACAGAGAAACAAGAATATATGAAGCTATAAACTGGAGAACTCTGGAGTAACGACGTAAATAAAGCTGGAAGCTAAAAATCCACACATGAAATATTTAATGGCCCAGATAAGCCCTCCTTCACCAGTGAATCATATAGGCTTAAAATAGCCCTTTTTATGTCCAACCACAGAATTTACAAATTAGATAAATAGAAAATGAGAAAACGTTTTGGATTATTTCCTTTTTCTTGTTTTGTATGTATCTATTTTGAAAAGCCCTGTGATAGGACTTACTGTTTCTCGACTTGTACGTAAAACTGGCTGATTTTCGCTCGTACGATTCACTAACTGATGAAGGATGGTCAGCCCCCGAAATGTACATCTGGGTCATTAAATATTTCATGTGGATTTCTGGTTTCCAGCTTTATTTAAGACTATCTATTAAGAAAAACCTTGATAGTGTTTAAAGATTCTTGAATTTAGATCCTTATACGAATTGGGTGATAAATTTTCCTCGGGGTATCCTATTTATGGGACCTACAAGTAAATTAATGTAATTTGTAAGAAGAAATAGAATGTGTTGCTTTCACGGGCGTCAAAAAATGCCCAGTTCCGGCTCATGAAAGGAAGTCCATTTGCAAAGAGGTTGGGGAAAGAAAATATTTAAAAAAATGTTTCATCTAATTAAACAGAATTAAAAGATTACAACATATAATTACAGTGAAAAGATAATGGCTTCTTAGGAGCTTATTACAGTTTTATTTCATTGAGCGCAGATTTTGCATACAGGCATTTCTTAGAAAGGATTTATAAATATACGTACATAAACGTCAGGCCATTTTAAAGTAAAAGACTGTACATCGTTAGAAAAATATAATTTTAAAATCAATATAATTTTTATTTTAAACGAAGATTAAAAAAAATACAGATTCATATTTCTTTTGTACGGTTCTTTTGAGAACAATAAATTTAGGTTTGAATCGAATGTTAACGAATTTTGCTTCTGCTGTTGCCCAGTGGAATATTTTGTCCAAGAAGGAAGGAGAAAAAAAAAGAAGGAAGGAAGAATAGAAATAAGTGAAGACATTATTATTATTGTGTAGAGGCCTTATTTGTTTCCTGTTCATACTTTTTTATTGTTTGGTGGGCGGTCGATTCGTATCTGCCACGCTTGACCTCTTGGCGTTGTTGTTGTTATTGGTCCGTTGACGCACGGAATAATTACCCGCCAAACTATCAACAAAAAGACCCCTGGGACTCCACTGGAAAGAAAGAAAAAAGAAAACCGAATAAGATAATAGAATACGTTTTTTCCATTGATTTTACGTAACGGGTGAAAAAAAAAGCCTCTTTTATTTTCATGATTGGTGGATTGTTTGCTCTTTCTGTTCCCCTGAAATTCTGTTTCTAGGCAATTCATGCAACGTTGTAAAAGTGTCATTGTGAAATGGGATTTTCTCATGCGACACATATTACATGAATATTAATGGATATTTTTAATCGATCTTAAGTAATTAAAGAAAGATGTTTTTTTATATTGTATAGGTTGGTGAAAAATGTTGGTGCTGAATCTAATTAAATAACGAAATTGGGGGCGCTAATGACCCTGGATTTGAACTCGAGGCCGGTTTTAGAGTTTTTGGTTGAATTAACTTTTATTACTTTGAAAACGTTTAAAAATGTATAGTCCTTACGAAATTTTATTTTAGATTTCCACATGTGCTGTGTGACTGTGTAAAAATTAAAGTCGGCCGTGAAATTAATCAAAAAAATGGATTTGATACCGAATGTTTCAATTTTCTAGAGGTTTCTGCTTACTTAGAAGGAAATGATTTATATTCCTTATACCTTATTAATTTTAATGTAACGAGGCGATTTTTAAATGATTTATAATAAGATTAAAAAAAATTAATTAAGGAAACGTTCGTAATGTCACAGAACCCAATTCCCAGTTCTTCACAGTGCTCTTCTTGTTTCCAATTTTTGTTCTATACACTATTAACACCGATAATAATAATGCAGAAACTTATTTTGTTGCAGAATAAATGATTATATGAAAACAATTCCTTTAGAGGACTACCTGTGGCACCAGAAATTGTTGCAGCATATCGTGGTATGTGTTTCTGGTAACTGATTGTTCTGTAGATCTAAACCCGTATCCTCATTGTCCACAACCACACATTAACTTTGTATTGTTATCATTCTTTTACATTATGTGCAAGGAAAATGTGTTTTGTTACTATATCACAAGATATGTAAGAGCATGATCACTGTATTTGGTTCTGTGCATTGCTTTTTACACAAATACTGACTGATATACAAATCCTGTCCCTTGCTTTTAGGGAATATTCATTGATATGCAACTAAGATAATATCAAAGATGCAACTACACATTTAGGATCGTTAATCTTTAAAATTTACACAAAATTTGCTAAGACCCAATGCCACAAAAGTCTATGTACAGCCTAAATCCCTGAAAGAGACACTTACGTTATTACGCCCGAAGATTTTAAGCATACCCTGACTTTTCTGGTGTCGATATGTAGAGACGATATCCTTTATGTGTCAATGTATTTTTTATATATTTTCTAATTAATTTTTTACTTATAAGTAAGGAAATTGACAAACTGAAGATAACATTTCATTAATATAATAATTTTGGTATTAAAAAGAGAATGAAAAATTCTGTGATCTTGGCTCTAACTAGGGACCCTCGACTAATTTTTTTACTTGTTGGATTTTAATAAATTTCTAATATTATTAATATTGCAATTTATCCTCGACATTTCAATTTAGAGAGATGTTCACTAAAAGAGTGCTCAAATTAGGTATTTTAAGAACGTGACACCAAGCTTATGAAAATGCGATAATGTGTACTTGAATTAAGATTTATGTCATTTGTCAGCGTTTGCATTTGCGTAAAAGTTGTTTGAGTTTCAGAGAGTTAAGAGTCGAAGCCAAGTTATATAATTTACTTGAAATTCTACATGCTTGTGACATGCCGAGGAGACGAATTCTCAGGTGCTGATCAATGGTTGATTAAAATGGTAATAGGGAAATGCCATGGAACTCGTTTGGGTGATCCTCTCAGAATTAGGGAATTTAAGTTGTTTTATTCTTAATCTGTAATTTTTTTTCCTCGGGAATTGTGCCGTCGGATTACAAATATTTTCTTTAGCCCTGAGCCTCATCCACCACCTGTTTTCATGTGAAGTGAGCTTGTAAGAGAATCGGAAACGAACGATTTGCAGTGGGATGGAAAGAAAGGTGTTTATTGATTTGAGGAGAGGGCGCTCCGATTGCGTAAAAGCCACGCGCGCTTCGTATTAATTTCAACTCGCTCGTCCAGGCACCTTTTGTTTCTTTCCGAGAGTTTACCAATTAATAACTAATGGATTTAAGGGGTGGTAGAGAGAGAGAGATGAAGAAAAAGAGCTCATACGGCCATGTTCTAATTCTTCTCTCTCTTCTTATTTCTCCTCCCCCCCCCCCTGCACTCTTTTGTTATTTTGCTGTTGTTGTATACAAAGTTCTGTGTTATATACGCTATGTGTATGAAAGATTTTATCTTCAAAGGCAAACAATGGATATCGAGAAAAGCGACTTGAAAAGAGGAGGCAGTCTTGGCGTTGTGCTCTGTTTGCATTTAAAAAGATGATTGCTATAATGCATTGGTATTTCTAGAACTGATTACTGAGTTTGCGGAAGTGTATAATGAATGTAATTGAATTTGAATTTTCCGGTTGAATTATTTATTTTGCTATTATCATTCCTTTAAATGCATAAGCATCTTATAAATTTTAAAGTAGTCTCTTCTTACAATATTAGGTTGGAATTTTACTCACGAATTAAATTGAATCTTTTCAGTTTTATACGCACAGAATTAATTTATTTGACCGTTATTGTTAAATGAAATTTGCTGAGAAGATATAGAGCAATCTTTTTCAATGTTTTAATGTTTAACGAACTTTTAATAGTTATTAATATTTTTCTTAATTTATATTTACGGTGTTAATGCAGACAGAAATGTCATGTCAGGAACAAGATTGTAGAAGAAGATAATTGGGAGTTATAACGGAATTCAGAAAACTATATTCGATTAAATAGAAGTGTATTCGAATTTTATGAAAATATAAATACAAGAAAATGTTCGTTATTAGGAAATAATTTGAAAATTTGTAGAAAAACCTTAATGAAAGATCTTAAAGATAAGCGACTGCGGAAAAAAATAAACATTGCTGAATTGTTCTATCTGGAGAGTGCCTTCTTAAAGACCAGACATTTTAGAATATCAAAAAATATTATAGGAAGGAAAACGTTTATTTTCTTTAAAATAAAGCTCCATTTGGCTGATGCAAAAGTTCATTGTACGGCTCGTGAAAAAAGAAAACATGGTTGAAACGAAATTCGAGTGGGTGGACAGATAGATCGAATGAAGTCTTCAGGAGGGCAGAGGAGAAAAAGGTAGATATTTAAGATATGCTACAGTACATTGATTGACTTGTATGTCTTCGTCACAGTAGAAGGAATGATCCTTCACCTGGAAAACGTACAGGGTGTTTCTAAATTATCTCCCGTATTATACATGTTTATTACTCAAAAACTATTACAGAGTTTAACGTGATTTTTTTTATTCACAAAGAAAAACTCAAAAAGTTTCTTAGCATGCCTTAATAAATTTCAATGTGCCCCCCATTTATGGCGTGAAGGACGTCAAAGCGAAACTCGATTTTCTCTCATGTTCGGGCTAGCGTTTTTGTGAGGTTTAATGCATGATCGAGTAATCGGACCTTTCTTTTTCGCTGAACACACTATTATCGCTGCAACCTACCTAGATATGCTGGAGAACTATCTGATTCCACAGGTGCAATGACTGCAATCCAAAATAGTCTACCAATAAGATGGAGCACCTCCTCAGTGGGGCCTGCAAGTTAGGCAGTGCCTTGATACGAACTTTCAGGACGATGGATTGGAAAGGATAGGCCAATCCCTTGGCCCCCTCTCTCACTCGATGCAAACCCTCTGGATTTTTTCTTCTGAGGTTTGTGAAAGACAGAGTATACCAGACCAACGTTGATGCTGCGAAACTCTCAAGAACAGAATAATTGAAATAATCAATGAAATCACCCCCGAAATGCTAACCCGAACATGGGAGGAAATTGAGTCTCGCTTTGACGTCCTTCACGCCATAAATGGGGGGCATATTGAAATTTATTAAGGCATGCTAAGAAACTTTTTGAGTTTTTCTTTGTGAATAAAAGAAATCACGTTAAAATCTGCAATAGTTTTTGAGAAATAAACATGTATAATACGGGAGATAATTTAGAAACACCCTGTAGAATACGGAGACAAGTTCTTAAAGGTGTCAGTCAACCGTTATCGGAGAGAAGAACCAACAAATGTTTTTAAGATTCAAACATAAAAGAGCTGTGTTCACAATAACAAACAATAAGCCAATCCTGCAAAAAGACAAGACTTTTTTTTTTCTTTTGTCTTTCACTCTGAAGATGAGTAACTGGTATCCAAAATACGTATCCAATATTTCCTTTTTCCTGCTTGTGAATTAGAGGTTTTCCTTTTTGGCTATTGCCACCTTGGAAATATAAACATCTTTTCAATTTTTTTTTGTTAAATATCTAATACAAAAGGTTCCACAAAATTCTTAATTTCGAGATAAATATAGTGGATGTGCCTGCTTGAAGACGTGCCTTGCGTTCAGTATCCTTGCAAAAGAATACATACATGCCAGCATCCCTTTCTCAAATTTCAGCCGGACATTTCCCCTAAAATTCTACGACGTATTCATGTGCTAGTTCGTGAAGGAAAATCGCCGCGTACCAATGGCATAGGTCAGCACTCCATTTTTTCTGCAGTTGCATAAAGAGTCTGCAAAATAGATGCTACGCAGAAAAAAGACGTTTCTCCGTTATTGATATGGAAAATATTTTTAGAATGTAACTCCCCTTATGTGCATAACACATTGTGTATTGCCATTTTAATCGTCAATTAAAAACCCTTTATCTCGAAATGGCGGATTATTTTTTTGCCGTCTATGGTTATTGTTTATCTTTATTTCTCTTCCTCTTAACCTTGATCTACCCATTTCGAGTGCTCGGTGTGAAATTTAATTAATTAAATTAAAATTAATATAATGACGGATGAGAAAGTTATCGCGATTGGTTCGCATGAGCTATCAGTCAGTGAGCACGAGCTGTTGATTATTGACAGCGTGGCCATGTTCTCAGGTGTTTCTCGTTGTCTACTCTGTTTACTCTATGCTTAACATTGTGGATCCATTTGGGTCAGTGATGAGAGCTTTCAAATTTAGATATAAAGCTCCTTCCGTTATTGAAAATATTTTCCTTGTATTAGTATAAAGCTTTTCAATATATTGATAGATTCGTATCTTCCTGGCGAGTTTTTAAGCGGTGTTAACCACTACGAGTTGTTTTTATTTTTTTTCCTCGTGCGTTTTCATGTCGTCGTCACTCTGGCTACTCTTTGCCCCCTTTTAAGGAGGTCTCTCTGCTTCAACCTGACCTTGTCCTATAAAAACAGCGGAGGTCCCAAAGTCAAGGTTGGCGAACAAGTCGAAGAGAGGGAGAGGGAGCCCTTGTTGGTTGGTGGTGGCGATTGCTAATTCACTCGGCCTTATGGAAATCAGTCGTCATTATGGAGAAAGACGTGAATGTTTTATTCAGTTTCCCTTCCTCTCTCCCTCCCTTCTTTTTTAATGTATTTGTTTATTATTTCTCTTCCCCTTGGATCATTTTTATTATTTTTTGTGCACTGGGTGCCAGATTTGAAATTGCCTTTTTTTTACGCGATTTATTCAACAAACCCCGTCCGTAGACCCCCTGCTAAGATTAATGCGGAACTGGAATGTTCTGTAGAGTTGTTAAATTTGAATTTGTGTAAGGTTTTTTTTTTAAGTGTTTTTTTTATTTAAAGATTTTGTTTTTACTGCGATAAGGGGAGTTATTAAAAAGGTCGCAAGAGTTCGTCGGTTTTGGCCGTCTATATTACATTCTAGGAAGGGAATTAAGAAAACTGTGTTATGTTGATTTTCATAAATTTGTCGAGCTATTTATTTTAGTTTATTATAATAATTTGTCATGTTTTAATATTTGAATTATTAATTTAAATTTCTACAGAAAAGCGCTGCTAATTGGTTAAGATTAAGAGGCTAATTAAGGTCATGGTCATAATTTTCTTCTTTGAATATATGCATAAAGAAATTTGGCCATAAGAAAAGGACGATTATGAATTATATTAACTAATTGTTTTCTTATGAATTCATAATGCACACCGCGATTTCAGGTTTGTCTCTTGTTTGTTGAAAAGAAAAAGTTTAAAAAGCACGTTCAAATTGTTTTATTATAAAAATGTGCCAGGCATCTCTTATGAACCACGCTATCAGTAAATGTTGCAATATTATCAGTAAATGAGACGATATTATTAGCATTGCGAGTTTTATCAGTGAATTCAGTATTTTGAAGTTAATTTAGAAGCCACGATAAGCCACGATAAAACGTATTTTTAGACGTTTATTTTTTGTAATTTTTATCTTCCTTTAATGGGGAATCGTTTGTTCTGGTTTTTAATAACCAATTACGAGGAAATTCCGTTCTTCGTAACGATGTTGCCGGGCGAAGACGTTTCGCCCCCATGCGCATCTCTCACTCAAGCGAAAACGGAACCCACCCGAATTACTGTGTATTAAAAACGAATAAATTAGTAGTCATGTTAAGGAAAAGAAAAAAGTAACATCGAAGCAGTTCATTTTGCGCATTCGTATGCATTGGTTTCGTCTATTTTGGATGCTGATACGCTGCTATTAACCTGAATCAAAAAAGCTTTTTTTTTTTTCGAGCAACGCCCATGTTCATCATCGATGCGTACAATTTTTTTCTGTCTTTCATTTAAGCAAGGTGCCTTCACCCACAACAACTTAGTTTGACCTCTTTTTATTCTTTTTTCATACATTAATAACTTTTTTTTAATATATATTTTACTTATGTAAATTTTTTCTTTGCAAACTTGATATGTGCGTATATGTTTACCTTCCGTTTCAATGAGTAATTTTTGAAGGCGTTCAAGTTTTAGATTTTTTAAACGATGAGCTAGTGAAAACGCCGCTTATTTTGAGGAAAAGAGTAATCATACGGTTTGATGCGCTTTTCAACTTATCAATTTTAAAAATCTGGTATTAATTCGTTTATTTCGCGGGTGGCGTGTTTAGTAGTGAAATGATAGCCCGACCTCTTGTAACCTCCGTCGGAAAATTGGTGTCCACATGCCATGCGTGACAAAATTTTCTCATTTGGAAATCGGATTAATTATTGAATAGGAAAACATTTTGTACTGGTGTTGGTTGGTGGTTATTATTTTTATCGTGATGAAGAATTAAGCGCCATTGCTGAAAGTGGCGGAAAACGTTTATGAGGGAGGATGCTTTAACGTGCAATTCCTCTTAGAATTACTCTTTAAGAATTTTTTAAAAATAGCCTTTTCTACTGAAATGAAATATTCGTTGTAAATTATATGAAAAGAAAACAAATATTATTCTAAGCAATTGGAGAGTTAGATTTCACAGAATGAATCGCTTTCATTTTCATTTTATCTTCAGACTTTGGCATTTGAACTTATTGATGAATTCTCCCGCTTTAGTGACAGTGTGCTCTAATAAATTTGACTTTAAAATAATAATAATGATGGGAATGATAAAATAAAAGAAAACGTGCTCTATCTTGGCCAGAAACCTTGTATATATTTTTTTAATTTTTTATTTTTATATTATAATGCGAGGCCAAGCTTGAATGAATTGTGCAATTAAGAAGAAACCGGCGATCGTGTTACTTTCCATCATTGGCCATTCAGAACCTCATAAAAAATTCATTCCTTAAAGTGCAATAAAATTTTAGTATTTTCAAACGAACCCTTGAATCGATGAGAAAGATGAGGTCGTCTTCTTTTTCTCGAATTCTAGCTTACAATTAAATTTAGGAAGATACATGGAAGTGCTAGGTAAGAATCTTGAGTTAACGGTCATTGAATGCTCATTTATCTTTTTTTTAAGTCGGAGTTAATCATGAATGTGGAATCTGCACATTATTTCTGGTTATCAGTAAATATGCATCTCGTATTTATTTTATGCAATTTTGATTTCAGGGCATTTGTTTCTTAAAGAACATTCCCCCTCTCGAGTATTTCTAAATCCATTTTGTATATCGAAATCATCTTGATGCTTTGACGTTTTACCTATATACATTTTCATTCTAAATATTGTCCATTTTAACCATTAACCACAATATCTTTGCTTGAATTATACGATTGCCGTCCACTAAAGGTTGTCTCGATTCGATTATAAAATGGCGGATGCATCATCGCTAAATAAAGTAAACGTGGCGATGCTGAATGCACTTTAAAATTTGACGTTTTAATCGAAGGTATTAATATATTTAAATTTTATTAGTACTGTGTATATTCTGAAAATTTAATTGGACTATAAAATTTGGGCTTTCGCCATGCTTCAAGTTATTTTCATATGTAGAAATTTGGGAATGTTCATATGCAGACGTTTTCTTGTTCTTTAACTTGGGTAAACGATTTTAAAACGTTCTCGCAGGCGTATTTCGAAAGATACCACAAACGGATGGAAACATAGTCGCAGCTGTGTTTTCCTATTTCCGACGGTCTAAATTACATACCTGTTATTATTCGAGTTCATAGGTCGAATCTGAAGATTTTTGTGGACTTTTAGCTTAGCGTGAAAAAACTTTAATTGTCTTCAACAAGAACTTAGCGCCAAAAAAGTAGGCAGTCACGTATTTATTCTAAGGAAGAAATTATATGTTCAGAATCTGGTTATACCTGAATTTTCTGTAGAACTGTTGCGATTGCATACAACGAACTCCTTTGAGTTCTCATTCATGTAATCAAGTTTGATGTATACGAGTTAAATTTTGAAATGCAGAGGTGCATGTTAATTTAGAATAATTAAACATTTTAAATTGAAATTAATTTGTACTCGTTCCTGAAGAATACTTGCGAATAAAGGTTTGTCCATTGCGAATAAAGGTTTGTCCATTGCGAATAAAGGTTTGTCCATTGCGAATAAAGGTTTGTCCATTGCGAATAAAGGTTTCTAAATGGTAAAAGTAAGAATGGCAGTTGAGGATTCTGGCGATCATTTCATGAATTAATTGAAGCATTGGAGCATCATTAATATCATATAAAATATTCCGATAAAAATTCTAATAGAATTAATGGCGCAATCCCGAACGCGGGCGTTACATCTTATCAAACTTCTATTGAAGGATTATCTTCAAGATCGTTTCTTTGCTTTGAAAGGAAAAGCTTGACGTTTTAGGCCGCACTTCTCAGTACTGGAAGAAGTTGAATTTTGTTCTAGATTTTATGAGATTGTGTTAACTATTTAAAAGGCTTCTGCGGAGTGTTAATGCGCATTCTGTCGTTTGGCTTCGTGGACGCGCGCGAGACTGAGTGAGGTTGGAGGTAGGAGTGGGGGGGGTCGTGAACGACGGGTTCGTGACCACGGAACACGGCCACCGAAGCCAGAACATGAACTCGCCCAATCGATTAACCTCATCATCGCATGTAAGGAACATCGTCGATTGCGGATGGTAATCCGAGCAGACAACGGTTGCCGATAAATGATGTTAGAAATGGAATATTATCCCGCGTTTCAGTGTCACCTTTTGCCGACTAAATGATTACCTTTCCAGCGGATTACAAAAAGGGGTTGGGAGCTTTGTACATAATGTGTATTTGCTTGTGGGAGGTGCTGGAAAAGCCAGTTTTATTTTCCCTAGCATTTTGTAAATTCTTTGACGCGTTTTTTTGCTTGTTGCTTTGATTCGAAGAACGCAGTGGTCTAGGTTTACAGTTTGTTGCTGTTATCGTGGATGGCGTTTGATCAATAGTTGAGTTGTATGTATTTTAGGACAAATTGCCACCAAAACCGACTTCAAATTAGAACATAAAACGACATATCCTCGTTTTGTTTTCAGGCTCTAATTTTTTTTTTCCTCTTTTACTGCTCTATTAAATTTTTAACGTTAATCTTAGTTAAACAAATGCAAGCAGAAGAATAATAATTTAAAAGAAAAAAAAACACGAATGGTGACAATTTTTTTTCTGGATGACACATAAAGTACTAATTTTATATTAATACTATGCTAATTTCGTAAGTTCGTAGTTAATTTTTTAAATCGTAACACGAGAAACTCGGTTTATTGGTTTAGGTTCAATAGCAGGTAATTCAAAGGTCATGGTAATACGAATAAGAATTCGATAAATGAGATGTAATACACGAATGGAGAACTTTAAACAGAGACAGCGAGGTCCGGACAAGAAGTTGGCAGCACTTCAAGAGATAACCTTTTAACACGTAGTGTCAAGCATAAAAGAAAATTAATGAAATGTAGAGAGCTCGTAAAGAACTTTATAGAAGGAAAAAAATAGAAACGATTTGGTACGCTCTCGTTTCTTATGACTACTTCCGTAGGCCTGTTTGTTACGTAAATCTGTTTTGGAAAATGAGTCATAGGAACGCGCTTTATTATTTGCAACTAAAACGATTTGCAATTATTACTCTAGTATTGGCCAAATGTTTTCTTGTTGTTGTTTTTGCAGATGTTAATGATTGATTTTTATTTCATTTTATTCTTTCACGCTTACTTTTGTTTTAGGTTTGTAAAAAGGAATTAAATTGCGCAGTTCGAGGAAAAAAAATTCTCTGTATAGCGAACTCGTTCTGTACAGCTGGTGACAGAAATAATCGTTGACGCTCGTTTCTAAGTCTCGCAATGCACTCTGGGTATTCTCACCTTTTAAATTAATTTTGTGTTGTTTTCTCCCCCTCATTGCTCCCGTTTATGCTGAACTCACGATGCGATTGTCTATTGTTGTTCTGCCACGAAGTAAATTCTCCTTTGGAGCTCCCGTAGAAGACTCTTTTGTTCACCTCATTTTACCCTTGGAAGAAACCAACAGGTTTTTGAGGGGAGTTAACTTCAGGTTGTAAACGACACTCCAGAATCGTAAGCAGGAGAGAGGACAGGACGAAAACGTCGGGTATTTATTATTGGACAACTTTCGTCGGAAGGGGCGATGGCCCGAGGCGGAAAATAAAGTAGGTAGCTTTGGTAAATGAATGAAATTACTTAAAATTAGTAATTATGTTGGACAGAATTCTACTATAATGGAAATTGATGCTTAAGTGATAAAAATGATTTATTGGAGATGAAGTGTTCACTTAAAAAGTTGGCGTAGAAGGTGTGTGATGCTGATTAGGGCGGAATCATTAATATAAAATGGAATCTTGCGGACCGAAGAGCGCGATCTCGTTTGAGTCTAGCCTTAATCCTTGGGAATTAAAGCGGATTAAGAGCCGTGGAACATGGTGGGAAGTTGGGCTTAAATCGGAAATCCATCTAAAAGGACCTGGTGACGAAGGCTATATACGTACACGCGAACGATTGACCTTGGACCAAATGAAGGACAGTGGAGGAAAAAACGTACGGGAGCATATATATAATATTAACAGATGTTTCGATTACGTAGATAAATTAGAAAACAAAAAGAAAACGAACCTTGAAACACAACCAAGGCTTACTGCGAAAAAGCAGTGAATGGGATAATATCGCAGATATTGAAAGCTATCTCAAATCTTTATTGGAAGAGTAGCAACGAACACTTGAGGGAAAAAGTGAATTGCAAATGACACAAAAAGATACATACCGCAAGGACGCGATTGTTTTGGATCTGAATCATAAGGAGAAAATTTACTTCGTGAAAATGAAAGACAAAAAAAAGTTCTTTTTAGCATACGCGAGACTCACAATGAAATTTAATGAAAAATCTGATTTGTATAAGTACAGAAGTAGAAGATTGCTGCAGAGTGTTGTTGGCTTTGCAGTTCTCAAGTCCGACGAGATGCCGATTCGAGTCTTGTCGTAAGCATGAATGGATGATAAGCAAAGTTAGTGCTCATGAAAAAGGCGCACATGACCTGGAAGTCGGTGCAACCATAAACTTGCGAATCTAAAGTTAATAAACCTTAACATCCGATTTGCAAGAAGACCACATTTATCTCGCTTTAGGATGAAAGGAAAGGAAACGGAAATTGTACTCGAAATAGGAGCCAGAATAAGGGCCAGAAAATAGGATTAATATGCAAAAAAGAGGAACTTTTCGATTAAGCATCGAATTATTGTAAGATAGCAGGTATGTCGAAGCAGGTCACATAAAAATTCCATCTTTCAATGGATATGAAGCTTCAAGCCGAAGACCGCTATAAACATATTAAAAAAAGTTGCGAAAATGAAATGTTTCGATTTAATCTTCCAAGAAACATCGCGGAATCCACTTGGCATTTCCGCAAATGTTGACTGACAGTACTGCGTGGTTTAATGATAGGAAAGTTCTGTAAAGTCCACAACTACTCCACATTAATACGACTCGAACGCAACAAATGAACAGCTAACCACAAGATATATTACAAGCGAACTTGCATCGATCTGTTTTATTATATATTCGAAAATGAATTAGCCCTCAACTGACGTTTCAACAAAGCTCATTAAATTTTGAGCCGAAACGAAAGCACCGCGGACATTACGGTGCTGAATGCATTAACATCATAGTACACTAAGGAAATATTCGTTAGAACAGCTGTAATATGTTAAGAAGCTCCATTAGGTAAAGCAGCAGACAATAAATAAAATTTCATCGTTCCCTTGAGCAACTACCTTAACCTTCGTAGTAGCCGCTACCTCATCTACAAGCAAATTTCATTTTCAGCCTCTCGTTCATTGCAAATCGCCATGGGGTGTGTTGTACTTGCACATGAAATAAATCCATTTGGAGGCCCTTTAAAAATCACCTCATTGAGCCTTTTAAACTGAAGAGTCAGATGAGAGTTTCCTTCGTGTTTTATTTCAAAAAGTTTTCATTATTAGATTCGCACTCGTAAAACTGGTAAAAGATTTAATAAGTTCAAGTCCTAACCAATGGCCTAAGAAGTAATAATGTAGTTCCTAAGGGAAATAAACAGTTCCGAACAGGATTCTTTGCAAGTTGAGGATGTTCAAATCTGGTGTTAATTATCTGTTGTTATTTTGGAAAAACCAATCTCGGATCAAGTCCGGAAGCCAAGTCCCAGAGGCGGACCTAAGAGAGAGCCAAGCCCAAGGGGCTCAAATCAGGGAAGGGAAAAGTTGAAGTATGTGAGTGGAAGTATTATTATCTGGGTGTAGAAATTTTCTTTGTATATAGCAAGTGTTTAGGATTGTGACTTTCTCTTAAGTCTTTGTATACGTATTGGTTTATATTCTTTGTTGTCAGGCTTTTGTATATTGTAAAGTGTGGAATAACCTTCGAGCATGAAAATAGAAACCCTTCTATTTTCATGCTCGAAGGAAATAACCTAGCGGCGGAAAGAACAATGTGTACACTGTTGGCTTGTACTTATTATTGTGTTAGCATTCTCAGGGAATAAAAATCTTTACAAATTAATTATCATATGGGTAATCTTGTTGCAGGTCGATGAAGTGTTTGTATAAAATATCATTAACATGCACAATTGGGATTGTCACATTTCGTAAAAGACATTCTGATTTTAGGTGGAATTCGGTTTCAAATATCTGTTGCATTGAACGGATACTTAGTTGCACAGAAATTGGAAATGATAAACAATTCACTTGTATTTTTAAGTATTACTATTTACTATTATTATTATTATTATTATTATTATTATTATTACAGTAAGGGAGAATTGGTGACGTAAAAAAATCCAGATGGAGAGGATCAATAAAGGCTCTATAGCGCAATGAGGGCCTTCTTAAATACTCCCTTCTTAAAATTCCGAAATGTCAGAACACAACTCTAAAATTTGATATACAACTACTCATTATTGTAAAATACCGATATGCAATACAGTGTAATACCCAAAGGATAATTTGATATTACAGCATAAATAAAAATTAAATTTGTGCAATAGTTACCTTTAAAATATACATTATTATGCTGCTAATCTATGTACTTGAAATCGATTAGTTTTTTTGTTTTTTTTTTATTCCAAACAGATGTTCGAGCTGATTAGCTGTATATTTTCGCTTCGTTATTATTTCTATCTTCAACTAGTATACGTCTGTATTTTAATGACGCGAATAGTTCATTTATGTCTTGAATGTTGCTTGTTGTTCTTTTACATGGTGTAAGCAAATAGAAATCGTTTAAAAACTTTCGAATTAAACAAACAACGATACTCACTTAGGAGATTTTATGTTTTAGATTTGTTTCACTTACGGAGCGTGTTTCTGTGTATTAATAGACTCGAGGACATGAAAAATGGGAAAGAGAATAATATTGAAGAAGGCTTTCGTGAATTTATTTAATTTTTTTTTTTACATAATTAAGTTGCTTTAAAAAAAATAAGCTTTTTTTAAGGTTTTCTTCCCCCGAGCACTCAATTGCATTGCGAAATGAGGTTTCCTAATCGTAATAAAAAAATAAACGCAATAAGAGAAAATATCCTGTTAAAGCGCAATTTCAAATATGTTGAACCTTATATTGAATGGGAAATATGTTTTTTCCCCCTTGATGTTATCAGCGAATGTAATCTGTGTCGCAACGTATTACTCTCTAAAAAAGGTTTCGGGAAAAAGAAATTACAATATTTTAAAGATAAGATTTTTAATTATAAAATGTTACTTTTAAATTAAACGAGATTACCGTTTCTCCTTCTTAATCATTATTGTTGTTATTATGGAGTAAAAGTAGTAGTAGTAGTAGAGTAATAATAATAATAGTAGTAGTGACGTGACATTAGTTATTTATTACGGCTTCTATTCTTACTGCGTTATTTAATGGGGAGGTAGGTAGGTTATTTTGTAATTTTCGGTCTTGGAATGTCGGTTTTGCTCCCAATCTCCAAGTTTTTTTCTTGCAATGGTTCACCCCGAGGGTCCCCTTCCACTTCACCTTCCGCTGAATCATCGATTAAAATAGATATTCAAATGAGGCGGTTGAGGCCAGGTAACATTCCTGTGCTTCGCCGCTCGGATTTGACTTAGATTGCTTTGGTTTTATTTTTATTTATTTTTTTAATTTCTTTCTTGACTCTCTTTCCCTAATTTATTTTACTATAATAAATTAGAGGCTGGATTGTTATTATGTTTATACTATCAGTTTAATAGAGCGGAAAACTATTGCACTTTGAACCGTGAACTTATTATTAACTGTAATCTCACTCCTTATGCCGGAATGTAATTGAGAATTTTACACTTGTCATCAGTTTCATTTTTAAAATCGTATGGGATTATTTTTTATCTCTTGCGGTTGTTTTATGCAAATCTTTCTCTTTGATTTATGTTACAAAAGGAAACAAATTTTGTTATATGCCAAAGTTTTAATATAGCGAGATATATCGTTTCCTTTTGCTGTATGGAAGTTGAGTAGCATGCGAAGAAAAGTCTATGTTAAGAATGACGAAATGACAAAAGCCACACGCAAAGTTGCTCGTTGTATACCATTAAAAAAATCCCCAGTGTAATTATGTTCAACAAATACGAGTAAACATTTCCTTTAAATAAGGAAATTGCCATTATATGGCCATTATAGATAATACGATAATTTGGTCCACTTAAAGCTGTTACTTCTCTATGATGTTAAAATGCGAATTGAATGGGATAGAATTGTATAGTTTTCTGAATCTTTTTTTTTCTAAAATTTCTCAGTAATTTTTCAACTTGAAGCGTATGCAGATATATTTATTTCTCTGTTAACTTATGTGTGTATTTGGTACTTGCCTTGTTTTGCTCATCTTCGTTCATCATGTTTTATATTTTTTGGATCTGAAGAGTGGTGGATTCAGTTGTATCGGAAAACAATCGTCATTTTTATATTTTTCTGCTAATACAAGGTATCTTTCTTGGTATCTTTTAAGTTTGGATTTCTCTGTTTGAATTATATGCGTCGTTCTTCAAGGTGGTGTTTGAATAACATAATGTACCTGTTATGTTTCAATTGTGTTTCACAAAGAATTATTAATTAATTTTGTGTGAAATTGCTTTCTACTGATAAATACGACTTAACTTGAACTGTAATAAGAAAAGTTACAAATACAGGTTTAGTCAAAACTATATTAACAAGCAAACCATATTATATGTGTAAGATGATTTACAGAACGGTCTGAACCTATTTGCCATGGTGTTCGTTCAACGCGCAAAATCTGTCGATTTAACAGTACCATTTAAAGCCTGAACCCACGCTTCGAAGGGAATAATCCATTAGTGTTAACATAATATTGACTAACCCTGCATTATTTAATAGCTTTTGGTTAATTTATTTTAGTATTGAGGTTTTATTACTTATTCTACATTTGATTTCTGTATAAATGCATTGCATTGATTTCTCTTTTGTTACATTTGCTAATACATGGGTAAAATACAGTGTATGCACAAAGTGTTTACATAATTTCAAATTTTATTACAAACTTATATGAAGTAATAACAAAATAATTCTTTGCCCATAGGTTATAAGTTTACATTGAATTGACTATCGTTTAGATATTTTTTGTGCAACGAAGGGGCACATATGGAAATTTTATTAACGATAGAAAAAGAAAACTTTACTATTTACTTGATATTATGTAAACATTTCAAATGTAGCTAATCCTAGTTGTAATTTTTAATAAATGTCTTACATTATCTAATGACTTTGTGGACACAGGTATTTTCCAGCTGTTAAACTATGTTGTTTATATGAATATTCCGTGAAAAATGTTTAGGTTATGCAGTAGCGTAGACTAAATTCATTAAAGATCGAATAGAAAATGGATCTTTGGAGTATTCACCTATAATTTAAAGCAAAAGTCATTTCTTTTCGTAATGGCTGTTAATGTGCAAATAGCGTTTTGTGTTCATAGCTGTATGATTTTGTCCACTTTGCGATCACATTTTTTGTTTTAGGGATTGGCAGTAGTGGTGTTTTCATTTTAACCTGCAGTTGCTTTAACGTACAAAGAATGGAAATGTAGGTCGAGCTATGGTGGCAAATTAAAGCTTAACGAAAGTGCTCTGATATGTTTCTTGGGAAACTTCTCTTGGACCTACTGCTGATACAGGCAAAACGCCTCTTATTGCTGTTAACTTAAGGAATTATAATCCTTTTCTGTCTTAGAAAATTATGCGCTAACCTTTCACGTGCATATTTTTCCTTAAGTTTATGTCAGAATTATGTTTGTCTGTTTGAGAAAGTAAAAATGAAGTATGAGGCCAACGAGCGAAACGATTTTCTTGGACCCCCTCTTGGCCCTCCTCTCTTTCCCTTTCCCCTTTTGTTTTCATTTGTTCTTAAATAATATTCACTTCGCTTTCTTCTCAGAATGAAAAGTCCAGCACCAAAATTAGCTTTTGGCATGTTCTGAAAAAAATGAGACCATTAATTTTTGGATGCGAATTCTCGTCTTGTGATTGGTCGTTTTGGCGCTGGCGAACAAGGGGATGGGGGGGGGGGGTGTTCGCGTTTATGGAGCTTGGTCGCTACTAATGGCGAGGCTTTATCGAATGTAACTAATCCGACCCTTTTTCATACGATTGTATGCACACACAGGGAAAATAGGAGGAGGAAAAGAACGAACGAGTTGTCGACTATTGCATATATAAAAGCTTTTTTTTTTACGGTCTCTCTCTTTCTTTCTTTTCGCTCCATCTCAATATTGCAGTGAGTGGTTAAAGGATACACATAGAGAAGAGATAAATGGGCAAGAGATTTGAGAGAAAGGGTGCAGAGAAAGAGAGAGAGAGAGAGAGAGAGAGAGAGAGTTTTATTTATTTAATTTAATTTTTCGACTTTGGTTCATGAGAAATTTTTACGATCTTCATTTTAATGGCCTTTTTCGCCCTCCGCTCTCCCTCGGCATTTGCCGTTTTAAAGCGATTATGTTTCTCCGAATTTGAATAAACATGGCAGAATGGAGGGCTGCTAGGTGGGATCGTAATTCATTTTTGCTTCAAATATTTTTAAAAATTGTTTTTAAAGGGGTGGAGTCATTATGTTCTCTTGTTTGCCGAATGCCATTGAAAAAAATCGGGAGTACATTTTTTGAATGGGGAAGAGATTACAGCGCTAAATTTTCGATTGACTTTACGTCTATTATTTTTTTTTTAGTCCTTTAAATTTTATTGTATTATGTAACTGTAACTGTTCGCGATGACTAGTGAACATTGTATTGCAACAGATGAACGCTTATTTGAGGTTGAATGATTTTTTTTTTTTTTAATTTCTGAGTTTCCCAATCGGTACGATGAATTTACGCGCATGAGGTTTTTCTCATATTTCTGATTTTTTTTTCTAATTAATTGCGGTAATGAATATTCAGTTGAATTAGAAGCGACAAAAGAGTTCGCTTTAAATATGTTTTATCGTATTTAGAAGAATTTAAATTTTATGAAGTTAATTTTTAATTTTTTTTCCTGCGTTTTAAAAGTATAGTTATTTGAAGGAAAAAAAACCAACTTGACATTCATTGGAGGAATCGTTAATTTATTATCATAATATGAAAACCTGAATAGGTTTTTAATTAAATTATTTAGAATTGGCTTTTCCCCTAACTTCACCATTTATCGTAAGTTACTTCTCTCTCTATAATTATTTGTGGGTACTCTAATAGCAACGCCTGTTTCTCATAGGAGTAATAAAATTTTTGATGAATAGATGTAGGAGCAGGATGAGTGTTTGGGAATTAGGTCCTTGATTACCTAATAGGGTTAATAGTTAATGCCCCTCAATTATATTAGCTACCGGTCGAGTTGATATTGTGTATTTTATAAAATTCGGAATTAATCAGTTTTTATATCAATTGTTTAAAAATTTAACTGGACAAACTACTTTAATCTTTTAAGCATAAAACATTGGTACTATCTAAATGATAATTTTAACTAGGATAGTTGTAAATAATTCTTGTTATTAAATTCTTTTCGACAATTAATAAGTACTAATTCATTGAATAAATACTATAATAATTATACTTTTATTTTTCAAGTCTCAAAAATTAATATTTAAAAAAAAGAAAATAAATTTGTGGCTGCTCTATAAAACTAATCAAAATATGAAGGGCTGATGTCCAGAACCTGCTTTCTCCACTTAAACAAATTGTTCAGGAATCTAGAGAAAGTGAAATATCATTACGTGTGTTTCTGAAATAATGCTGTTACCTTGGAATACAGCTGGCTCTGTAAGAAATTTTTATTAATTAATTGTCTATCGACTTAATGTAGAGAAGTCGATAAGGTTGTTAAAACAACGGATAATCATAAAACCCCCGGTTTTGGAGATAGCAGATAGTTTTGGAAATCAATTTTTCATATTTTTTTTTTTTACTAATTTTTTTTTTTTTTTTTTATCAAAATAACTCGAAAAATTTCTTCATTAAAAATAAATTTCACAATATTCAGATAAAATCACTCTATAAAAATTTTCTATCAAACTAAAAACTTTTTAAAGAAATTTTAGTCTTCAGTTGAAATACTTAAAAATTATATTTCTGCATAGTAACAATTCAAATAAGATAAAATGTCGGTAGTTGAGTAATACTTCATTCACTAAGGAAGAAAATTATTTCGTCGACTCAAAAATTCTATTTACAAAACGCTACAGAATAATAAAATAATATATAAACATAAAACAAAATTTCTAATCGAATTGGTCATAGAATTGCTTTTCGCGTTTAATCTTCAGCTTCTAAAGAATGTCGTAATAAGAAGGCATAGAAATTTTAACTTGATTTGCTTAATGAATCGAATTTCAGAAATCTACATAAACGAAAGTTAATGCATGATTTTTTTTAAAATTATATGAGGAAAATTGTTTTTTTCTATACAGATATTTATTTTTTAATTAAAATGAAATGGTAGAATTTTTATACTTCTAACAACTCAATTTTTTTGATGGAGTCTCTTCATCATTTCATTTCAAATTCATTCAGATCTACAATCGATTCATTATTAAAAATGTAATCCAGTTAACTTTTTGCTTCGTATCGGTTTATTACATAAATTTACAAACTCAAAATACGAAATTAAGTCATTGACGCTCATTCAAAAGAAGTTAGGTTTTACATCTTTCATTCTCGTGACCAGTATTTTATATGATTTTGTTTCAAATGTGGAAGAAGAATAAGACTGAAATTAATAGTCAGAAAGTCTTTTAATAAATGTTAAACGAGCGACTGTCCTTAATTTATAATAGATAGGAAGTGCAATTTAATTATCTCGGATTGTCGAGTAGAATTATGACTGATTAACGTCACTCTCGTTCTTGCCTTTTCTGCTGGTTTGCCCTTAATGATGGGGAGCCCATCGCCGGAAAGCTGTCTTCAAGGCAGGAATGTGGCTGATCAGGCCCGATTAAGACGCCCCCCTTATGCTCGTCGGTTCCATAAACAACCATGGCTGACACGATAATAATATACTGTATATTTGCATGCATGTTATCGGGCAGGTATGAACGAAATGTTCGTTTGCTTCCTTTTTTTGAATAAAATGATGACCCTACTTTTGATATTGGTTATTGATCACCTATCTTGCCAAGAGACTACTGGTTTAGTATATATAAACTTAGTATTTGTATATAGTTAACAAGAAGTATGAACTAAAGCTAACTTTTTTCAGAAAGATCAACTATTAATGAGATTGTCATATCGATATCGTTGCCAAATTATTATTTTTGTAGAATATGCTTTATTCCATTGGCAATTTCTTTTTTTTTTCTTTTCTAAATGATTTATTATTGTATGTTAACTTTATGGTATTTTTATGGTATTTTTTTCTCTTTCAAAATTTATTATTATTTACGATTCGTGACTTTTTTCGCCATGTTTAGCGGAAATTTCTTTCGCGAATTGGCCAAATGCAATGAAGTCCGACCATCTGTTGGTGGAGGGCTGTTGCAGTCGCCAGGTTCTGTAGCATCTGTTGCCAACAGGATTTTTCTTTTATATCTGTTCCACGAATGCAGGTTTGTTTTTTTTGTAATTTTTTTTCTTTTTGGTTTTGTTTTGTTCATTTAATATCTCCACCCTCATATTTTCCATCTCCACTGTACATAGATTCTTCCTTCTGTTGTACCAATTGTTCAGGTTATAATTGCGAAATTGCTTTTATGTCCTCCTTTACCACTGTTTCTCCTCCCCGCTAATTTTCTTTGTCTACTTTCCTCGAAGTTGCATTTTTTTGCGATTTATATTTATGAATATTGTTTAAATTTTTGACGCAAAAATAAACTCTGATCAGGCATTGTAAATTTTAATGAGGTTCACGGAAAATGCGATTTGAAATCTTAGGAAATAAAAGTGAAGATTAGTAGAAATCTTTATCCTTTTGTTTATCGAGGAACATCGTAACAGTATTAACTGGAAAATGTAAAAGAAATATTTGGACACTAATCCACATCAATTTTTTTATTTCCTCACTTATAAAATAATTGATTTGGATTAGTGTTTTCGTATTTTCCATTATTTATACGTCGGTATCCACAGTTTCGGCAATTATTTCTGTATTACGAAATATTTGGACTTCATGAAAATATATGAAAGATTGATTTGTTGCTAAAATTGTTGCTAAAATGTTGCACGCTTTGCTTTGCTATTAAAGTTAGTGGAGTTTTCCCCAAATAAAATTTTCAAGTTGAAGTTTGCAGTTTTAGAAATTGAAAGATGAACGTACAGAAAGAAAAAAGGTCTTCTGAAGAACGGTAGAATGGTTTGAACAAACGTTTCGAGGGTACACGTTGACTTAAAATTAAAACGCCAACCATAAATTGACCAATAGAAAGTGAATTATTATAATGGTCAAAGCTCCCTTTTCTGGTAGAGCTTTTATTTTTAAAGGCGCGTTTATGTTTGATAAGCTGAATACTGTAAGGGCTTCTTGTGCAGTTTTTCAAATACAAACATCGGACACTGTTGCTGAGTTATCGTTTGCGTTTCAAAAAGGAATTGAGTTAAAAGAAGGGAGAAAGACAGTTTTTCCTAGTTTTGTGTTACGCTAGAAAGTTACGAGATATGCTCTCTTGTCCTATTGGGCAGGTGACCCTATAAAATCGTTCATTTTTGAAAAAGGGGCATTTGGAAAAGGTGACCGTTTTGGCGTTTTATGATTGTCCTGGGTTTCCTTCTTCTTCTACACCATTACATAATTCAAAGGGGAGAGGAAGGAGAAAACTTTCGAAAACTGGATTGGAGGGGCGTCTCGCCTAAGTTTTACCTGTTTTCCCATGGCCTTGGAAGTGAACCCGGGCCCCCCGAATCATATTGTCTCCGGCTATGCCCCTTCTCCTCTCGGGATGGGGTCAGGGCTGTGTCGGTATGTGGCCGAACGGGTGGGTGAAGGGAAAACGGCATTCCATGGGGGCTTCCCCCTCTTCTCTTCCCAATCCTATGAGAAAAAGGGTTAAGAGGAAAACAAAGAGCGAAAAGGGCCACAAACACATAACACACAAAAGAAGAAGAAAAAATTATGCATCAAAAAGAAAGGGCCCATCCTTCTTCATATTCATCTCTGGCGCTTTTATATGTGCGTATTTTCCCATCTCGCGTGTATTTGTCTAAGCGCATATTCACTGTATTGTGAATTTTTTGAGTCTTTAGTTCTAGACTTGTGTTTTTTTAAGGTCTATTCTAATGGACAAGGACTAGAAGTAAAATTTTAACCGAATTAATTCTTTTTTTTTTGTTTGTAGTTTGTCTTCCTCGAAGCGATTTCTCCCTCTCATCTCATCGTCCGTTTGATTTTGAGAGGTGAAAACGTGTTTTGCGAAAAATAAATTAAGAGTGGAAGAAGGGGGGACTGAAGAAAAGATTAATGAGACGAGGCGAATTGGGAGCTGCTCCATTAAACGCTTTTGGGTTTATTATTCCTTAGGTTAGATGAAGGAAAAATAAAATAATAAAAAAAAGAGCTGCGAATGAGGTCGTGCAATTGGTCGAGCTGTTTTTAAGGAGGGATTGAGGGGAGAGAGAAATTCCTTAACGGTGACGATGAAACTGGTTCAATTCCGAGATTTAATGAAGGCATATTATTTTTTTTTATTATTATTGTTATTAATGATTTTATCTTGTTTTCTGATTTAATCTTAAGGTGATCAAGAAAATGCTTATTTTTAGAATATGGAGATTGCTTTAGAGAAATCGAATTTTTATCTTTATTGCTAAGTTCTGGATAGAGATTAGGTTGAAAATAATTGAACAACTGCAAGTGAGCGCTTATAAGTTAATTGGTTGAATAAAGAAAGATTCTTTTATCTTCGTTTAGAAATTGGTTTCTGTAGACCTTTGCACGATAGATAAATGTTGCGTTTACTATATGTACCGGTTAATAATGCGGATTTTGTAATCAAAGAAAACACGATAATTTCAAGAGACACATCAAAAGTGCTTTATTCAAAGTAATTTCCATCGCTAGCCACGCATTTCCACCATCTTTCAGTAATTTGTGGATACCGTCTTGTTTTGACCAAACCATTCAGAGACCCACTTTTCCGCTTCTTTCTACGTTTTGAAGTGCTGCTCAGAAAGTGCATTTGCCATCGATCAGAACCAAGTAGTGATCTGATGGAGCAAAGTCTGGTGAATACGGCGGGTGGGTTAAAACTTCCCAGGTAAGACCTTTCAACGTGTCTTTAACTGTTTTTAAAGTGTGTGATGGTGCGTTTTCATGAAGCAAAGCTACTTCGCCGTGTCTTCTGGCCCATGGTGGTCGATTGACGATGAAAGCGTGGTTCAAATTATTGTTTGTTGTCGGTAACGATAAGCTTCTATGAAAGCTTCTGTGTTATGTCATGGTAATATTTGATAAACACTCGGAGCGTAATAAATTAGTTAATTAAGAAAGAACCATAGATCTCAACTAAATTATCTAATAATTAGGACTACGTTGAGGTGAATAATTAAATGTAATATAAACATGAAGAGATATACAACCAAAATTTATTAATACTATTTAATTCTTTTAACAAAACTGCACTAAATAAATATTTACAATTTTCATAAAGATCTTCCAGAAAATTTAATTTAGCTTAAGATTCTAACAAATATAATTATTCTTTGTAAAAATTCTAGCAATTAATTTTGAATTTAAAATTCTTTTAATTTATGTAATTTTTGTATTGCAATCCTCATTTCGTTTTTCATTAATTAATATTTTGCTCAAAGAGTAATTATTTTGTTAGAATATTTATATTAAAATTTTTGGAAAACCTTTTTGAAAATTAAAATAAATATTTATTTTACATTTTAGACTCTTAATTAAATTTCGTTAAAATGCTGTCTTTTCAGCGTCGACATACAATTCCATCACCAGTATTTGTACAGTAGCAGCTTTAAGTGACCCTAATTGATGCGGATTTTCCTGCTCATTTGTATTCTCTTAACGGCAAACAGTTTCGATAAATACGAGAACTATTCAACGGGACAAAATACAACCAAGAAGAATAGTAGTAATACTGGGTAATTTGTCCCCCTTTACAAACAAAAATCGATTAACTCCACAGGACAAAAAGTGGAGAAAATTGATGATCTTGCACGCATTATTTCATGAGTCCAGCAATTAATCTTCATTAAAATTGTATTTGAATGGTATAATTTACATAATGAAAATTACGAATCTTTGGTTTCTGAAAAGTTAAGCACTAATCACATGCTTGGGCAAAAAATGTTAATCACGAAAATTGAGACATTTACGAAAAGTGGAATTAATTAGTTTGGCTCATATAACACCTTTAGCGACTGGAATCATCAACCTCATGATCTCAGGAGCAAAATATTCCATTGCCAGATCGCCAACTGTTCTAACCATCGCGTAAATGTGAATAAACTCGTTTTTAACTATGTTATTTAAAGAACTTCCTTTATTACGACGTTTTCTTTTTATCTGATTACTAAACAGTTTAATTAATTAAGAATTATCTTTTTGGAATTTTAATATTGATCAGACCAAAAAGAACGACATTGCAGTTTTGAAAACGAAATTCTTTTTCAAGAAAACTTAAATTTATAATTAACGCCTACTTGCATGTAAGACTCCCCTTTTAATGTCGTCTCTTTTGTTTCGCTTTCAAATTTTTAAGAACATATGTAAATTTACAGATTCTTCTTCTTATTATTATTATATAAAATACTTAGAATATGAATCTTTTTTTAGATTATAGAAAATGAAATTATTTCTTAATCCCATAAAGGTTAAAATGGAATGTTCTTGTCAGAAATCTCATTGACACTTATTTATGTGTTCTGCACGGTAAAAAGGATTCTACCTCCATGTATGAATGCGATATTAACAGGATTTGATTTCGAGTTTGAGAGAGGGTCATTTGTATTCCAATGAATGGGCTCTGAGGTCACGAGTCTCTCTTCTTATGAGGTAAATAAAAATTGTTTAATGTCATTCGCGAAAAGGATGAATACTAATGGCTTGGAGGGAAAAAACAATTTGTGGGTGTCCTCTTTATGTGATAGGAAAGAAATCGTTTCGCCGTAAATTTGATCGTTGAAGTTTTTGGGGTTTATTACGTAATTACCACGTGGAATGAATGGTTACATAAACTATGATGGAATGATGGAAGCGAACGACGTTGTTTAAAGGAAGTAAATGAAAATTAAAAATTTAAGTTGCTAAATTGCCTAGTTTGTGTTTGAAGAATTTCCGTTCTAAATAAAATACACACCGACACACATAAGCACAAACACAAATCAACCCTTTGCACATTCCACTGGTGTCTTCAAAGAGGGCTCAGTTTTCATGAGTTCCGATTTATAATTGCACGGAAGTGTTCTGAACGTTTTTTGAAAATTTAGGGAAACCAGCAAAAAGATGGCAAAATGGGCTTCCCTTTTTCACAATCTTGTTGGCTATTTTTCCCGCCTAATTCGAACAACTGCAGAGAAGCCGGATCTCACGACGACTGCTTTGAATGTGTGGTCATGCTGAATTTGTTATCGAAGGGAGAAGAGCAGGATTTTCGATCCGTGAGAAATTCGCTACTCGAATCCTAAAGAGTTTTTTTTTTCATCAATTCATTACAACTTGCTCATTGACATGTATCCAGTTGATCCTCGCATCTGGCAAGAACCCTAAGCTTAAAATCTGGTTCTCTATTTTTTTTTAAATCTCTTATTTTCTGATCGTATAGAGTCTTCAACCAGGCAATTTCTTAACACGCGCACGCAATTAAAAATGTCATTGTGCAGTCACCCTGCCTGAAAGGTCTATTTACGTATATCCGTGACAGGCGAAAAACTTATAGTTCGGAGCAAATTATTTTGGACTGTTGAGGAAATAGATACCAGTCCAGCATTCGTTTCTTCTTTTATTGAATTGTATAGGCACAGTACCTGTTAATGGAAGGTAAAAGACGATTCATATTCTAATGAAATGAAAGTTAAAGCCTGTAAGAAATTATTGCAATTTTATATAACAGTGATTCCAACGGCCACAGTAGAAATGGTCAAAGTTTTTTGCGACGCAACTGAACTCCGGGGAGCTCCGGGTTGAATAGAACATCAGGCACAGTTCGCGAGATAGTTCAGTTCTGTTCTTGAACTGTAGTTCCCGGAACTGATGATCATGATCTGTCAGTGAGTGATAACGGTACAGAGCATGAACTATAAAGACAATTACCAGCGGTTGATGTGTATGTATGTGGTGCAATGAGTTTTTAGTCTATAGTTCTTAAAAACAGGCAAAAGGCTTGCAGATAAACTGGGACGCTTTAAGGGGTTTGGAATCGCGGATTGCAGTGCAGCACAAGCCGCTGATAACAGAACAATCGAAATTCAGAGACTAGATTGAAAGTGCTCTAGGGGTCTTTGCTGCAAGACATTGCCTGTCCACACAGTGCAAGAAACAGTGAAGTTTTGTCTGAAAATAACTGAAGATTGAGATATTCCCACTCCTCCTTATTCGCCAGATTTGGCGCCGTGTGATTTCCACCTCTTTGGACCGCTAAAAATATATTTGGGTGGTCGTCGATTCAAGACAGATGGCGATTTGAAGAAACCAGATGCACGAGTGGTTGGGAGGACAAGACAAAACCTTATATTCTGCTGAAATCCAGGCATCTTCAGACAGGTGGCACAACTGCATTGAAAAAGGTGGATACTCCATTGAGAAACAACGTCATCAGTTTTGTTAAAGTCGTTAATTTTTCTAATGAAAAATTACATTTTCTAACTTTCAAAAAGATCTCCAAAAAGGTTTCATTCAGGCATTAATCGACTATTTATCTGGTGGTTGTTTGCTGTAAGTTAATCTTTATCTCTTCTGAGCAGTGATCGGTGATTTTGTTACGATAGGCTATACTATAGACGCCTTAGTTTTTCTGTCGATGCCAGTGCCTCCTATGAACAGTTTTTGCAATGAACGAATACATCAGATAAAATTTTTGGAGTTTCATTGTAACATGCTGAAAATGATACATGATTATAAGGTTCAAACATTATTAAGTATAGTTTTGGTACAAGTCTTTTATGGAACCCTATATTTAGCCTCGATTTTTTTATTTTACAAAATATATTGGAATAGGAGATCTACATCCGTTAAAATGTGTATCTGTAGATCACGAAAATGTCTAAAAAATTTTTGATAAAATTCTGTGAAAAAAAAAAAAAGAAAAGGAAAAAAAAATAGTGTAGCATAAATGAATATTGGTACTAAACGGGTTTACAGTCGCCGGTTTTTTTTTACTCAGCCGCTTCTGTGGTTAAACTTTTAAATTTTAAATAAGACTCTCGTGCGTTTGCATTGATTATTTAATGTCTATTCACCTGGCGATGATTGTTTTTTCAGTTTTTTTCCTTCTTTTTCATTTGATTTTATCTTCTTTTGGTAACTCTTGACCTTTTAGCCTCGCCATTCATCTTCCTACGCGAGCGAAGATTGGATGACGACTGATGTAACTGCACTCTCTCGCTGGGGAGTCAATTCCCCAGCCATCGTCGTCTATCATAAGATGGGAGATGGATGGAGAAAAGCTACCAGTTTTTAAAAAAATTATTTTTTAGAAGAATTTTTTTTTAATTATCATGGTTCAAGGTTAGCTTTCTTTAAAAAATAAAAAATTAAGCCAAGTGCTTTTCTTTATACGCGAATGACGTCGCTTTGTTTAAGAAAGTGCTAATGTGTTTTTTGTTTTAAAAATAACACGCCGAACATTTGTAGGTTTGTGTTTCGACGATAAGAAAAAAAAACAAAAAAAAAAACAATACGACGTTAATAATAATAAAAACAGCTTAAAGAATTTTATCCCTCTCCTTTTAATCTCTGGAAGGAAATTTGTCTGAGTTTGGAGCGAGAGAGAGAGAGAGAGAGAGAGAGAGAGAGAGAGAGAGAGAGAGAGAGAGAGAGAGAGCGAGCGATGACGTCACGGGAAACTCGATAGCGCGCTTTGCTCCCGTTTCAACTGTGAATGTCACGGTCAGCTGTCGTTTCCTTGTTGGCATGACGTCCGCTTCCGCCCACCCTGTCCTCCCCCCTCCCTTCAGGGGCTCTCGGAAGTGACGTCACTCTAGGGGAGAGGTCCGCCCCCGCACTCAGCGACCACTTAACCTCGGCCTTCGCCGTCCACGAACGACGACGACAAATGATGCACGTAAAGCTGAAGGAGTCCACCCGAGGGGTCTGGAGAAAAGGAAAAAGAAGGAAGACCGCCGGTGTTGACTCGACCTCCTCCACTCTATTGGCCTCCATTGATCCCTTCCATGTCTGTCTGTCTGTCAATCTGTCCAGTCATCCCCTACAAACAATTTTTTTTTTCCTTTTTACGAAAAACGATGTCATCAACATCAACGCGATAGTGAATTCTAGATAGTGAATGGGCGTTTTAGGCTAGAAAAATTGAAGCACGTGACATACTAGTTTCATGAATAACATTAATTTTACATTTTTTTTAAATAACAATTATGACAATACTTGGGCATTCCTTAATTCTGTTAATTGTGTAGAACACCAAAATACATATGTGGACACGATTACATAGATGCATAGTTTTGTCTAAGTGATGAATTGCTCCATTTATAATAACCTTAACTCAAAGAATACATCATCTACAGTGTAATGTCCTTAACCAATACTTATAGGGATAACGTCCCTGTTCATAACAACATAGTAGCAGCCGTAGAATACTCTTTTGTCAGCTAATTAGATTCTTATATAATATTTATAGCTGTGGTGAGCGTCATCAGCTCTAATTTCGGATAAGAACACAAGGGGTCTGTTCATTTGAGATTGGGTGCAACTCTGGTTTAACAAAGGCTGCAACACTTGTTTTAACGTCACAGACTCTTCGTTGATTCTTTGTTCGTCCATAAGGAAACGGTGTTTTGACGTCATAGCCTCAAGGTGGTATCCTTGACTTAATTTCTTTTTGAAAATAAAATGAGCGCGCAGTTACAATTGAATGGCCGCTTTTTTTGAAGTGATGAATTGAATGCATAACGAATTCCCATTATTTAATGCTTTTAAATTTTTAGCAAAAATCGGCTTTTCAGTAGAATTGTTATATTGTTGCTCACATACATACAGTGTAAGCTTTGTGCTTATATTTAACCAGGGTGTTTCAGAAGTCTTTGCCCAAACTTAAAAGGGAGGTAGAGGGGTTGTATATGAACCCTTTTTGTCAATAAACCCACGGTCGGAAATGACCCAGTGTCCAACAATGGCACATTGAAAGATCACTTTGCAGGCCACAAATGAAGAGACGTGGTATCTAATGTTATTTATCATGTAGATTACAGCAAAGGTTATCACAATAACGACCACCTGTATCAGTACAGGCCTCACATCGCCGTAACATCGAAACGTTCAAGCGTTCGAAGATTCCAGGCATTTACTGAATTTCTGCTACAGTAGTTGCCATGCGCCCAACATGATCGTCCACCGAGTCCACGGGGATTTCACATACCACATTCTTCATATGGCCCTACAGGAAGAAGTCCAAACATGTGAGGTCAGGTGGTCGTGGTGGCCAGTTAATGGAACTTACACGACCAGTCCATCTATTTGGAAATCTGAGAATATGTCCATCTATGTCCATTTATTCAGGTAATCACGAACCTCGAGGGTGAAATATGGAGGTGCCCCATCATGTTGAAACGACACATCTCGGCGAATCAAACGACATAGCCTATCCCTCCAAAAACCCGGTTAAAACCTTCTCCAAAAAATCTTATTCTTTTGGTGGGTGTGATAAGATTTTTTTAGTCAATGTATTTTTACTTTCTAAGTGCCATTGTGGGACACTCAATCATTGGCAAAAAGTGTATCCTACACACCATTTCATATACATCCTCTCTACCTTCCCGTTAAGTTTGGGCAAAGAGTTCTGAGACACCCTGTATAATAAATGCTGCTTATGTGAAAACTTCTGTGAAATGACCAACAGACTTCCACACTAGGTTCAAGGAAAACATCCGAGCAATCAAATAGGTTAGGAACACCTCTGCTTATTCTGACCACTTTTTACAAACCGGACACAAACCCTACAAAATATCCCAATCTATGATTTAGAATAATCTTGATAATGTCCATAACTAAATAACTTACAGAATATTTAGAATTCATTGAAAATATACAGGGTACATGCATAAATGAATATTGCCGTTTTGCAGAGCCAAACTAATTTAATTTAAACTAACATAATTTGTTAATGTTATGTTTTAAGCCAGTTTTTGTGGTGCTCTGCACTTTAGAGGCATCCTTTTATGGCAATGCATAGATAGAGTTCCTTTAATAAATTGCTGAAATTGAAAAAAAAAGCAGCAAACCTGTGAAAAAAGGTTAATTAACTCCCCAGCTCTTGATAAAAGGGCAACCACATTGAATAATGTTGCAATTTACACGAAAACTCGGCGAAGAAGGAATTTTTGTTTTTTTTTAACGATTCACATTCTCCTCGCGCTCTAGACCAGAAATTGTTATGGGTAAAAATATGAACGAAAATAAAATAAAATCTCGGTAGGTGAGTATACTTAAAAAAAGTGGAACCATTTGAATTCCCGTTGAGGAAGGTTTTTTTTTATTTTTTTCATTAACAGGGGGCTATGCTGTGCCGACTTCATATTTCAGAGGAAGCTTTACGGAACTTCATTCCGAAAATAACTTTTGGTAAAATAGGGGGAGATCAAAAATTTCTAAGTTTGAGTCTAGACATTTTGGAAGTTAATTCGGGTTTCCTTTTCCTAGTTTTTACGAGTGAAGTGTTTCTGAAGATACTTTCAAAACAGTTTGATTTTTAACTATTTGTTAAAATTGTGTTTGGGAAGCGTTTTGTGGTTTTCAGAAACTTTTGATGAGCGTTTCGTTTGCTTGAAAATGCCAATTTTTCATTGTCGGGCGGCCCGATGATGATGAGGACGACGATGTTATAACAACGGCGGGGCTATTATGCATTATAATGTGCGCTATTAAAATATTTTTGGCGACCAACGCCGAGCGGGAGAAACGAGGTCAGATTGTATCAAAATTAATTAACTAGTGTTGGTTGAGGCTTTTATACAATATTAATCACGACATATGAAATTATGAATAGATTTATTAGTCACCACTTGATTGTGAAAGCTTATCCTCAGTCATTAAAATCGTTCGATGGAATTAACACCTTTCGACTGAATGAATTGCCAATCGATTGATTAAAATGGAGACTCGAAACATAACCACACCAATATCCCCCTCCTCCTCCTCCCTTCCTTTCGCTAACTATTTCGCCGCAAACTCGTTCTCATCAAAGGCAATAACATAATTAACTTCTAATTAATTATATAATGGAGCTTATGTTAGCTCACCAATTAATATGTAGTAATTATATCGATGCTGGTTTGATAATTACAATGACTTCTCACTTGTGAGAGCCCTGAATGAGAAGTAATCAATCAGTGTATCAATTTTCAGTCGAACGAATCGCATTATTAACTGCCTCTCATTCGATATTTAATATTTTCACCGCCAATTTCTGGACGCATTGTTTGACGAGTGCTGGGCCGAGCGCATGCGCGACCCGATGAGATGGGTAGGTTGGAGGTTTGGTTTGGTGTGCGGAAGATCACGTGATCGGGTGGTGCTGAATATATTTTTTAGGGTTGGAGTCCTTCTTCTGGTGTTTGTCTTTTTTTTTTTTACGATTTTAGTTAGTCATTATAATACATGTTGTTCTTGGGCTTCCATTACACCTTTTTGGGCATACAGAAGTTGGAGGTACTCTTATTACCTGTTTATACTGAAATTATTTAATAGAAAGAATATTCTATTTCATATAGTACACAATAAGATTGCACAGTAAAGGCACTGCTCGAGTCGGAAAGGTTCTGTAGTTCATGTCGAGAAATAGTTGGCCTGGAACTTCCTCGGAAGTTCAGACTCATCTACGACAAAGTGCATGTGCAGAAGATAGGATTTTGTCGACTCATGGCATTCAAACTTCATGTCCAGACTACGCCGGCCACTTAAATAGATATCTTTTATTAATATCGTGTTGGGCCTCTTAGAGTATGCGATTGGGCATGGATTAGACAAGGAGCTAATGGATATCTAGAGAACACCAAGCGTCCAGAAGATTTGTCTTCAAATCTCTCAGATTGAATGGAATAGATATCTTTTCGAATTACTTTTTCCAACCTATATCAAATCCAGGCTCTCAGGAAGCCACAGAAGATTCTGTGATGCTCCTGGAGCCATTGCCGAACAATTTTTGCACAATTGTCATCTATGAAATACATCGCCTTCTGATAGAAAAGCGACATCGCAGGATGCATTTGATCCGCTATAATAATGAGTTCACACGACCTTCTAGCAATATCAGTAGATCTGTTCCATATTGGTAAAACAGGCAAGCTGGTTACATGAGGAACCCGCCACTACTTTTGCCGGCCGTAAGTAGAAATAGGGTAAAGACGACCAAATGGAGTTTTTCCCAGTCGTCTATGAAGTCAGTTCCTTACACTATTGAAGATGACTTGTCCTATTCTGCTCCAAAATTAGTGGTTTCTGTTGCCGCACATTAGTCATTTTTGTATTCCCGCGCAAGTTTCAGTTTGAAGTCTGGTTATTACCAGAATGGTCAGTATTGAACGAATCTGTCAATTATTGTTATCTTGTATACAAGTTCCGTTGCTCTTCTGAAGTCTTTTCAGATAACGTCCATATCGTTTTTGGACGGCAATTACTTCTCTTTAGGTTGGTTCATAGTCTGACAACGCCGTTTTGCATTGGCCGTCTGCCGTTCCGTCAAATTCAAAACGTTGCCGTTAGCGCTCTGGTTTCAGCGCTATAGCATTCATAGTCACAGCGGTAAAACGGTCCACTATAAACTTCCGAAGCTGGCATCGAAGAAATAAGCATCGTTTCAATAGATCTATATGTACGATCTATTTTCAAAGAAGATAATATTTAATCTTTTCTTTTAATTTTTGATCTTTTTATTTTTCTTTCGTTCTCGTATCATACACGCAGGGATACTTTTGAGTCGCTTCGATTAACTTGCTTTCCTCCATTTTTGTTTTACAAAGAAGAGAAATGACATCAAGAGTTCTTCAAGTTCTGATTGGTGGGCTGTTGTGCGTTGTCCGTTGAAATAGAGCACAGTTCTATCCCAGCGCAACAGCGGACGGCGGCTCGACAGCCATCGGCATAACGACAAAGCATAACTATGAATCGCCTCAGCAAACGGAACGGCTTTCGTTGGAGCACAGCGCAAACGGTAACGGCAGACTATGAACCAACCTTTAGAGCACCAGTGTTCAGAGATCTCACCTTTTGAAATTCTACCCACTACATGAAGCTCTGAGAGATCCTTAACTTTCCCCTTTATCAGAATGAGTACTCCTATACATCATTTATAAATAGTTGCAGGTGCCATGTGATTATGCTCGTGGTTACGTAATGCGCTGTCACTATCTTAATTTGCATCAAGATTTCTAATTCAGTTGTTTGTATGCGCGGATATGTTGTGGATAAATATACTGCTGAAGTTAAGTTCTTCTCGCTATTTCTTGGGGCCATTGCGAAGGACATGGGAAATGCAGGAAATCTCGAATCTGTAATTATTTTTAATGAAACAGGTGTGATTTATTTTCTCTTATCTTGTCTTCACACCTTGTTTTAGTGGAGACTTGGCTAGCGAAAACATTCTGGCTGCAATGTCTTCAGAATGAGAGAAAACGTGTGAGGAATAAGGAAAAAAACCACTCGACTTATTAACACTTTGGTATCATGTAAATTGAAATAATGAGATGAAACATTCCTATTCGCAAAGAATGGGCGAGAATTTTAGCATTTCATATGCAAGAACATTTACGTTTATATTTATTGTGTACGTCTTTCACGTGATTCTATTTACATACAAAATGAGCTTATTTTTCCGGCATCTTGTGCGGTCTTGTCTACATTGGAAGAATGCTCCAAGGGCGGGAATCGTTCATCGCTTCTTTTTTGCCCTTAGGAAGGAAGAAACGGGGTAGAAGAGTATGCGGTTCGTCGGTTGGTGGCGGCGCCGAGATCGTGTAATCGACGCAATTTTCGTCCGGCCTCCCTCAGACGCTTCCACACTGTTGTTGTTATTGTTGGGGGCCAAGTTCACGCACCGGACGTGCTTTACTCGCCTAATTGGACTTGATGAGATTTTCCTCGTGTTTTCAAAGACAAAAAAAAACCCGACCATTTTTCGTTCCTTGTTTAGAAAAATTAAGGAGGAGGAAGCGCTTGTTTACCTCTTGTTGTTGTTATTGTTTTAACAGTGTAGCGAATTCCTTTTTACAATCGAATGAACATGTTTTAAGCAGACAAGAAACAAAACAAAGAAGCACCAAAGGTCGAAAATAAATATTGAAGTTGGGTTAAAAGCAAGGCCTTCGGCCTGGAGAAGTGCTAGGCCGTACACGAATATCTTGAAAAAATATAAAAACATTTACGTAATATACAACCCAAACTTTAAATTAACTCACTTTTACAAATGAACAACAATCGTCCGTCGATGAAATAAAAATTTGAGTGGATTCGGAATCAGCGCCTCGATTACAATTTTCTCTATAGTCTAGAAGTTATAGTAGTGATGACAAAAACTCGGAAAATTGTATGTACATAATGCTTGAATTTCATTTTGTGACGTCATCAAACAAATTAGGACGTCATAAATTGAATCGTGATTAGAACTCTTGCTGGCGAAGACTATTTAATGTCAAAAAGGTACATGTTTCCGGAAAAACTACGGTCGTTGGAATAAAAATTCAAGCGGATTCGGAATCAGCGCCTCGACTTACGATACACTGAGCTTTTTCTAGACTCCCACTAGCGCCGGTGGTTTAAAGGGTTCCCGTATTGTTATGGAAGCGATGTTTGGCGCTGAGATTACATACTGCATGAGGGGTATAGCAATCTGGTTGCAGATAGATTTTCATTCTTAGAAACATTTAATGGATTCGCTGTTCTATGAGATAAGAATAAATCGTAAAAGAAGAAAGGTTTATTGTGGAATGGAAAGAACCCTGAAAAAAAAGAGAAATCTCTTCCAAAATCCTAATGTGGATAGCTTTTGTCAGGTTTTACAATAATAAATTTAAAGAGTGACTCTTGAGTTGTTCACGACTCACTTTTTTATAAGATTGAAGTACTTTTAAAACAGAATTTTAAACGAAGTAAGCTGCAGTTAATCGATTCTCTACAATCTGTTCTCCCATGATATGATCGACTTGTGCCCTATCCATGTCGAAGCAGGCCCCCAGGCGAAGGGAGACATTTTCACATCATTTTCGGCACGTGTTCACCAGAATAGTGTTGAACTCCTGCAGAATAATATCCTCGGGGTGATCAATATTTGCGATTGGGTGCTTGTATACTTGTTCTTCAGATGAACCCCACAGAAAAATGCCCTAAGGCGTTATCGGATCTAGGCACTTCTATTTCTGTTAAACAACGAATTAGTGCTGTTGGTTTCCTTGTTGGTGGCAGTGATTCGAACTTTGCTAATATTCGTCGACATATGGACCATCCTGTAAGTTACTGAATATTTAGAAGTGGCCTACTAAATATGGACCATCCTTCACATAAACGTTGTACTTAAATTTAGCAGCCTACAAAAGCAATAGAAATATTTGAATAAAGTGCAGTCATTAAGTTGGGAAATCTATGTTATAAGTACGCTTATTCTTTTGATAACGCACGTTGCAAAGAATTTGAGTAGTTGCATTTCAGTATACATTTGACAAGAAAAATTTAAGTAACATTTCGTTGATCCTGAGATATTTTTATTTGATTTTACAGAGCCTTATATATTTGTTTTTCTCAGGGTATTATTGAGGGTTATTAAATTTTTCATTCTAACATAAGTTTCTCATATTTTTTAAAGCAAAATATACACCGCAATATTCTCTCCAGGACCTTTTGTATGAGTGGTAATTAAATATAAAATTATATAATATTATTACCGTTGCCGTTGGAAGAATTCAAGCCAGGCCCCAGCCACGGGGAAAGTGGTTGTTCTATTTATAAGGTCAGGATTAAGGTTAAAATTCTTGGACAATAGTAAACAAATTAGTTCGGAGATTTTTTGTTTAATTAGAACTGTTTTAGATTGTTTTCACATGGAACGATGAACAAGGTGGAAATTAGTCAGTCTCATTCACAAGAAATGGCAAGTGGACTGTTCATATACACGAAAGATATAATGGCACCTACATAGAGAAAACTGGCGACGGATTTCTTGAGAGAGAATGCATTATCTCTGAAGAAAAAGGTATAACTGGTTTGTTTGGATTTTTTTTTCCAGACTGAAAATATTTTTACTGTAAAATTTTTGAATAGTTATGACATACACAGAAACCTCAATATGGATCTAGCTATTGGAGACCTTGTAAATTCAAATCTCATTAATTTGCTAGAAAATATATTTTTTTTATGTAGCCCTTCTTTTTCTTATTTTCTTCCTTATGCAGTGAATCAGTTGACAGTGACATCAACATCGAATCAGTAATAGGGAGATTTCCGGATTCCCGAGGTCCTGCACAGTGGGCCGTTGTTGGCATTTCGAGTTGGGAGCTCTGCCACCAGCTGATTAGCCATTCCGGTCTTGCTTTGCGTGTTTTATTGAAACAGCCCTTATGTGGATAGAAATCGTTGTTTCCGGTTCCTTCCTCCTTTTTTGATGTTTGGTTGAATTGCCAAGGAATGTTTATGTAAAAATACTCGGATTTTATGATTTAAAACGGCCCCGTTTTAGCGGAGCGGCTTTTAAAAACTTCTGTCTAGCGGCACAAACACAAAAATTGCATACTTTAAAAGAAAATAACCACGTGAGGAATTTGGAATGTTTGAATAATAAATAGAAATGGGGAAAGGGGGGGGGGGGGAGGATAAATATTGTTTCTTTTTCCTCTCTTTGTGCGGATGTTATTTTCATGCAAAGTTTCAACTCTGTGGGTTTTTAATGAACACGAGTTTGTTATTAATAAAACTTAGAATTTTTAAATGGTCCCCTCTTTGAAATTGTTATCGTAATCGTTCTTCGCATTAAATATTTTAATGAGTGAATTATTTAAGGATGTACGCCAGCATCAATCTATTTGAAAACCCACTTCAAAGAACGCACCATTAAAATTTGAAAATCAAGACTGGGTTTATAAAATGTTGAAGCGAAATAATGTACAACACTTATAAAATTACTCCAAGATTAAAATAATAATAAAAATAGGTTTTAATATAAAAACTGTTTTGAACTTTACATCTCCACTTAAAGCCAGCGTTAAGTCACTTGTGCCAATTGCTCGCATTAGCACCCCGATAAGGAAACTCTAAATTCCAAATGCAAAACTTGTCCCAAATGCAGAACAGCATACTATTATATGAGGGTTGCCCAAATGAAAAGTGGACGCGTTCTAGAGTACTAATTGATTCTAGACGTGTACCAGAGTACATACATTGCTATTTTACCTGTTCGTATGTATACAACGAACGTTAGAAGAAGGAGGAGTAAAAATGGTTGCGTCCAGGACGGATATGTTAAACTTTTTCTGCGACCACCGTGGACCACTGCTGGCTGATTTTCTGTCAAAGACATGCACCATCAATTCTGTACAGTACTGCAGTACACTTATGAAGCTTCGGCAATCAGTCAAAAACAAACGCCCAGGTCTTCTCTCACAACAGGTGATCCTTCTGCACGACAATGCGCGCCCCCACGTCTCCCGTGAAACCACAATGAATGATGTTATATAATTTTCGGTGGAAAGTCTTGGAACATCCAGCCTACAGCCAGGATGTGTCACCATGTGATTACCACATTTTTGGGCCGCTCAAGAAGACATTGCAAGGGAAACGTTTCAAATCGGATGAAAACATGAAGGATGCACAAAAAACAACCACAATCCTTCCACGCTAAGGGAATTGACCTGCTATGTAAATGATGGGATCAATGTCTCAACAATTTTAAGTTTCAAATAAAGGGTATTACATATCCAGACCGTATCCTTTCCATTGATTGTTTCTATGTTTGCGACACGTTGCCTTGGTCAGCCATCGGCCTCGGTAGCTCAGCGGTTGCGTGATCGCCTCTGATGTCCGAGTACGCGGGTTCGATCCCGGCCGAGGACGACGAGGATTTTAAGGGGGAAATCCTGAGATCACGCACTTCCTTCGGAAGGGAAGTAAAGCCGTTGATCCCGTGTAGTCGTTTGCCGGCTGCATGTTAAAGAACCCTTGCGAGGCAAAATTTGCGGCCCCTATAACGCCGTCCTGAAATGACCATAGCAGTTGAAAAGGACGTTAATACCAAACAAACCAAACCAAACCAAACCTTGGTCAGCCAGATCTCCAGAACTCTTTCCTATTGATATGTTTGGGATGTGATGATGCGTCGCTTACGATCAGTCCGGTATGTGGACGAATTATCAATGTATCCCTGAGAACATCATGCGGCAAGTTTATGAATCCATTATAGGTCGAGTAACAGCTTATTTCAGGATGGATCAACGTCAAACTGGCTTGCTCACTCTGTATAGCGCTTTCTGCCCAATAAATCATCCAATTGTTCCGAAGTCTTGTCATTTTTTTATTCCGCTATATATATATATGTACATTGCATCTTTCATTATGGAATCTAAGATGTATCAGTTTTCGTTCTTAATGCTTTGTGCGTCGTTTTTTGTTGTCAGAGATTGTGTTTAAAGTTTTTCCATTTCAACAATCCCAATTGCTGATTCCAATGGGGCTCGCAATTCTTGATGCTCTGTCTCATTTTAAGAAATATTTGCCGAAATTTGGCATGAATTCAAGTAACTACACTGATAGGTATCTTCTTAATTGTAAAATAATTTGTAAGCTTAACAGTTGTAAGATTTGCGAAATTAAGTTTTATGTATTTCATTGGGAGCGCTTTTTAGGTTCCTTTTTCTGATTCTAATTGGCTGTTCTTAGAGTACCGATACACACCGTTATTTTGTTATTGCAGTTTCTTGATCAGAGGGAAAAGCCAAGAATTGGACGTCATCTCGGTAATTTTTAGTTTACGTATAGCGTTAATATTGCTTTAATGTCTTGCCCCCAACCTGGCTCTTATGTCACCCGCCATCGGCGACCGGAAGGAAAGCCCCACTTGTTGAGAACATTGCGCGCGTTCAACCTTTTCCGCCCATTTGGCGGTTTTTCTTCCCCTCTTCGTTTTTTTTTTCCCTAAGTTTAGCGGCTTTTTTGCTGGTTGCCATGCGATTTCCCCTCTTTTCCCCTTCCCTTTTTTTGGTTCCTTTCTTCTTTGCCGTCGTCGTTTCTGTCGTCACTGTGACACGGGGACCGCCAGTAGCGCGCGTGCTCTGAGAGGCCCCTTTTCTGCCAACGTCATTCGAGTGCTTGATGCGCCTTTTGGACTCGGCGTCGTATGCATTAGGGGATACGGGAAGTGGTTTTTCAACCATTAATCTTAAACCGGTGACTTTTTTCAAAAATCAGAAGAGGGAATGAAAGAAAAGAAATCTTCGTTCTTTTATTTGTTCATTTGTCAAGAAGTTCGTCTGTTTTGGACACGCGGCCTCGCGTTGAGCATACATGTCGGGACGAAGCTAAGTGCAAGATTATGAAACTGGATTTTTAGTGACATTTGAAAATCCACAAATAGTAGGACACAAATAGAGAAGCAACAGGGGTTCGGAAGACTAATGGTTTTGTAACGCTTCCAAGAAGTTTCTTCTTTGGGAATTCGTAGATCTAGAAGACACTCTTGGTAAAAGAGCATTTGCTTTCTTAAGTTGTTAAAAGCTGTGTTCATAAACGTATTCGAGAGTTGATGACGTTTACCATTGTTTAATTATGATAATTTGCAAATCGGATCTTGAGCCTTCATTTCAACCTGTTTCTGCATCATCATTCAGCTGTGATTATTATAGCAATAATGCTCTTTCCCACGCTTCTTCCCAGGCTAAGAATTGAAAGCAATGATATCCGAAAATCTTCTCTTTACAATTCATTTAACAATCGCATAACATAAGGGTCTGTCACGTGTTACCAAATAGTATGTTTATGCTGACAACTATTAAAGTAAATGATGATTGTTGATGATGTATTCTTATTACGTTATACGTTCCAACACAGTTCTCAATGAAGTCGCCAAGGGGGTTGCTGGTGTTTTAATTGGTAAATTTCGCGTTTGATTTTATGACTTTACACAGAAAAACAGAATCCTATGAAGAAATGTTTTGCCAAAAACCAACAAAATATTGATAAACACTGATTCAGGATAATGCAGTGGACTTAGGAAATATAAGTGGTTAAGTCATCCCTTATTTTTGTAAAATTAAGAACAACAAGAAAAATCCCCTGTTGTTACAAATACTGATCTTTGAAGAATTTCTCTGTAACAGTATTTACTTAATGGATGCTTGAGAAGTTATTGTTTACGTATTTTTATAATAAGATGACGTTAGGGTTACCGGCTGTCGTTCTTTGAGAGGGGGGTGGTTGAAGGGGAAAGGAATTGCTCTCCTCCTCCCCCTCAGTAAATCCGTGATTAACTGCTAGCAATATCGCTCGCAAGTGATAAATTGTTCATTACCGAAATGCATCAGACATTTCTAACGGGAACTCTAACGTTAATTATCTAATATATCATATCGTATCGCATTATATGAGTTAATCGGCTGTTTGGAACTCCACTTCACCCCTCCACTTCCCTCTATGTACGCCATCTTGCTTTCTTTTCTTTCTGGGCCCATTTTAAGAACGATTCTTGATATAATTTATCTATTTATCTATTGCTCTGGAAATTTCCGTTCTTCGTTGGTCGTAATTTCTTAAATTTGGTGACGTTAATAATGAATATGGGGATTAAGTAGCTGAAAAATAGCGGTTGATATTGATAACAAAAAAAAAATGATATTGTTAAGGGGCTTTGAGGTAGAAGGAGACACTATCCCATGAGTAAAAATAGTGTGTGCAGTGTAATTTTCTACGTAAATTAGTTATAGCAAATAAAATTTGTTTTAGTGCCGTTAATTTAAAAGTAATGAGTTTGCCATTAAAGGCCCTAATCAATTAAGCAACCTTTGTAGAACGGTTGCTTAATTGATTAGGGTCATAAACTACCGAAAATTTAGAAATGGTTATTTCTGGAAGCGCGACTGTCCTATTCTTTAACATGGGAAGATTATTTTAATAAGTTTTCGTAGGCGTATTTTCACAAATAACTTTCTCTAATGGTGTAAATTATATATTCGCATAATTAATTATATTGGTAATGCATAGTACTAACGTGTAAAAATGCAATAAAAAGCAAAGTCTAATGTTTGCTCATAAGCATGTGCCCATGCACAGAACTAATAATGTTTTAAATGGTTTCGGAAATTTTAAACGATATATTTCATTTGTGTACAAATTGACTGGACGTGAGATGTCGATCTCTTGATCTGATGGATAGTCCATAGAGTGGGTATTCTAGAATTAAAACGTAGAGACAAGGTGTCATTGATGGATCCATCTACATTTTCGGATCAGCTGACGTCAATGAGGCTTTTGTATTGTTGTCTTCTTGAATAACATGCAGTTCGCGGTAATAACATATCTGCAAATCGATGTTGCAATTATTAAGTGAATGTCGTAATGCTTAACGCTTTCTTGCTTTCGAAATGGAGCTTGAATTGTTTTAGATTACAAAAGAGGCTTTTATGAAATTCATACATTATAAAAGCAGATGAGATAGACGAATTGCGCTGATTGAGAAGGCATTTCGTTTTCAGTTGCTTCATTCACTCAACTTGTTTTTTACCTTTCGTCTGAAAAAGTGTTAGCAGTTTTTGATTTACTACGGAAAAGAGACAATGTGATATTTAGTTTTTCATTATAAACAGTCAAGTTAACCTAAGTAACATTGAAATAAATGACAACGGTAAAGCTTTGTGGAAATTTAATATAAAAAAATAAAATAAAAAAAAGCTGCATTTAGCGTTAAATGAAAAAGAACTAACAAGAAGAAGGTCTTTGTCGTGCTCTAGTGCGCACAAACACAAAAATGGAATTTTCCTTCGTCATCTGAGGGAAATTGAAGGAAAACAAGTTTCATTCCTCAAGTAAATAGTTGGATGGAATGAGTTGTTTATTGAACCTTAAAAATTGAGTTGCGAAGAGAGAGTGCGAACATCTTTTAATAGTTCTTTCTGAAAGATAGAGAGCAATGCTCTTATCGAGTACTTAAAAAATGGAAAGGAGAAATATTTTTAATTTACTTAAGGCCCTTTAAAGTTCCTCCTGCTATTTAAACAAGCTCATTCATTATTAATTTAATTTTTAAAAATTTATTTGAAGCATGTAGGCAAATGCATTTCGTCTCTAATGTTTCACTTACAAGGAAAGTAATGTATGCCAAAGAATTTCCATTTAAAACTTTTTAAAAATATTGGGGCGATTATTTGTTTGTTTTTTTTTAATAGTTTTACGGGCTTCCATTTTATATATGAGGGGATTCGTATAACACATAGAGAGGAGAGACTTTCATTTTAAATGCGTTATTTTTATCTTTTTCATTATAATCCTGCTTTCACCCGAGAAGCAATTTGACACCCCTAAGCTTGTTTTGAAGAAATTTTATTAGAAGGGTTCTGTTTATGGTGCAGCTTTAATTAGTTGAAAATTCTGCAGAAAAAAAAAATTGGAGAATTTTGGAATTTATTTTTAATATGAAAAAAAAAATATCTGAGAGGGAGATGTTTGTCGCCAATGTGTCATGGTCGCCTAGTGGACGATAGTGGTGGTGTCGCCTCGAATATTTTCGTTTTTTTTTTTTTTTTAGTTTGTATAATTATAGCGCAGTGTAATTACCTTGTTTGAGCACCTCCTCCTCCTCCTCCTTCTGACCTTGTTTTTCCCCTTGCTAATGGTTGTTGTTATTGTAAGTTTAATTTTTTTTTATTCTCTTTACGTGAACAATGGACATTGTCAGAAGAGAAGAGAGATTTCAAAGTCGACTCTTACACACGCGCCGAATAATATTTAGCATATTTATAATATAGCTGGCGGAGTGAATGACCATTTTGTATGGAAACAAGAAACAAAGTCGTTTATTATTGTTATGTAATTATATAGTTAAAAAGAACCAAAAACGCAGTCTTTTGACTTTAGTGTTTTTGTATGAATAAGGAGGAGGAGACGAATTTATTTTAAAATCGTTTTATTGCGGTTAAGCTCTTTGAATTTTTAACCTGTTGACGAATTCTCGTGGTGTTTTTATTTTTTTTCTTTACATTGACTATGATAAATGTTTTCCGAAATGGGGGAATGTCAGGTTAAACTAATGTAGGACGGTTATCTTATCCCCCGAGGGCAATTCTCTTCTTATATTTCAGCTCTGTACAAAGAAAAAAAAAAGGACGAGAATGTTTATGATTTAAGATAAGGTTGTAAATATTAGGGTTAAATATATAAATTTGGTCTATTTTATTTCTGTTTAATAAATTTATGAAGTTTAAGAATTTAATGTTTCTTTGCAGCGAGATCTTGCAAACTCATTAAGGGAAGTCATATTATTTGTAATATGCAAAAACTTTTTTTGTTTAGAAGATGCATTTTTACTCTATTTATTTGCTTATTATTTTTAATTATATATTTTTATTATTTTTAGGAATGGCAGCTAATATATTAGTAAATTTAAATTTTTATTTGAAGGACATACAAGGGTTGCTCAAATAGTAACGCACTACATCTTTTTTTGCCAAATAACAAGAAATTAATCCTCCCGAGGAAGGTATAGGAAAGTAGCGGAAGCGCTGAGGTCATCTATGTTTACCCTTGTATCTGCACTTTTTAACCCCCCTCCCATTTTTTTAATCGAAATATTAATTTTCTCGAACGTAGTATTTAGAAAATGAAAAAGAGCTCTATCTTCTTTCGTTTCTCATCATTTCCGATCGAATGATACATCACATACCATATGTTGCTATAGTTCTAAAGACCAAGTAACTGCCACCCCCACAACTCCGAACCTATTGGGACAATTTGGCCCAAACTTTACAGTAATGTTGATCTTGCTTAGAGGAATCTGCATACCGAATTTCACTCCTTTATATGCATAAATACGCGTAGACCTTTTGGTCCCCTCTAGTTTCTGCCCCCGAAACTCCGACCCCATTGGGCCAATCAAAACCAAACTAAATAGTGAAGGTGCACATGCCCATAGTAAGCTACATTCCGAATTTCAAACTTCTACCTAAAAAAATGCGGAAATTATGAAGGGGACGGACGGACGAACAGACAGACGAACATTGTGAAAACAATAAGTAGCTCCATTCTTCCGCTACTTAATAAAGATAAAAAAATCTGTTGTGGGGATTACATTGTTTCTTTATTGTCTAAAAACTCCCAATTGTTGAAACAAATTTTGACAGTCGTTTTTATGCAACAATTTCTTATCTTCATTGTTTCCCCTCTTAGAAGAAACAGTCAAGCTCTGACGTCACAAATTGCTCCACACAAACAAATTCCATAGACTTGTAAGAAAATCTGTTGTGGACACCACAAATACACATTTTTGGCCCAGACGATTGCAATCAAAAAGGGAGATGCACAAATAGATGTTACAACAGTCCTAAATACAAAATTTCAACATTCGTCGGCTAATCGCTTTTGAGTTATGCGAGATAAATACATACGTACACACGTCACGCCGAAACTAGTCAAAATGGATTCAGGGATGGTCAAAATGGATATTTCCGTTGAAATCTGAAAACTGAACTTTTTTTTACTTCGTACAAGGAAGTAATAAAAAGTGAAACTTGGCATAATACAAATTTGAAGTTTCCCGCATTTATGTGCGAAATTACACAGCATTCCGACAGAGCGCGCAGCTGTAGTAATCTCTTAAACTGGATTCTGTGAACGATTCGTGTTAAAGACAACGAGCTCTAATTGAAATGTTGGTTGCGAAGAAAGAAACTGCACAGTGAATATTCATCAACATTTGCTTGTTGTCTGTGGACATTATGCAGTCGATAAGAACAATGTTAGGATCAGAGCTTCAGGAAATGGAGAAATGGAGCTGAATAAGGATATGAACTGCACAAGCTGTTTAGGATTATGTGGACAACTAGGTTGTGTAAAGAAAACATTTAGATATATTGTTGAGTCTTTTTCATACGTTTTGAACAAAATAGAAAGAAAAAATGTGGGCCAGATGTCCAGAAAAAAATCTGCAACGATTCGGTTTACTTCATGAAATTACCACCAGAGTCCTCCACAAACTGCTCAAGTATTACCCAAGAATGAATACAAAATAAATTTAAAGTATATAACTATTCTAAATTAACAGGCTTTCTTTGCTTCTTAAAATATAATTTAATGCACGAAAGTTGATATAATGAATGAGGAGCACTAACCGTTTGCATTAGACAGTGTTAATAAGAGCTCAGGTCTAAACCGATTTTGAACTTCTCAAATTATAGTTTTTTTTTTCCATTAAAATAATGAACGTTCTTCCTTAGAATGTCTACAACTCTTGGCGGGTTAGGCATTTTTCGCGCCGAGTGTTCGCTGAAGAGAATCGAATTCCTTTGGTTGATAATGCGGAGCTGTTCTCTATGCTGCAGTGCTATAAAGTGGACGTAAAATATATAAACATTACCACTTATGAATTTCTTTTTTTATTCTATGACTATACATGTTACATCGTGAGAAACAGAAAAGCAAAATGGTTTAATTCATTATTTGATATTTGTCGAAGTAGAAGATTTTCTAATCTGCGAAGGCACACTTTCCTAGTTTTCTGCGTTTTTTACTTTCTGAGAACCCTCTACAACTTTATGAAATGGAGAATTCTCTGTATATTGTCCTTCTTGAAGAAGTTGATACACTGCAAGAGCTCTATCATCAGTCTTAAGGGGGTTAACAATTAATTGTCTGTTAGGGAAATGTTGGCTTTCGGAGCGAAAAACAATTTATTTATTCGTTTTTGCACCTTATAAGACGAAAGTTATATAAACAGTGTTTACAGTATCCATGAGTGCCTCGCAAAAAATGAGAAATAAAGCTTGAGTTTCAAGAGCTCTTTCGATTTTGCAGTTTTTGATTAAAGCTTTTCGAGAATATTCACGAGGTAATTTCGACAAGGATATATGAATAAAGGAAAACTCCTTGTTAAAAATGAATAACTTATAGCTTTAAATTTTCGTATGGGTAGGACTCAATTATGCAGTCGCTGCTAAGTTGGTTGGTGCATTTAGAAAATTGAAAGTTTTTTTTTTTCTTTCCTCTTTCTTTTTTTTCTTCGTCCCCATCTTTCTTCCGTTACATGGGTTAAGTCCCCGAGTTCGATCGAAGAGTGTAACCACCCACGCCCACCCTTCTTTTTCCTGCTCCTCCTCTACTTACCCCTCGAACATGGGGCTTTTGGTGCTCTTTGCAAATGTCCCGAGGCAAATTAATGGAGTGGAAGTGGAAGTGATCTTCCCTTCGTTCGGCTCTTTACATTTCATTCGCCTCAAAGTATATTGCGGCCGCCGATGTTTGGGGGGCTTATTTTCTTTAAGGGGATGGAATGTTTTTTTTTTTTTATTTTTTGGTTTTTCTTCTTCTCTCTCTCCTGTCTATCTTCAAAGCAAAACGGAAAGAGCTCTTCTTTGCTTACAAATTTTATAAGCGGGAAATTTCCTTTATATTTGCTTCATGTTTTTTTTATTTTCTCTCCCTCCGCCCCGACTATAACGAAGTAAGTTGACGGATGTCCAGTTGGAGGAATGCCTGCTTCGGTCGAGAAGGTTTACATTGTGTGGATTTAAAATTTAAAGTGGGCTCGCCGACTACCGTTTTATGACCACAAGGGGACTTGATAAGTATATTTATAAGGTGGTTATTGTGGACTGGGTCTACGACCATTGGAATTTTTTTTTTTTTATTTGTTTTTTGAATTTTGCTAAGGCTGAAAAAGACTCCAAAAGCATTTTGGCTTGGCATCAGACGGATTCGACTGATGTAATTAATGAACGTAAATGCTTGAAAAAAATTTCCAAATAAGCGAATTACTAGTATATACGTATATAAATATTACTATTTATTTATTTATTTTTCTTTACAATGATAGCACCCCTTCGAGATATTAAAGCGATTAAAGTCCGTGATTGTGACAGGCCCTACAATTTTGAGTTAAAATAGAGGTTTTGATCTGATAAGAAACTTGATTCTAAAAGTAGAGAGCACTGAGCGCAGGAACTTATAACGTAGATAATTGGTAAGATAATGCAGATACCTTTTTATTTTTACGTCTGGTTCTATGGTCGAAGTCTTCTAGCCGGCTAGTAATGTAATGGGTTGGATGCAAAGCGTCTGTGATCGCCCTAGATATTTCTTTTAAATAATCATTATTCATTATACTTTGTAATGGGAAAAGATATAGTTAGAAGTCATGTTGAGTTTCAGATAGGTAACACGTGGAAGTTTGTTATGAACGATATTTAGATGGCCAGTAAGAAATCTACATGTTTCTGGCCATGTAGTATAGGCGTACTCTAATAAGTAGTTAACTTCAGTTATTCTAAGGTAATATTAAAACTTTACCGAGCCTTTTTAGAAGGTATACAATGACTCAATTTAAGAATAAGACCGGCGACGTGGAATTTAAAAGTAAAGTGTGAATACTAGACCAGTTTGTATAAAGTCTTAGCCCCTGAAGGTAGTTTCGAGCCAGAATGATCATTGGGTCATATATTATTTGTCAGTTTATTAAATTAAACATTGCTTAACTCTTCAACTAATAATCCATCTGCACTGTAAGACTCTATATACATTTTTCCTCTTACGTACTCCTAGAATACTAGAGCATATACTAGGATATTGTGAACAAAATTGTAAATGATCTAAGAGGATTTTTTTAGAACACGTGAATATTAATAATTAATTGTTGAAGCACGTTTTCCCAAGAAATTCGCAAAATATTTGAATCCTGTTGAAATTTAAGTCATACCACGACGGACTGTAATAAGTCCTGTAATAAATTTATATTCATCTGTATATTAGCCTGTGCTTTGTTTTTTTTTTTACAATCGAAATTATTTATTGAATCATGTGTTGAGAAAATGTAATCGACCTGTTCTGATAAATGCGTCTTGGAGCTGTCTCGATATTGCTCAATGTACTGCACATTTTAAATCCCGTTTGGTTTATTGAAATTGGCTGTTTTAATACTGTCATGTTAAAAATAGGTTTGTCCCTCGTGTGCTGGTTTAACGTTTGCCAGTGAAAGCAAACACTTTTCGATATTGACGGATATCGATCGGCTCTCCGTCCGTGTTGAGTGTGTATCTCCTTGTCAATTCCAGAACGCAATTCCCGAGATTAATTCAAATCACTACTTTAAAAAAGTAAAACTCTTAATGTAACAATTCGTAATAGAGTTTGTGGTTTTATGTTAGAAAAATTTCAGAAAAAGAATGTGTTTGAGATGCAAGCGGGATTAACAAAATTTCGATTTTTGGAGTTGTGTGTCGCGCGTTCACGTGCATTGTATACGAAATTGAATTGATGTTCTAAACGAACTTCGAATAAGGAGAGTTGTTTAAATCAAGACGCGATAAGAAATATAAAATACGCAGAAATTTGGGAAGTGTGCCTTCGCGATCGCGCGAGCACGAGTTTCTTATTCTTTAAAATGGGAAGACGATTTGAATGCGTTTTCAGCGATTGAAACTCGAATTTAAAATGACGTCTGAATATTTTCATATACAGAATGTCGTGTATGGCGAACAGCTCGACAGGCTTGTCGAAAGCAATTTAGTTGAAGTTCTCTCAACTAAAACTCTGCTCCATAATTGGATACAATCCATGCATTATGGTCATTCTAAGGAAGAACGTTCATTATTTTTAATAAGAAAAAAATATAATTTGACAGGTTCAAAATCGTTTAGACCTGAATTTTCCAGTAGAATTGTCACTATTGTGATTGCTCAAAACGAAATGCTTTAATAAACGATTAACGCTTCTCATTCACGTCACAAAGAGTGTTTGGTACGTTTAATTAACATTTTGAGAAGCATAGGGAGCGTGTTAATTTAGAAGAATCAAATATTTAAACTGAGATCACAATTCGGAGTCCAAGTCATTAGTGGGTATTTTTTTCATGTGGGTTTCCTTTACGAAATAGCGAGAATCATATTTCAGCTTCTGAAATACATGTTGCTGAGAGTCGGTTTAAGTTAGATGATGTGGCAGTCTTCCGTAGTAGTGTAGTAGTCCGTTGGAAAAGTCTAGAAACTTCCTTCCTCTTAGCTCTTTCTTAAGCTTTGGAAAAGCCTAGAAATCGCAGGGTGTAGATTTGGGATGTAAGAAGGTTGATCTAGAGACTGCCCACCAATTTCGACAGAAATCCAGGAAAAAAAAACGAAAAAAAGGACAACTGCGCGTGGACTTTACCTACAGGTTATCTTCACGTGCGACTATTACAGAATTGCTTTCACAGAATCGGCGCGTGATGTTCCATTTCACGAACTTTCGGAAAGCTCTCGTAATTGAATCGCTGCAGTCTTATCTGGATATGATGAATTGCAAATAGAGAGAAAGTATCGGAAAGATGGTTGTTTCACCCTGGGGAATATGATAATCAAGTCTTTGAGAAATTAATATAAAAATGTTATTTATTATGTTGACTTTGACACCGGCCTAAGCCAAGGAACTAACAGACTAGAGATTATTACTTCTTTTGCATTGTATTTACGTAGATTATAATATCGTAAAACCTTGGTAGGTTTTTCTTTACTCAATTCTAGCCCAAGCGCAAAAGTCACGAAACAAAAATATGGTACTTACCCCTCTTTATCAATTTTAGATATTTTTACTTTAGTGGAAATTAAATTTACCGAAGAGTGATCATCATTTTGATATTTTTTAATGCTAAGATCACTTTTGACAGTAAGGTCAATTTCTACCTCATCGTTCCAGCCAGTTGAGCTCCCAAGACGATCTACCAAGGATCTTCTTCCTTCTCCTGGAAAATGCTCTATAAATCGTTCAGTTAGGAAGTTTGTAACGTGCTTAATGAAAAATTAACGGGCGATCTGTTTTGATTAATTGAATTCTGTCTCGGAGGGATTATATTGCTTTTGTTATTGCGAGACTCGAAGCCCGTGTTGTTTATAATAAGAATGGGAATGATAATAGGGACTGAAACTGGTTGGATGTAATAAAAAGAGAAAGAGACGGTGGGGTCGGTGGTGCATTTTTGAATTGTTTTTAGTAGCGACTAGATGATTATCTTCTTCAAACATCTTTTCAAGGACAAAGCGATTAACCCCTCCTCCTCTTTGAAAATCCCTATCCCTCCCACCCCTCTCCACGTTGATCATTATCATCATCGTTGTTCATCATCGTCTATCCATCATTTTAATTATCCTGGCAGCCGGATATTAATTACTCTTCTTTTATGTCTCTGTCCCGTTTAGCTTTTGGAGATTGCCAGGAGGAGGGGGAATAAAGAGAGAAGTTGGGGGTGGTAGATTGGGGAATTACCAATTTACCCACTCGGATAGAGAGGAGGAGGAGGATTTTCGAGGAGAATGTCACCAAATTTCAATGATGGTCTAAGATTGATGTTCGGTCGCTAATGAAATGAACTGCCGATGTTTGTTCGACTAAATGTGTGACGTCATCAGCCCCTACCCTCTTTTCCCGTCCCCCCCAATTCGAATGACAAGTTTGAACGACGAGGAAACTGCTTGCACGTTAATTTTACCCTTTTATCAAAGTGGGGGAATAAATAGGTGTGTTTTGAATCAATTGGAAAGAATAAAATGGCGACGATTTTGTTTTGTTTTCATTTTGGCAGCTCTCGCTCTAAAATTCAGGCGAAGCTTCAACTTCAGTCTCGTCGTTCTTTGTAAACTATGCCTAAAGGAGCTTGTTCTTTATAATTGAAGGTGATTAGAGAGATTAAGATTAAAAATATTATAATTTTTTTTAATTATGAAACGGGTTAATAGAAAAGAAAGGAATCGAAAAGGAAGTAGGCCAAAAAAGATTTAATCTTAATTTGCGTCATTAAATTTTGATATTTTGTAATATTGCATTATTATCTGACCTGATAGTGGCCCATTAATTATTGCCTCAAAATGAAGAAATAACCTTGATTGTTTCTGCTTTTTTTTTTTTTTTTTTTTTTTAATAGCCTGATTTCCATTGGTAAATCTTACGATGTCGGTCAGCTATCAGCATTGACGGCTTCAAATCGCCCGTACTGTCGATACATAAACAATATTACAAGAATGCTTCTTTGTTAACTTTACGATGTTGTCACGTTTTTAAGATTACCGTACCACGAGGGGCGATTGTTAAATAAGGTCTCCATGGCTGTAACTTTTTTATTTGTTAACCGATTTTCAAAATTTTTTTGCATTTTATACTCACATTTGTCCTCTATGTAATGCACTATTCACTTTTCGACATAGTCCCCATCCCTTTCCACGCATTGCGCCAACGCGTGACTAGTTGGGTGAACCCGTCGGAGAGGAATTCCGGAGTTGTTGTCGACACCAGGATTGAATGGCAGCTTTGGACCCTCTTCTGGAGTACGATAACATCCGCCCGCACACGAATCACCACACACCAGATTCGTTGCAGCGCCTACAGTTCAAAGATGAAAAATTGCAGTTCAAAAATGAAAGACTTTGCATATTGCGACTTTCACCACTTCCCAAAGAAGAAAGAGCCCCTTAAGGGACATGAGTTGGTTCTGCCGGCGAGGTAAACGCTGCCATTCAATCCTGGTGTCGATAACAACTCCTGAATTCCTCTCCGACGGGTTCACCCAACTAGTCACGCGTTGGCGCAATGCTTGGAAAGGAATGGGGACTATGTCGAAAAGTGAATAGTGCATTACATAGAGGACAAATGTGAGTATAAGATACAAAAAGAATTTTGAAAATCGGTTAACAAATAAAGAAGTTACAGCCATGGAGACCTTATTTATCAATCGCCCCTCGTACAATTTGGATTGAAATCTGTACTTTGAAAAATCCTTCTCCCCTTTATCATTGATGAGCTCTTTGATGATTTATGTTTGCTATAGAATGGACCTCCGAAAACTTTATTTCGAAGTTCATGGGACATGTAAGGCTGTGTTCATGACGAGAGCTTCAATTCAAGCAGAGAAATTTTACTGAATTCGAATCGTGGCTGGTTGTTTTTAATTCTTTTTTGGAATTTTACCATTTTTTGCTACCTCTCTTATTTTCCTTTGTTCACCATGACGTCAGAGGAAGGGGATGATAAAGGAAATACAGAGGAGCCCAGAACACTCTTTAAACCCACAAAAAAAGAATATAAATCACCTTGATTTTTACAATTGCAACATTTGTCCTAAGTGGTTGCCATAAGCGTCCAAACACTTCTAATTACGACCGCCAACGAGGTAATTTCCCATACATATAAGGCAATGTGGTCTTCTCGATCGGAATCCTCTCCATTCAATGCGTATAACAATTTTGCATGTAAACTTTCCACTTTGTATTTATGGTGAAGTTATAATGTCTGTTAAGTCTGTAAAAATTTTTTGGGCCCTTCTGTGTGTCAAGACCAAGAAAGGAGAAATTGAATTATCTGCAGCCAGTAATTTCAATTAGTCTTGGAAGGGAATAGTAGTAAGAGTGGTCAAAGAAGGATTACTGGATGACCACCTACCTATAAGAAGTAAGACCTTGAGCCGGCAAAATAGCAGCCACTCTGCGAGGCAATAGGTTTTTGCTGGTGTGCTAACCATGATCTGAACAGTAGGTCCTATATTTTGGTTCAGTAGCGATGCCCATCAGTCACTGAGTGTATCCGATATCATAGCCTTTGATGGATACCCGCGTACATAGGCATATATGCGCATGGCCATTTACCCCAGTACATAGCATTAAGCGTTATTTGACTTCAATAGATTCAGTTGTTTGCGCCCTAATTTCGTCAGGTGTTTTTATATGATGACTATTTCCTAAATTGTGAAAAATCAACTTAATTTAAAAAAAGTTTGATTTACTGCCATTTCCATATCGATTGCCTCAGTTTTGAGAAACATCTACAATTGGGTTATAATAGAAATCGTATTTTAGAATGTCTTTGAAGATCTCAGTTCTTGGCAAAATCTATCTTAAATCCATTGATTTACAATAACATGGACTTGGAATTTAATATTCCATAATTTTCTAAGGCTGTTTATTTACCGTTAGATGTCTACTTCATATGACACATTGTTTGTATAATGTTTTCGAGCATAAAATAACAACGTTTCGTGTCGTTATAGCTTTACAAATAATGTTTGTTTACTTTATTTTTAGAATCGTTTCATTCAGAATAGTATATGAATGTGTGTTTGTCACCGTTGATGTGTTTTAATATTTAATTCTAAATCGTTGAGAAAATCATGAATAGATAGGCGGGCAGGGAAAAAATGTTCTTTTACAAAATTACAAAAAATATATTTTTTTTTGGTGGAATTAGATATTATTCATTGGCTAGTAAAATTCTTAAGGATTGGTATATTTATTTCCAACTTATTTATTGGTTGCAAATATAACTTTTAAAGGGGGCGGTTGTTAGCTTTATAATTTGTTTTTCTTTCCGTCCGTAGATATATTTGTGTCATGCGCTATATTTTGTGTGTATTTTTCAATTTTTGAGGAAGTTGATTTATGTTTCGTATGGAAATTCGACATAGAAGTTGCATGGAAACAAAACACATTATCCGTACGTGTAAACATTTCGAGGTTGAATGGTGTTAAGATGGAAAAGAATCACAAAAACAGGAAATGGATTGAAAACTGGCGGGATAAATAGCGACTTTTAGCATATTTTTGCATCACGAAAATTCGCGATATTACAAAATTTGTAAGCTTTAAATTGTTGTAGCTTGTTAGTGGGCGTCGTGAACTGTTAATTTTTATATGAAATAATTCATGTTTTCGTTTTACTCTCTCCGCCTTCCATTTATTAACAACTTCTCGGTTGGCGTTCGCGATTTGAATACGAAAGTGACGACCCCGTCAGTGAGCGTGTTCGGAAAACACTCGTTACAGTTATGGAGTTTTACTTTTGTATTTTCCGACCACGAAATGCGGTGGCCTATGTTTTTGTCCAGTTCAAGCTTTTTTTTCCCTCCACTGATCTCCACTTAGAAACTCACAATTTGTGTAGATATGTTGAAATTTTCAGGAAAATAATTTCTATCTCGGCGTATTTGACCAAATTATGTGAAGATGCCTGCAGAAACAAATGAAATTAATACTCACTTTGAGGGTTCCTTAAAATGTGTCAGACATATTTTTATGACAACTTGTCAAGCCGTTATAAAGATCTGTATTAGTTTGTTTTTTTTTTTTGTTCCGTAGCATTCACACTCTCGAACAAAATTCAATAAATAAGACTAAGAAATTTTGGATATAAATCCATGAGAGCAGAAGAACCATTTTGGGCGATATTGAAGTTTTTATTTTTAACAATTTAAAATAAAAGAACTATGAATTAAAGCTTTATTAAAAGTTAATCGAAATTTGTCATAGCGAAATTGGACATAAGAATTCGGAAGAAAACTGGGAGGCTTATGCGAATGTATCATTCCATTTCAATTTATTTTTTGTTTTATTTATTTCTTGGATTCTTTATTTACTTGTTAAAAGGCGTCACTGTATTTGTACTTTTTTTTTAAATGGAGCTAATAGTTTTGAAAACATTTCTACCCTTTTTTCTGAATTCTGTTTACGCGCATTAGTAAATGGCGTAGACAATGTTTAAAATGAGTTCTAATAAAAAAAAAGAATAAATCTATGATGTGTTTGAAATGAAAACAGGCAACGTAAAGAAAAGAATTATTCTGAAAAAAAAATGAGAGAGGGAGACAATCGGAAACCGTTCGAATAAACGCGAAATGAAATTTTCACCGTTTCCGGCGTGTGACGAATTTTTGTTGAAGTTAATAAAAGCAATAATTTTTTTTCCTTATGTATGTGACTATGCATGTTGCCTTCGATTTTTTTTCTGCTTCGTTTTGGAGTTATTATTTTTTTTTCTCTCCTCTTCGTTTCGCGATTTTAAATTTCCCGTCGAGAACGAATTGCTTCGGTGCTTTCGATTCTTAATGATGCTTTTATTAAATTTTATCTACGTCGCCATTTTGAAGAGCAATTTTTCGTGTTTTTTTTTCCTTCCCTCCCTCCATCCTTTCCTTCATTAGTTCCACTACAAAATTCCCATCGATTGAAAAGAAAATACGTGTTAGAGGTAGGGGAAAAGGCACTACGGGGAGAAATGAAAAATTTTCAAAGTAATTCGAGTGATATATCGATTTCTTCCTTCTTCTGTAGAGGGCGGTTGTTTATACCTAACGTGTTTTTTTTTGCTTAATTTTATATTTTTTTAATCTCCTCTTCAGTTTTTTTTTATTCCACGGTTCATAGATTGCTGCTGCAGTTTAAGCGTCTGGATTTTAATTTCGACGTTTCGTCAAAATGGAGGGAATTGGAGCGCGCTTTTATTTTTCCTCTTCATTTTTGCCCGAAGCCAAACACCCCGCCTTTCGAGTTAATGTCTTTTCATATCTGTTTTTATTCCCTTTTTCCTTCTCTGCTCTTTGTCACCCCTTTTGTCGGTGGGGCTCCCGTGTTTATTCGGCCTCCTTCCACTCTCAACCCAATCCGAGCTGCTGCTCTGTTCGAAGTGGATTATGTAATGGTGATAAAAAAAGGGAGGGATGGAGGAAGAAAAGACAGTAAGAAAGAAAAAAAAAGAAAAGAGTTTCCTAGAGTGACATCAATTTTGTCGTTATCTTCTCAGAACAATCTGGAGAACTGTAGCTTCTATTTGGATGCGTCACTCAGCATCAGATTCTCATCCATCAGCGGGCACATTTCAATAGGAAACCTCCGGAGCAGAATGATGGAAACTGGCTCTCTCTCTCTCTTTCTCTCTTGCCCTTCTACTTCTTGTTTCCTTTGCTTGATCTTCCGACCCCTCTTTCTCTTGTGCTCACCTTCTTTCCTTTAAGGAAAAACCCGAGGAAGAGGGAAGATGACGAAGAAGAGGAAGAGACATTTTTGTTTGCCACTCGATGTGAAACGTGTTTGTCACCAACTGCGTGTGTGTGTGTGTCCTTACCCCATCATCCCCATCTTCTTCTTCATCATTCCCTTCTCTCTCTTCTCTTGCTTTCTGGTTTATTTCTTCCCTTCATTCAAAATATAAAAAAATAAAAAGAAAGAGATTCCCCTTCGAAACTTTCAACAACGGAAAACAAGATAAGGCGGTCGCAAAGAGGGAAGCAATTTTCCATCTGCTTTAGAAGGATAGGCAAGGAATAGAGAACAGAGAAGACAGAGGGGGAAATAAAGCGAGGAAGAAAAAAAATAAAAATGATGGAAGTGTTGAATAATTATATAGTATGTAGTAATATAGTAATAGTAGTAGAAAGGGTTTGGAATCTTGATGCTTCCGATGGTGACTGTTGAAGTAATTTCTCTGGACTATTCATTTGAAGGATTAACGAATTTTTCCTTTTTCCCATCCTTGTGAACGTTTACCTGTTGTTGTTGGTTTTTTTTGTTCTTGCAGAGCACTCCATCTATACCTTGTTCCTTTGGAATGTAGGCTAACAGCTGTTTAAAGAAAATGGCCGCGATGATGAAGCAATCGTGAAAAATGGCTTGGGGAGAAGAACAGGTTTCTGAGAGGAGAGGGCGATTATTCTTTTAAAATTAGGCGTTTTGAAAGTTTTAAGTTAACTAATGACGAATGAAGGACTTTAACAGATTTTTCCTAACTTTTATTCACAAATTATAAACAAAGAGTCTGGTTCAACATTTATTACCCTCCCATCTAACATCTCCGCATAGGTTTTGATCCACATTTAGATTATGTTTATTTTTGTAATCCTAGCAAGATTATTTTTGGCTATACATTTAATGCAGACACTTTAAGCCTACACAAACTTCGTCAGCATGTCAAACGAGGAATTTATTTTAATTCCTTCATTTTTAATAGAAACGCTCTACTTCTGAGTAATCATTTTTATTAGTAACAAATATTATTCTGAATTCTACAGTAATTACTACCCTCTTATCTGCCCTTCCATACTTAGGTACCGGAACACGAGGTTGTCACTGGACGCGAAGTCCGGTCTGTAAGGAGGATGGTCAAATTGTTCCCATCTAGAAAATCTCATTAGAGCTTGCGTTTGACAGAGTGTGCCCTAGCATTGTCGTGGAGCAGCCACACCACTACTCCATTGCGGTGTAATGAGATTTTGAAGTAGTAGCCTAACTTAACTGGATTTTTCGCTTTCTACTTCCTATTTTCATTCGTAATTGCAGCCATTTTAATTTTACGTTTACCATTTCTCATCAAACGGGATAAGACAACCAACAGGTTTAAAATCATATTTAGATAAGACAATTCCATCCATGCTTCTCAACAAAGGACATTACCTTGTATTTATGATTATCTTTAGTAATATTAAACCCAAATTTACAAGGAGATCCAGTTAACCCATTAATAACTCCAGTTTGCATCTAACCAGAAAGATGTTTCCTATTTGCCTATGCTGTTCTGCGATCATTCCAAATAAGCTAGAAGCTGCCACAGCCTTAGTAGCATTAATTTTAATTTGAATAGTCCTATCACTAACAATAAACTTAAGATAAAAATCAACCTATTAATAGAAAATATCTCTTTTATTTTTGTAACTTCTATTATAATTTTAACCTGAATTGAATCGCAACCCTTAAAAATATCCTATATTATAATCGGACAAACCTTAATCATTGTTTATTTCTCCATCTTTGTCTTCTCTGCCATTCTAGCAACAATATAGATATTTTTCATGTTTCTGAAACGAAATGGTTTGTTTTCGGTTTATTGGAAGGGATATGTCCTAGTTTAAATTTCAAGCGAGCATGTTTATCTTCTTGGTGTAGCTATAAATCGAAATTGAGATGACTAAATTGATATATTCGTTAACACTTATTCCTTAATTGTTTTATTGCCTTTTAGAAGATGAATGCAAGAGATTTATTAATCGTTGCGGTGCAATTTAATTGAATTATTATGTCAACCGCAATTAAAAGATTTCTTTGCATATGAATGGGTCGATGATTTAATGAACTTAACTTTTTAAGTAGTCAGGACTTTTTTAAAGTTGTTTGATTTAGTTGTATTGACTGTGTAGTAGTTAAGTCTTTCAATCAACAGGTCATAAAAGTGCTATGTTATAAAAATTGTTATAAAAATTGTCCAGTTCGAATCGGATGTGCAGTGAATGGTTGGCCTTGTAGCTGCATATTAAATTTACATTTCTATAAAAAGAATCCGACTTTATGTCATTCATGGCTCTCGAGATAATTTGCTAACTGTTCGAAAAACGTTTCTTTTTTTTAAATTTATACTGCGTTTAATCGAAATGATATTTTGAAAAGAGGCAAAAAAAAATAAAAACGAAGAGATAAAGTAATAGAAAGCAAAACAATTCTTTTCTTTTTCCTTTCCTCTTTTTGAAATGAGGAGAATAAACTTTTGTGTTGATCGTGAAATCCAGCGCAATTAACGAGCAATTTCTCGTTTCCAAAATGAGGTTAACTTAGGAAATGTTTCATTTGTTTTTTAGCAGAAACAATGACACGTTGAGGAGGAGATGTAGGGCTATAATTTTTCTTTTTTGCTTTTTTGTATTATTATCCTTTCTCCTTCACCCTATAATAATTCTTCTTTCGTGAGTGGCTAGCATTATTAAGTAATTAAAGGGGCAGTGTTTCCAAAATTAAAAAGGGAAAAAAATGAAGGCAAATGCAATGATAATGATTTATGGACAGAAGAAATAGAAGAGATTAAGATTATGCTATATTTTGGAATGCTATTCTCCTCTCCCTTACTCCTCTCCTCTCCCTGTCCTCTCCCTTACTCCTCCGGGAAAGATTCTTTATTTTTACTTCTATCTTTGTGTCCTATCTATTTCTTTCGCCATTTATAATCGCTCAATTTTTCCCCCTTACGTGGGCAATTAGCCTACCTCTTAAAAAGACAAAAAATTTAGGTATTTTTTTACAGTCGGAGATTCAGAGGCATCGTTTTGCAACATTTATGACGAATTATCCTGGTGAAAGCATTTGCGCTCCTCCCTTTTGGATTTTGCCGACAGCAACTTCACCCTTGACTTTCCAAGTTTCTATCCCCCCCACCCCCTTCTGTAATTTTAAATTCCTAACTGGTAAAAACATATCAAACATTATGCAATAGTAGTGTAGGCTTAAAAAAATAAATATTTTTATAATCGATATGATAGTTTACAGTTTACGAGGGGAAATGAGATAAGTGAAATTGAGGTTAGTAATTCTGATTGCTGATTTCTTCAGGAAAGAGTGCTCCAGTTAGTTTTTTTTCTTTTAAATTTAAACGAACCTGTTCAAAGTATAAATATAAAGCTGTACCAAAAACAATCGACTAAATTTCAATCGCCAGAAATTGCATTCTATTAATAAATTTAAGAATAATAATATAATTGTAAATGTTTAGTATAAATAAGAATGACAGATCAAAGTTTAGCATTATAGATACGTAAGTTGTAATTATAGTAGTAGCATAACAGTTTACTTTGAATTGCTTCTACTAGATCTCCTATTAAAACACAGTTCATGTACCAAAGATAGAAAGTAATAAAGAACTACAGTAGAGCATTAAGTGGAAATATTCACGAATCGTTTGAGGACGGAAACATTCAGCGTTTTTTTATAGTACAAGGTGATTATAATTAAAGTCCCTTTGTAAAAATGCTATAAAAAAACAACCATGAGTCCGAATGACTTCAAATTTGGACTGAGCATTCTTGAAGAAGGGGCATTTGATATGGGATAAGAAAAAAATAGTTCCAAAATTTATCACTAGATGGCGCTGTAAGCGGCATAACGGAAGCGGATTCAGCTAGAAGTGACATTTTGAATTGAAATACGACGGCTTTGGCATGAGTTGTTTATGGCATGATGTTTTTACATTAAAGTTGGTCAAGGAATGCAATTGACACTAAAACAAGTTAAACATGATTTTTTTTTTATTATACAGTACAGTATTAGCAAAAAATCAACTGTACCGGTCAATGAACATGATTGCTTCGGGTTTGATGATGGAAAACATGACTTTCAAGTCATTTAACAGTTGTGGCACTGTTAGTGCAAAGCCCATCCACCACGGCAAGGTCGTACCACATCGGATGGGAAAAATCGGTTTTTAATTGTCCTTGGGCCAAAAACCGCATAAAAAGCAACAATGGAAACGCCTATTAATTATCTCGGGACTTGCGCAAGACATGTTCAATATGCTGTCCACTATTTTCCTCCACAAGTTTTAACCGATAAACAGCATGTTCCACAACAGACCGGAGTGTCTCCGGGGTCACGTTGTGAACGTGGTGCGTAATCCGAGCCTTCAATTCCGCTAAATTTGCAACTGGGCCACTGAACACATGATTTTTAAGGTAACCCCAGAGCCAGAAGTCACAAGGATTGAGGTCCGGTGATCTTGCAGGCCAGGCTCTCGGAAAATGACGGCTGATAATTCTATCATCTCCGAAATGTGTCTTCAGCAGTTGCTTCACTGGCTTTGCAATGTGCGGAGGAGCGCCATCTTGCATGAAAATTATTCTATCCACGCATGCATGCTGTTGAAGTGTTGGAATTACCTGGTTGCGTAAAAGACACGCATACCGTTGACCATTGACTGTACAGGTAACGGGACCCGCAGGACCCACTTCCTCGAAAAAAAATGGCCCTATAATCAATGATGCTGTCATCCCGCACCACACAGTTACCTTTGCAGAATGAAGCGGTATTGAAACACATGCGAAAGGATTTTCCGTTGCCCATATCCTGCAATTTTGTGTATTGACAACGCCGTGGAGATAAAAATGGGCTTCGTCTGTCCACAAGATGTTCCATGGCCATTCATTGTCCACTTCCATGCGAGCTAGAAATTCTAAAGCAAACGTGTGTCTAATTGGCAGGTCAGCAGGAAGTAACTCCTGAACATGGGTAATTTTATAGGGATAACAATGCAGGATATTGCGTAAAATTTTATTGACCGTGCTCACAGGCATGTCTAAAGTTCGGGCAATTCCCCGTGCACTGCACGTTTGCACACCACTGTTCGACCCTTCCTCTAATGCTTCAGCCACATCTTCTACTGACGTCAAAGCAACTGCTTTCCTCCCTCTGCCAGATTTCACTGCAAAAGAACCTGTCGCTTCGAATTTTTTAATCATACACCTCAGAGCCTTTGCAGACATCGGACCACATCCTTTTTTCATTCCCTTTAATACCCGAAATTTCTTTAAAGCTGCTATGGCAGAGTCGCCATTCTTGTAAAAGAGCTTCACAAGCAGAGCGCGATCCTTCATTGACAGACCCATGGCAAGCTGCTGAGATACAAATATGACGAGAACGCCATGAGGCCTGCGTTTTTATAACACATGCAATGTCTCATGCGCATGCGTATCTTTCAATTTGCATAGTACAAATCCTCCTAGGCATAATATGCCGCTTACAGCGCCATCTAGTGATAAATTTTGGAACTATTTTTTTTCTTATCCATATCAAATGCCCCTTCTTCAAGAATGCTCAGTCCAAATTTGAAGTCATTCGGACTCATGGTTGTTTTTTTATAGCATTTTTACAAAGGGACTTTAATTATAATCACCTTGTATTTCTGTTTAAAATTTTGAAATTCTTTTTTTTTTTTGGTTATTGTATATAAACTATTGGTTCATTGTCATTTGTTAGATTGCTTCAATTATGTCCAGAAAAATGATCATCAGAGTCCTCCGTTGCCTTTTTTTGCTTTTACCATTTAGCGATCTTTATTCTCAATGAACCAACTGCTCGAGTTTCCCGCAAGAATGAGTATAAATACACCAAATTATACATAAACTTAATGTTAACTGATACAAAAAAACCGATGTATAAACCAATTTTGAACCTGTCAAATGAGAATATTTTCCCATTAGAAAATAATATTAGAATGTCTATAATGCGTGACTGCCTACGTTTTTTTTTCGCTCAGTTGTTAAAGAATAGTTCGGCAATCGCGAATCAAACTTTCTTTAAAATTTTTGCGTATGGTAAAAAAAAAAAAAAAAAAAAAAAAAAAAGAACAAAACTTGTGCGAAGTGAAATGCCACCAAATAGACACGTCAAAGAAGTCTGCAGGAGAATCGTAATTATTGTTGACTAATGACTTCACCATCTTTTGCTGCTGCTGTTGTTGTTGTTGTTGTTAAGGCGGACGTATTATTGCACTTGTATACAGAAATGAGAATGCGCAACAAGTGCTTGTTAGCTGATGACAAAGCGCTCTGTCAACTGAAAATCGTATTTTATTCAGAGGACACTTTTTTAACCCCTCATTCGAAGTTAAAAATCTTAAGATCCTATTAACGCTTGTCTAACAAATTTATTTCCCTTCATGAGCCGATTCATCTGAATGCATCACTTTTTTTTCCTTTTCTTTTTGCTTCATGGAGGGAATTCTTCTGTTCTTGGCTTGATTTCTCTTTTGCGTTTCTTCTTTTCGATGCTGGAAGAAGAATGGCGGAGCGCCCTTCAATTAATTCAATTTCACCGGGGGATTAAGGCGGATGACGAGACGGTAGCTCCCGCATTGTTCTGCCTCTGCGTCTCGCTTATTGTTCTCGTGCAGTGAACACGCACCAAACCCAGCATGTTAAGAGAGTGGACGTCATTTTGTTTTTTATTTGAAAATTTCAGTTTGTTGTTTTCTTTAAAGTGTGCTACTTCTTTTGCTTTCGTAATGTGTGTCCCGTTTGGAAAACCAGTATGTGCTTGAGTAAAATTTGAGTGGTGTTTGAAATGGACGATGTTAAATGTGTCCTTGTTAATAGATTAGCATCACCCGAAACGACCGCCTTTTTATTGGTTTGAAAGATTGAGAGAGCGTGTTTTGACTCCATAAGTACTGTCATCTACGAATTGATGGACTGTCCTCACAGAATATGTTTAAGGGGGAAGGCGTTATGAAAATGAACGCTAGTCGGAGCTTTGATGCTTAAACTATTAATTCGCTTATTTAATTTCCAATGATTTTATGTATGTAAAACTGATAACTTGGAATTTCATAAACGATCCGATAAACTCGAAAGCGGGGGAAAATATTTTTCTCCTGGGCAGCTGTATCAGGTTCCATAAGTGTTTCTTCGCCATTTAGGTTCCGGATTGGTTTGGAGGAGGGCATAAAGCGTTGCAGTTGTTAGTCAGAATCCTATACACGGATGCAGGTAAACGGAAATATATATTTTTTGATGTACGAATAGATATATAAAAGTTGCATGATGATAATTTTAAAAAGCAATTTCGTGCAGAGCTTGTTCTTGTAATTGGGAAAAAGAGAGGCTTCACGTCAGCCTCTTGGTTAATAATTTGCCGGAGCCAGTATGTTGCGATTATCCAGTGCTTCGCTGTTTGCAGCAGGTGCTTAATTGAATTGATGCTGAAGGAATTAGGATTTGAGTCTTGTATGGTGAGGTGAGTAGGTTCCTTCACCTTGGGTTTCGTGCCGTCATTGTAGCGAATGACGTTTCTCGACAGTGACCATTAAAACACTAGTAAAGGTCATTGTCATTGTCAGTTGGTTTTTTTTGTTTGTTTGTTGTTTTTTTTTTGTTCCGTAGGGTCGGGGTGTTTATACTTTATTATTTCATTAGTCCTCACTTAGTTCGGGTAGACACCCTCGTGGAATTATCAATAGGGATGCTCTTCTCTGCTTTTGTTTTTAATAGGATCGCTCTCATAATCTATTGCTTTCGTTTAAGACCCTTCAGCACTGTTAACAGAAAATTCAGCTGAAAGGCAGATTGAAATGAAATAGTTAGAAAATTGAATGTATTACAAAATTTTGTTTGTATCGGCTTCATTAGAACGAAAGGCTGATGCAATATGTAAAACGGCTCGAAAAGCTTTGCTATAAATTTAAATATTTTTTTCTCCTGTAATTCTAACTTTTCGGATTGCTTGAACCGCAAAGCTAAATTTTAATTTGACTTCTATGGAGCGGCTCTTTAAAACTTGATCGCCTTAATTTGTGCGTCATAAAATTAAAATTGGCTGAATAATGGATTTCATTAAAGAAGAACTTTTATGCCTCACCTGACTTCACCATTCTGGAATTCAGGAAGATTCTCGATAAGAGCGTTTCTGTTCTTTTAATTAATGAATTACGAAGGGTTTCTATTTAAAAAATTGTGGCGCGAGATTCGTGGGTTTTAATTAATATGAAAAATAAATGAAATAGTTGTTGCATCTTCGATTTGATGTAAATGCAGATTTTTGAGGTGTTAATAAAGAGGGGGTCAGTGCAACTTTGATGATGCACAATTAGCGGTCATTTGACTCCTTTTGTTTCTAGCATTTAGCAAATGAATCGAATGAATGTGTAATAAGGTTTTGAAAATTACTCGTATATGTAAGCTGTTCTTGATTTCGAACAAAAGGCGGTTTCTGCTGTTTTAATGGAAGGGCAGTTTAAAAATGGGGATTTAAGTGGCTATTTTAGCGAGAATTAAACTTCTTGGCCTGGTTTTGATTTTTTTTTTCTTCCCCTCCCTTTTTTTTTTTTTTTTTTTTTTTGTAATTTTTTTTTTTTGGTATGTATTTTTTTTTTTTTGTTCCCGAGGAGAGATTTTTTTTCGTCAGGTTCAGAATTTTTTTTAATTCTTCTTTCTTCTTGTTGCTCTCGTTTACCTTTTTTCTCTCTCTCTCTCTCTCAATTACGTTTTGATTTTTCTTTGTCTCGTAGTCGTAATTATGCAAAGTGCGTTTGGGGGTGGAAGGACCCTTTCCATTCGCCGTCAGCGCCGCCCTTGCTCCGTTAATTTGAACTAATGAGAACAATTGATCCTCTTTTTTTTCATCTGTACCTTAAAAAAAAAGGTAAAGGGGGAGAAAAGAGAGAGAGAGAGATGAAGAAGGATGAGGAAGAGAGCGACGATCAGATTCGAACATCACATTGAAAGAGCTGGGGCGTTTGTTTCCAATAAAGTGAAATTATGAGAAAGATTTCGTTTTTTTAATTCCGTATTTCTCATATGTATATAATTTGCACTTTTTCTGCTGCATGATTCGGTGAAGGTGCGCATTGAATTGAAATATGATCGTTTTCTTCTCTCGTTTTTTTTTTTTTTTAAAGTCTCCCCCGCCCCCTCCAACAATGTCGCCAACCAATACCATGCGCATAAAAAAAGGGAAAGAAAGGAGAGGAAAAACATTTTTTTAAAGAAGTTCACTCTTAATGAGTAAATCACGCGCGACTAATTACATTAATGACAACTTAAAAAAATGACAGGGAAAACAGAAGGGGGGTGTCTTTTTTTTTTTTTTTCCCAGGAAGGTTCTTTGTGGGATTTTGTATATGCGCCAACTTAAAGAGAAAGAAAAAGGAAACAAAAAGTGTTTATGTTTAAATTGTTTTATTTCATTCTGCTCCCAAGTAAGGATTTTTTTATATTCAAACCGCCGAGAATGCATTGTATCTTTAAAAATGTTGATAAAAATAAACATAAATGATTTTTTTTTTATTTCTCATTTCATGTTAACTTTGTCGGTGAAAATCACGCTTTTTTTTTTCATAACGTATTCATAGATTTATCGCATTGTGATAGCACTTTATTTATTCTTCTCGATTCCATTATATAGTGCCGGCCAAGTGGCCGAGTCGGCTAGGGCGTAGGCTTTCTAGTCCGCCTGATCGTGGGTTCGAATCCCGCCGTGGGCATGGATGTTTGTTTGTCCCGGGCTGCGTACTGTTATAACTTGTTAACTCTTGTTTAACTTGCAAAATGACCTTAGTAGTCGACGCCAAAATTTCTAATGAACCAACCATTATATAGTAATAATGTTGTGCATGCTTTATTAAGCCAATAAATAATAATAAAAAAATAAGTAAATTTAAAAAATAAAAAGATATTTACAGTATCTTCTTATTATTCGTCTTAATTATGTTAATTTTCTCTGTCTAGAAATTTAGGAACTACGCCTTTGCGGTCGCGACTGTCATTTATTTTAAAACGAAGGAAGTAGTTTGAAGGTCTGTCGCATAAGGTATATTTACAAACCCTAACGAAGTGAATGAAAAGGCAACAACAGTAGAATTTCCTCTTTTCAAGAGTGTGAATTCAATTATAAATTCACATATCCATTTGATGAAGACTCGAATTCATGAAGATGTGTCTGAACGTTTTTCGTTCACTTTACAGCAAATTTGACTCTGTACTGTCATCGAGAAATTCCAAGGGGCACGTAATATTGAAATTCTAAGGAAAATGTTCCTTATTTTTAATGAAAACTAGAAATAACCCACCCGATTGTATAATCGTCATTGTTAGATTTTTGTCACAAATCTCTCTCCATACTTTTGTCACATAGTCCATCGCTGATTTTATATAAATGGTTTTATTAATCATTTGACAAGTTTATGCCTAAGGAGTGGGCAAATAGGAGTCATTTTTGCTTATCGCGTGCTCGAAAAAAGAAATTGTTGCATCTTAAACTTTTCTGTTGCTGTTCTCTGTACTCTGTAGCTGAATAAATGCACTTTATGATTGTGTAGCTATTATTGAAGAAATATTTATGGTCTTTCAAAATTAAGTTGTTTACCATATTTTCATCTTTTTCGGCATTTTTTTTAGACATTAAACCATCATGGTTTTTACATAAATTGTTACTCAATCAAGAAATTACATATGATGGTTTATTGTTGTCCTTATTACATTAAAGACGAATGCATAAAAAAGCTAAAAACATGGCAACGACCTAACTTGAAAGGCCGTAAATGTTATTTACGTGAATATTTATTCAATAAAAATTACATAAGGATATAGAATTATAGAGAAGAGAAATAAAAAATTTAAGATTCAACCTTTTTTTTTTCAAGCACGCGATAGATAATATATATGTACATGCCACATGTCTGTGAATTTTAATTTTTGAAAAGTTGTTTTAATTGTTATAGGTGATTTAATGTAACTATGGTAGGCTGATTTTGAAAGTGAATTCACTTTTCATCCAGCACGCAAGGTTTTTTCACAAAATGAAAATAAAATAAATTGAATTTTTAGTAAATAAATGATAATAAATAATTGTAGAAGTATTTTTTATAAACTGCGCAAGCGCAGAAAGTATGGTTTCCTTCCGGAATGGAGTAATTGGGCTCTAAGGAATTCCTAAGGTTAGTTGAGGACGACCATAATACTGTTCATTTTCATAAAATAACGAGTAAAATGAGCATGCCGTTTTGCGAATAAACCTTACCTGATAGATAGGCAAAACCACTGAAATTGGTTATTTTAAAATTTGAAATCAGCATATTATTAAAATCATTGAAAATTTTCTTGACAATAAAACCATCGCAGACCTGTTCTTCTCATTCACGTAGCGAAGAGTTAGATATTTACATTTTGAGAAGCATAAAGATCATATTAAATCTAAGCAAGAAAGCAAATTGAATTTAAAAGAATTTGTACTCGAACAACGTGCCCATAACGAATAGAAACTGCTATATAATAAAAGTGAGAATGTTAACAGAGGAGCCTGGTGGGCATCTGACGAACTAATTGAAGCATTATCCGAATTTTTGGGTATTCTTAAAAGCAAATTGGATTGTAGGCCTGTTTGAAAATATTTTCCAGAATATTCTGAAGAGAAAATCCATTGGTTGCATTGAATACTTTGTCTCAGTTATACCACAGTTGTTCCTATTAAAATAATCAAACTTTGTCAATTTATATTCCCTAAGCGTTTTTTTTCGGAAACGACCGAAAGGGTCTGTTGAGCAAACTCAACATTTATTGTAATAACTGGAATGTGGATTGGTTTTTTTGGAATGTGGATTGGTTTTTCCTATTATTTAACTTGAAAAACAATTATTTGAAGTATTGTAAAAATTTGAAAATTGGTTTTTCTCTTCCTCTGGATTGCACAATAAAATTTCAAATATGAATTGGCTTTCCTCCTCAGAATTATTGCATCACTAGATCGCTATGCGAGAATGCGTGAAAGCTTCGTGTTGGAGCCTGCAAAGTCGATTTGGACGCTAACCTATGGGGCAAGTGTGAGAAAAATTCTTTTAAAAATTATTAACTGTTAGTAACATGATAATTATCTTTGTTTATTGCGAGCTTGTTTTCTATGGGTAAGATTGGAATTCGTCTTTCTTTGTTGTGACAGTTCTGTTGAGACTTTACTCAGTACGTATCAAATAATTCGTTTCTAAATTCGTATTATGAATTTGGTCATGTTTGAGGCAGAGGAGTTGAGCTTGTTAGGGGAATCAGTTGGTTCCTTTCGAGCCGGTCTTATTAGACTATTTGTAGTCGTTGATCGTGCGCAAGGGAGGGAGTGAGAGCGAGAAAGGCCCCACCATCGATGAGGAGGATGAGTTGCAGTCCATGGGTGGTCATTGGTAATGGCTTTTCATAGGGGAGACAGGGGGGAAACCTTCTCCCCATCTCAGTCCTCCTTTCTATACAGTTGAATATGAAAATTGATGATTGAGTATTTCTTCACCTTTTCTCTTTTCATTTACCACTCGAAGCTTTGTTCTTTGTCTTTTCCTGCCCCGTTCAGACTCATTTTGGACTCTGATGAATGGCTTGGGTGTTTATAATGGGCTATCGGTCTCAAACATGTCGTTAATATTGGCTGGTTAAATGTGGAGCGTCAAAATATGCTCCGGTCTGCAAAAGGAAGGGGAAGCAGCAGTTTTGTGTATATGTCTACCTTTGGAGGACCCCCTGTCAGGCGAGGTTAAATTGAACGAGATACGACAAACAAATGATTCGGGGAACCACGCTAACCTCGTGCTACATTTCGCGAAAGACCTCCGATTTTGTTTTCTTCTTTGTTTGATTTCGTCGGAGCTTTGATTTTTGCTATTGGCTGTTTAGAATAAGGTGCAGGGAAAACAAGACTTCGCGGTTACGAGGAGAAAGGAACACGGATGTCGAGGACATGGACTGATAAGGAGTTGAATTTTTTTTAAAAACATATCGAGTTAGAAGTTTTTAATTTGAGCTTTTTGCATGAAGATTTTATAATTCAAACGATTTGTCGTTTTTATTTGAGAAGAGGTTAAGAATGAAGCCTATTTTAATTAAGTAGTAGCGTTACAAGGCGGTTGCGTAAGGAGTTGCGTGATTGCGTGCGTTGCGCAAAACCGTTTAAAAACCATTAATTCTAAGCAAAAATGAGGTGCATTCTAGTTGAGCCACCCGTATTGAGCACACACGAGGCTTGGTGACATGGAATATGTCATTTGAGAACATAATAGTCGTTGTCTACATTTAATGATCGGTAGAGTTGGTTTTGTTTAGTTTAATGATCCACGCAACCACGACATTTACATGATACGTGTATTGTTTCTATTAGAAAGATGGATACGGTTACAGGTTTTTGTTTTACAAAACCTCCCAGGGTTTTGAACTCGTAATCTCAGGCAACGAAGGCAATTAACGAACATTACATCGCTATTTGTCGACCCTATTGCTACTACAATGATGATGCTTGGAAAGAGGATGAAGGTTAAAAACTCACTGATAAAGGAAACTTGGTTTCCGAAATGTACATCTGAGTCATTAAAATTTATTATGTGGAATAGTGTTTTCGGAGTTATATTTTTCTTTGTATAACCATTTCTTTAACAGAAGCAAATTGAATTCCGTACATTACATTGTAAAAAGTATTGGGACAATTGACGGACAAAATTATGTAAATGTAATAGAGCACCGAGCATCTACCTTGTCTATGAAAACTTTTCACAAATTTCTGGAAGGCTACAGCTAGGTTTTGTATCATTCCTCTTTAAAAATAGCTCTCAACTCAAACATTCAGTTGAGCAAACTGTTTTAGGGTTGAGGTCGGAACTCTGTGAAGGCCATTCTAGTTCTTACACGCTCATTTCAATGAACCATCGAGTTCGGCAATTTCATTTGTGGACGGGAGCATTCTCATATTGATAGAAGAATGAGAATGCTCCCATGCCAGGCTCATTCCAAACTGTTCCCACACAATGAAATTAATGGAAGAATTGTCTAGAATGTCCAGGTCATTATGGGAATTCATAGATTTCTTCATATGAACCAAATGACCCAGGCCATTCCAACAGAAATGACCTCAGACCATAACGCTACCACCACCAAATGTGACCATTGGCACACACATACAATACTGATGCTGAGGGAAAGTTGCTGAGGGAAAGTGCCAATACCGATGTGCCACCGTCAGACTGCCAAAGTGTATTACAAGATTCAGTTGCGAAGTTTTTTGCACCACTTTAATCTTCGTTGAGCATTGGTCATCGTGATTTTAGGGTTATGGGCAGCAGCTATGCTGCCGAACAGCTTTGGTTCTTATTAATAGTCCTTGATATTCGTCCAACTTCCATAGTGATTCCGGAGCAGAAGCAAACCGATTATTCCGGATAGTCTCTGTAGCATTTTTCAATCTGTCAGATCTGTCAGTGAATTTATGAGGTTCAACACTGCACTGCTTCACACTTGTTGCCAATTCACGCTTCAGCTGTAAAATGACATTAAGACATAGACTTGGGTAGAATTAACAGGCACGAAATCTTACGAACCGACTTCCCACTTAAATGGCATCCGATGACAATATATAAAGTCGTCTGAACTATTTTTGTATAACTAATTTTGATGGATGTTTTAAAGCTCTACTTAAGAAAATTATATTTCGATATGACTTACGTTATCAACCACACTGGCCATTTGTAAGTGGTGTTCCAATACGTACTTTTGGCAAGGTAGTTTATGTTCCCTATTTTGTGTTTATTTAAATCTTTGCGAAACACTTTAAATTGTGTACATGTTTTCCTTTTCGCAAATTACAATTCACTATGAATGTATCTATTTGTAATGATCTCTGATCGATCGCATGCAGCTCCATTTGTTGGCCGTTCCCATGAATAACGTATGTCATCCCATGAACGGATTGGAAAGCCTAAGCTTTGATTGTGTGGTTGGTTGTTAGGTTGATCATTTACATTTGATAATGCGGTTCCTGAAAATAAGTTTGTATATCGATTGGAGTGTTTGGTGTAGAACCGCTTTGTGAAAAGCTTTGATGGATTTCGATTGAGTCAGCTGGTGCGCTCGCAGTGTAATTGAGGCCAACCCTTGGCAGAGTTAACCTATTGTGAGTAAACGGGCGCCACAAATATTAACCTTCCTCCTTTCCCCTCCAGTAATCGAAGTCCAAGTCAGTAAAGTAGCGACTGAATGGGATGACAAAATACGTTTGACGTCCAGGTCGCTCATTTGGATTAGATATTGATAAAAAAAATTATCGCTGTGAATTGCTCTTCAGCTTGTTCTTTTAAAAGTACAGGCATCCCTTCTGTCTATTTTTTTTATCATTTCTTCTTAAAAAATTGACTCGATGACGTTGCTGTGTGTGACGTGTGTGGTGATGGTTCTTTCCAGTTGCGCTTTTCCCTCTCTTCCGTCTCAACCTGTCAAGTAATGATGACTGATAAGAGAGTGCCGAAGGGAGAAGGAGCGGCGGTGGTGGCGGAATTGTTGCCATCTTCCTCGATGGTCAGAGCCCCGACCGACTGGACACTTGACGAGTCCGCCGAGAGAGGATCCTGTCACGACGCTTTGTTGGAACAAGTGTCTTTCGGCGGGGTGGCAGCAAATCGCAATCGCTATTGACACGCGCGGCTGGACGCCATTGCCGAGGTTTGTTGCCACGGGAGACGCCACTCCCTCATACAGCAAAAAAAAAAAAAAAAGAGCGCGGAGATTTCCGAGAAGTCATTTTCAATCTGCTCCCATCTTTTTAACACTGCTTTTTTTTTTTTTTACTTTTTTTTTCTTCCTTCGAAAATTGCTCGTCATCTTGAAAAGAGAAATTAAATAAAGTGAACAAAGGTGGTGGAAAATGAAAATTTAGAATGTTGATTGCAGTCGTGATAGTTTGATTTTGTAAGGTAATAAATAATTTTTTAAAAAAAAGACCCCATTATATAATAGAAAGAAAATTGATTTCCTTATCTGAATGTGTGTTTGACCGCGCTTAAATGCCTAAATATATACGTCGCTCTACGCGTGCTTATTATTTTACTGCATATAAGACGCAACTTTAGTCCAAAAAGGCTAAATAAAATCACCCTGCGTCTTATATGTAAATTTGCGGTCTCCCATAGACTAATTAATTGCCCAAATGGCTTTTTCTAGGCCTCAGGTAACGTCTACATAGCCCAAACCTTGATTAAAAAAAATTATTATTCGAACCCGTGACACGACAGATTCGAGAACTGGGAAAGCCAGCTGTTGCGATAACTCAACAATGGTAAAACATAATCGATTGCTATTACATCACCTGGTATCGACTATTTCTTCATTTTTTTATACCACTCATTGTACCTCCAAAGTTCTGTATGGAGTTCAATGTCATTGTTAGAGCTATTTAATCTTGGGGGATTATACTCAAGACTTAGTCGTAGACAGACTCTAAAGTCCTCAGTATAGTGACTCAGATGTACCCTAATAAAGATTATTGTCTATATGTTATAAGATAAGCATAATGGTACAGAACGATGAGGTAAAATCATGAACAGGATTCCTTCCGTTCGAATTGATTTGAAGTAGATAGCGAGTAATGAGCCAGTTTAATCAAAGTCTTTACGCTCACACTGACTCGATTTCGTTGAAAAATTGCTCAAGTGTAAACGCATCAAAATTTTTTAACGCCAAAATGACGTCACGAGCAACTAACGTTGGCATTAAAAGAAGCGAGAAATTATTTCGATAATGGAGGTTATTATTTTTTTTTTTAATTAAGAAAATTTTGAGAAAAGAACGGTTGTTCGTTGGAATGCCTTTTATGAGTTGAAAAGGGGGTTGCGTGATATATCGACGCGTAGCACTGAGGAAGAAATATTTTTTCCTCCCCCCTCACTAAATGTCATGGATTAGGGATGGACCTTTTTATTTTGAACGCCATTAGAGGGATGAGTGATGGTTGCTGATGCTGTTGCCAGTTCTTGGGGGTTTTTATGGGCTCGAGCGAATGGCGTTGCATAATGAGAAGGGGGAGGGAAGGAAAAGTGGCAAGCTACATAACAAAACTCTCGCTCGCTCCATTGTCTCTTATCGGTACATCTCTCCAGGGAAGTTGTAGCACTGTTTAATTATTTTCTCTGTCTTAGCTTTTTTTTTTCTTAATGCTTGCAATAAGAGTGACTTGTGTAGCTATTGATTTAGAAAACGTGTATAATTGATGACAATATTTTTCTTGACGTTTGATGTTATCATTTGAAAGGAGAAGGAGGCTGGTAATTAAACTTCGGTTATAGAACGAAAGCCAACAAGATCGATGTTTGTTGTTGGCATTTGTTTAATTGTGAGTCCCCACTTTCGTCGTGGAGGCTTCTGAGCGGCATCTCCTTCCCGCCGTTGTAATAAAATATGATAAGCATAGTTTTGGCTGTGGGCCAACTCCCACGCTCTTTCGCCCGATAGAGATCGCGAGTCCCCTCGAGCTGCTTGCGTTTGGCTCCTCCACCATTTCTCCGCGTCTCTTTTCTGTGCAGCAGCAGCAGCAGCAGCACCCGTCACCGTCGTCATATCGCTCGCTTCCTTCCTTCCTTCCTTCCCCTCCTCCTCGGAGCTAATAGTTGCAACCTCGCTGCAATTTGGCGTCGATTACGCAGCCTTCTCCTTCCAGCCTTTTGTAATTTTTTGTGAGAAATTAAAAAAAAGAGGGAAGGATGATTACTCCTTTATTTCTTTTTTTTTCTTCTATCTCTCTCTCCTTAAATATTTATAGAGAAATTGATTTTTTCCCTTGCCTCTTCTCTTCGCCTCTTTTGTCTTTCTCCTTCAAATTAATGTTGGTGGTTTTCATTTTCTTTTCAAAGAGGATTTGTTAACCTGTAAAATAGGAAGAAGAAGCGCCGAGAATGGGGTAAAAGAAACCGAAACTATTGCTCCTCTTCGTTTATGAGTAGCGTTAAGAGGCAATGAAATGAGTCGTTATTTTGCTGCTATTTTTAATTTTTATTTTAAAATTCCTTTTAAGATCAAAAATGTAAATAAAATTTAATTTTAATTTAAAACTTATGCAATTTGGCGCTTTGTATTCTCAACTTTCAACTTTGACTCGGTTTCATGTAATAACGCGATAGATGTTAGGTCGCCGGTTCGAGTCTCCTTCGAAAAGTGCAATCTTTTTTTTTATTTCGTTTTTATATTTTTTTATAATTGCCGAAGCGTGATATGACGTTTATGCGATTTTTCTTCAATTTAAATATAATTTTACGGGCGCTATTGTTAAATATTTCTTTCTCTAAACTCGCTCTAAAACAAACTGAATCCTGGGTCAGTTCTCAAACATCGATGCAAAATACTGCGTATCATTTCTAAATAACGTAGGATGCTAAGCTTCAGCATTGTTAAAGGATTCCTAGAGGGACTTCACTCCAGAAACTACTTTTTAATTTTTCATATAAAAGTTTCGAGTTCAATTGTAATTTTTGTTCCACTAGAAGCGCGAGTAAAAAATAAATATTTTGCGCGTGTAAACTCAGAATGCTAAAATACAAGGAGAGTCAGGGCCTCTCTTGGAATCCGGGATTCGATTTTTTTTAGCCTTCACGCCTTTCATTGTTGTAGTAATAGGGAATTCTAACAGGAACATTAACAAAATAACGTAACCGTAAATAAAATCCAGTAACTGCTTACAAAGCACGTGATGTTTTCTGCGTTAATAATGCTGGTATTGTGGACTGATGACGCTTGTATCGACACGATGTCCTCAATCCAATGATTATCACTTGACTTGGCTATGTTACTAATAATAAAAAAGATCGTCATACAATCGGAAAAATTATTTATCCATCCGAATAATTTTTGTACAAAGAATGCTTCTTAGAACTTTTTTTTAAAGCAGTGGGGCCCGATTGGAAACACTCTTGACATTTTAGAAATTCAGATTTGGTTTGAGGTGTATGTTGAACGCGTTGGTGTGTGTTGACAGTATTACTCCAGCGCGAGGCCCGATTGGGAGCAGAATTGTAGGGCTCGCTTCTTAGTAATTTTACGTAAAAATAAATGAATTAATATTTATAGGAGAATTAATTAGTAGACTGAAATGTTCATTTAGTAGACAAGGGGGTTTTAATAATTGATGAGCAATTTGTTTAAATGACGCTATCGAAGACAGCTAAAGTTGAATAGGTAGAAATAGAAAGATGCTCTAGTTATTAGAAGCAATTTATTGCAATTTTAAAGGATACCGTTAGCTAATAAGCTTTTAGATAAATTTCTTAACATAAATGTAAGCATGAAATTAATGAATGAAATTAAGTTTTGTAAAAGCTTAATAAGTTAAAAAAATAAAAATGCATCGAGTTTAAGGTTTAATTTGAACTTTTTGTTTTTTCTTACGGAAATGATTAATTTTGTCACAAATATTTTTCTGTCCCGCCGACGATGACGACGATGACGTAGCCGGCTGCCGCCATCATTGTTTTGAATTGAAGGCGAGGCTGGCGCAATTGACGATGCTCCCTCCATTCGAGATCTCGAATCCCCGTCGAGAGCGGGCACGAGAATGAGAAGGGCGTTCAATTATTATTGGTCGGCCAATAAGGAAGCGCGGCTGAGGAGCGCTCGGGAAATCGCGGCAACGATTTTCGTTCTTTGTCGCCATGGCAACGGGCAATATGACTGATAATTTGTTATTCTGTCGAATCGAATTGAAATGAGTTGCAAATGAAGCGAACCCCGGCGGGCGAACGACAAAACACACGCACGCCAAAAGTGTATAAGCATAATTTATTCTCCCTCTTTCTTTTCTCCCACCCACCCCCACCTCTTCTTTAACTCGTTTTGTTAATATTTTATTTATACAAACACGCTTTCGCTTGTTCCTTCCACGCATTTTATTTACATTTATTTTTGTTTAATTTAAATTTTTTTTAATTGAATTATTCATTTCTGATTATTATTAAGAAAGGATGCGGGGGGGGGGGGGGAATTCGGTTGCGCTTCTTGGCTCGTAATTTTGATCTGACGTAATTAAAAATAAATATTTAATAAAAAAGAATATGAAAAATAAAAGAAGCATTTTATCCCAATGGAGCAAAAGAGTGAAGGAGAAGAGGATTAGAAATTAAAATATTAAAAATGACGGCCACCGAAACCAACTTCGTAATGAGGCTTGCAGGGAATTACGAAGAAGAAAAAAATGGTCTTTCCTCGTCCCATTAAAAGAAGAGCAGGCTGCAATTCGTTTTAATATTGAAAGGAAGCAATAAAAAAAAAAAAGATTTTTGTGGGTCAAGGAATGTAGTCCTTTTCCTTCAATAATTTATTAATTGTTAATAATGATAATAACGCCATTTAAAAAAAAAAGAAGAAACTAAAATTGAGCGATGGAACAACGAATCATTGACAACCTTGACACGGATACGATGACTTTTTTGACTTTTCTAATGATTATTTATACTTATTGCGTTCTTTTTTCCCCTTATCTCAATAAACAATTTCGTGACCGTGTAATTACCCAAAATTTTAATTGAACAAGTTTATATATTAAAAAATAAATAAATAAATATATGGCTCATAATAAATAAGTACTGATGACCTGATATTTGGTTTTTTTTTTCCTTCTACTTTTTATTGATTTTTTTTCAATTTTTTTTTACGTTTAATTGGTGTTTTCTCTAAATGTTTATTTTTTTTTTAATTTGCAGGTAAGAAAACCAGTTTCTGGCTCATGTGCGGAGGGAATCGCTTCTGTAAGTGAAACGATTGTCTTCACAGTTCCGTTCCTTTTTTTTTATTTAATTTTATTTTAATAGCCCATATTGATTTTTAAACAAGTGTAAGTTGCTTTAAAATGTATAATAATAAGTTATATTGTAAATCGACTTATACAAAGGTATTTCCGCCCGACCTTGCTCAGACATGACTGTAACAAGTGGCAATCAGACGAGTAAACTCTATGGACATATACAAACGAAAGATGAAGCCATCACTAACACTTAGTATATATAAAAATTTTCAATATTGTCATCAATTCGAACTCAACATTCATAAAATATACGAAAAGCTTCAATCCTCCCCCCTCCCTCCTGCCATAGAGAAGGACGCCATTTTTAGGTTCTCTTCTACGCCACAGGGTAAAAGTGGTGCGAAGTAGCTTCGGAATCATGAAGTGCAGTGCCGACGTTTTTGTCGATTTGAGTAGTTACACACGCAAGCACGGAACAATTTGAAGGCAATTTGGACCGAAAAGAGGTTAGCGAAATCTTGCGTTATATATAGATTCGCTGAAGACAGAATCGAAACCACTCTTTCGGAGGTGAGATTTCCGGATATTCTCGCGACAGGAACTGACGTCATGTTCCGATGGTTTCTTAAGATAGTCCCGGAGAGCTAATTATTAATATCCCGGGGCATTTTTCTTTATAAATAAAATATTAAATTAAATATAAATCGAAAATTTCGATCGATACGTACTTTTCCATAGAGTTTACCTTTAAGAGTGACTTTAGTGTAATACTAGAAGGAAAAAGCCCGCCATTTCAAGTTCTGTAATATGTATTAATTTAAATTTATTATATCGTTTATCTTATATCGTTTGATGGTGCCGTGCCAATAAATCTATGGGTACGGTACAAAATTAACAAAGAATTAATTGATTAAATTTTTTTTGGTTAAAAAAAGAAGAGAATTGGACTATTAGCCTCCCTGTTGTTTCTGGTATGGTAATCGTGAAGTAAAAGTAAGGTGTGCTTTGAGGTAAGTTAAAGTTGACAAATGTTCAATTGAATTGTTTTAACGGAGTAAGATTGTGTATGTAAACAATATTGTACACTGAACAGTAATATTGTAGAAAATGACAAAGATATTCATGTAAATTCACAGAAGACCTTTATACCTTCTGTGCCTTATACCCTGATTCGTTCATCCTTTATTAACATATACTTAAAATACACATGTGTAAATCGGGAATAATTAATAGACTAAGAAATGTATATACATTTTGAGAAAGTAATTAGAGAGAGAATTTCTCAATCATGGTACCCTACATCCTCTGTTTTTGCAAATAATAACAGACAGACTTCCATGGACAAAATCACTAAGCATTCCTGAAATAAAACGCCAACAGGGTACACATTCTTCCTATCGTTCTTTCTGCCACTAGGGTTTTACCAGGGTCAATACACAAAATCCTGGCAATGTTGAATAAAAACCCGCACGTATTCATAACCTTACAGAAAGCCACAATTGTGAACACTTGTCACATGGTAAGAAAACTCCCTTACTCAGAAAATTGACATATAACTTTCCTTCCCTGCATTTGAGTCCCTTGGACTTGGCCCTCATTTAGGTTCGCCTCTGGGACTTGGCTTCCGGACTTGATCCGAGTTTGGCTTTTCAAAAACAACAACAATAATAATAATTGTCCACTTACGGTACAAATACTCTTGAGAAAAAATTTTCATTGAGAAATCTGAAAGTCTGCTGTCCTTTTAACATCAAAAGACATATCTTTAAAATTGTCTAAAGTATGGATATTATGAGGGAAAGAAGAGTTCAGGCAACAGTTTTCTCGGGGAAAAAGTCCCATTTGAAAGAAAATTTCGCTCTAAGACTTCGTTCAATATTTAGGATTGTCGTTTCTCTTTCTTTTTCTCTGAATAGAGAAACCAAACAGTTTTTCTATCTCTTCCACTTTTTCGCCCTGTTTTTAAATTCCCCCTTCTTATTTTTTTAATGTATTCCAAAGCTCTTTTGAGGATTTTTCCTGCTGATGCTGCGAATGTTTCTTTTCTTGCCGTGTTCTCTTTTCACGTTTCCCCACTCCCTCCTTTATTAAAAATGCACACAGTCGCCAAATCAATCGTTGTGCATTTTCAAAATCCCTTCAGGAATCGGAACTGTTTTGTATTTAATGCCTTCTTTAGTGTGTGGGTCTTAATGGGAGGGGGATAGAATGCCAATTTAGACTTGTCGATCATCTTCGATCGCGATAAGTTTAAAAATGGCGTTTTTCGCCTGCTCCCCGCACACTAACATCAAAGGCGGCGTTATTACAAAATGAGGATTTTTGTGAAGATTTCGGAAATGTTTACTTTCTTCATCTCTGTTGATCGCTCAATGGGGAGTTTTTTAAGAATTATAAGAAAACTGAAAATGTTAAAAAAATAAATTGAAACTGAGAAACGAATTCAAAAAAGTATTTTTTTCCTGGTGGGGGTAGGGGTGGGGAGCTGAAATTCTTAATTACTCCAAAATGGCTCATCGCAGCCAATCAACTTCTTTACAAAATTTTTCGTCTAAATGTCCTGAGTCCGTTCATATCATTTTTATTGTTTTTGGGTCGCTGAAATGAATGCGCCTGCCATATCTTTATTAAAAAATTTTTTTTTAATATCTCTAAATAGGCTTAGCCCAATTTCATGAAAAATACGTCAAAGCATACTTGCCAAGTCTCATGAAAATTGCTAAATCTGTTGCTTATTTTATGAAATGGACGGGACAAATTCCTTCTTTATTATAAAAAACGACTTCCTTTAAACCACTGCTGCAGAAACTACATTGTTAAAAGTATTGGAATATTTAAACAAAATTATACAAGATGAATAGGTTATTTTTTCAGCTATCGCAACTTCTACTCGTCTAGAAAAACGACCACAAAAGCTGCTGGAAGGTTACAGATACAATTTTGTGCCACTCCTCATTTAGAGCAGCTGCCAGCTCATTGTTGAGAGAAGTGAATGGGCCTAAAGTTGACGTTCTAACACATCTTATAAGTATTCTGTTGACTTAGGTCGGCATTTTGTGAAGACCATAACCATATCATCGAACCATCCAATTACAGACGTTATTTTGTGAATTGTCATTGGATAAGCAAATGGACCCTTACCAACCCGTTTTCCACATATTAAGCGTAACATTGTCTAGAATGCCCAAGTAAATCTCGAAATACATAGTTTTACTCGTACTTCATACGGACCAAAGGACACAGGCTATTCCAAGAGAAATAGCCCTCCACCAGAACGCTGCCGCCACCAAATAAGACAGTTGGCGCAATACAATCAGGCACGCAGCGTTTGCTGGGCGGTCTCCATGCCCTTGTGGACCGTCAGATCTGGTGTGTAGCGAGATTCATCGCTACGCGTATAATGTTTACATCGCTCTAAAGACAAGTTGCGATTATTTTTTCACCCTTTTGCCTTCATTGAGCATTAGTCATCGTGACTTTAGATTTATCGGCAGAAGCTGTCATATGGTTCCTGATGCTTATCTAAATCCATTGCGAATCCATTGACAATAGAAGCAAATCGAGTATACAAGACAGTCTTTGGTAGCACACGAATGGTCTCTCATTGAGTTGATGTGGTCTTAACATTGCCTCTTCACGCTTCCAGTTGAGTAGGTTGAACAGTCCCTACCTCACGAACTAACTTCCCACCAAATGACAGTGGCAAAATCGTTAAGTTCTTCCGTGCGACCCACTTTGGTGATAAGCGACTTTGACTGAGATATAAGCTTTGTTTTGCAAATTATAGCTCGTTTCATGCTGTCAATAATGTCATCACCTGGACTTTTCATTTCTAAGGAGTGTCACAATAATCTGGTAAGTCAGTGCATAATCATATAAGGTTCCTTATGTATTTTTTAATATACTTTTATTGTCAAAACAGGGTGGTAATTTTATCATTGCCTTCAATGCATTTAAGTATTAAATTATTTACATACCTTAATTTGTTGTTTTTTCAGTAACAGTACTTGAGTTTAATACAGACCGTGCGGATTAATTTTGTTTCCGAATAGTTACTTTTATAGGTTCCAGATTAATAAAGGGCAAAGCATTCCATTTTATAGATGTCTGGATTTGATTTATGAAACGTAGATATTCTTGGCAATTACGTTCTGACATATGGTGAAAAGAATGCATGGGGGCAGGGAAAACGAAGTTGAGAAGAACCAGTATGGATGAAGTTGTCTCTTTGATCGCAGTCGTCATGTGATCACTCACTGCTTCTAAATGCTCTTTCAGGGAGATAGAGATAACAGAGTGGTTGTTGTATCCAGTAGATTATATAAAAAGGGGCTGGGAAGGTCTGTTTCTTACTGTTGGTACGTGATATGCTTTCACGTTTAGACTCGTCACAGTGGACTAAATCGCAGGAAGAGGGAGTTTTCATGCATCTTGACTTTCGCCTATTATTTTTCTGTGGTTCTGATCTTTCGAAATTGGTGAAAATCTGTCAGCTCCCCCTCTTCTCTCTATTCCATTTAATTTTCCCCTCTGCTTCCACCCACCCATCTTCTTGGAGCTGTCTCTATCAGTACTTGACAAAGGACTTGTGGAAAAAATCTTTCACGAACAGCGATTCTCCGAGCGTAAAGAGGACTTTCCCGATTTGGTGTGCAAAGTCTCTTTAATATCGTCACTGGGAAAAGCGATATTCTGATGGATCCTCCCACCAACCAGCCACGTTCAATTCTTTGTGATTGTCCTGCGCGTGTTCTTGACTGATTTTATTGTTAGGTGACCAGAGGGGCTGTCGTTTTTTATTTTTTTTTTCTTAACCGCCCCCTGTCTTTTGGCGTGGACGTTGTTGAGTTCCCTTTTGCCGATTGAAACATGCACTAGTACTCCAAGTGTAAAGCGTACGTGTATGTGCGTTTGGGAGGGAGGGTAAGAGACAAGGGAGAATGAAAGGGAGTGTATCTGATGAGGGTAAGGGAAATTTCATTTGACGATCGATAATGTTCTCTCAATCTTGTGTCTCCAAAACCTGAACGGCATTAACTATAGATGGTGAGTGAGAGGAGCGCTGAGTGAAGAGTAATGAAAACGGATGACATCCCTCCTCCTCTTCTTTTTCCATCCCAACTACCCTACCCCAATCCCCCCTTCTTTTCGCTAAATCTTTTGTCATTGCTAATCCTCTGTATGAATAAATTGCAAATTCAATCAATGCTGGGAAATGATGTCATCGCTAGCAAGGGGTGGATGGAAGGAGAATGGCGTCCATCGCTAGCAAGGAAAAATATAAAAAATTAAAAAAGGGGAATAATAGGGTAATAGGAGAGAATAAGGACAGATGGGGGAGTATACGATTTCGTGGAATTCAATACGCAGGACGTTATAAAAAATGTCTTTATTTTAAAAAAAATCTATCTCTCCACTTCTCTTTGTGTACTTGTTATCAGGCAGAGAGGTCCCGTCGTCGAAAAGAATGCTGGGAGTTTTATTATTATTATTTATCGTTTTTTATCAAGGTGTCGGGATTCTCGACTGTCGATTATAAAGTTGAAATGCATACGAATAGGGGGGCGTCTAAAAAATCGTAACACCGAATAGATAAAGATGGTAGTTGAAGACAGGGGAAATGGGGGGAAACAATGGCTGTTCATCAAGGAAGGGTTAGATCAATCGAAGGGGGTAGTGATTTGTTGATGTTGTGAGAAGGAAGAGTGTGGTTCGGGGTATACATAGGTGGGAATGACCAACCGTTTATGTGTGGTGTTTGTGAGTTTCACTTCTGAGCGCTAATGAAGTGGGGGCCGCAAAAGGAGGCTTTGAGAGGGGAGATGGGAAAACTTAATCAAGTAATTTGTTGTGATGAAGCCATTCAGTTAGTTCCTCATAATAGAAAGAAGAAGATGCAGCTCGGATTAGACATTTTGAGGGGTGTGCGAGACTGGATTTTCTAGAGGGTTCTCTATGAACAAATTATATCCCCCATCCTCCTTCATTCCTCCCCTTTTCGCTTACTCCACTTGACCGCATGTGCTGGTTTTTGGTAAAATTTGTTTTTAACTTTAATTGGAATGTTTTTTGTCTCTTATTAGAAATAATTAGATTTGGTTTTATTGGATGGGGGGGGGGGGGATCTCTTAGTATTCCGATTGTCGGGAATTATCTTTGTCTTTGTAATCACGACTTCGTTTTACTTTGGCGATCCAATATTACTAGGCTGTTTAACATTTCAATGGGAAATGAGCAGATTAGTTTATAAAAAATTAAATAATAAGCAAGATCGATAAGCCATTAATAGTTGATGGTTATGATTAGTTGAAATCGGAGGTGATTGTTGGGGTATGTCATAAATCCCCTTTTCTTCCGCATGCGCGTTAACGATGAAAATAGAACGATGGAAAACTCGAGTGATGATTATTCCTAATTATTCTAACATTGATTTTTAATTAGGACACAAAAGATTGTTGTCCGATGAAAACTGAATGGAAAATATAGTAATGAAATAGACAAATTTTGAAGGGAAAATCTTATGATAAGGGACCTACAAAGATTGAATAATATGCAATACGTTCAGTTCATGCCTCCTACATTTTACTTAACCGTAGCAAACAAATAGTTGATAAATGTGTATGGTATGTAGCTAACTAGAAGAAAGAAAAAGTATTTTATATCCTAACTTTGAAGTTAACCTGTCGCTCAGTACACGGGCTACGGTTGCATAAAGCAAAATGGCGTTTTGAACAATTTTCATTCTGGAAAAGTACAAACGATTGTGGAATTGATTTCTGAAATCTTACTAGAGTTTCCTCCACTTCTTCAACGACGAGCTCCTCCTAATTGTTTTAGAATACTTTCAGTCGCCAGCAACGACTGCATTAATTAATCAAATGTTTTTCCAGACACCCCTCAATCATAAAGATTCTTACGTGTCTAATTTAAATATATATGATATCTAAGTAAACAAATAGAAATCTGCTTTAGTGGACTTCTCTGCGATTCATATTGGAGTTCAACGGAGCTTAGTGAGTCCCAAAATAGGATGTCACCTATGCAATAATTCTCCGCGAGATTTGTGTCATTCTGCAAATACACCGTTCAACTGTAAATAACTTTATTGTCAAGTGAAATCTCAAGGAGCAAATTCAATGAAACCGATCGGCCTCGGTGGCTCAGTGGTTGTGTGATCGCCTCTGATGCTCGAGGGCGCGGGTTCGACCCTGGCCGAGGACGACGAGGATTTTTTCAGGGGGAAGTAAAGCCGTTGGTCCCGTGTAGTCGTTTGCCGGCTGCACGTTAAAGAACCCTTGCGAGGCAAAATTTGCGGCCCCTATAACGCCATCCTGAAATGACCAAGGCAGTTGAAAAGGACGTTAATACCAAACAAACCAAACCAAACCAGTGAAACCGCCAAGTGGTAGGCCAAAGGAAATTACAGATTGGATCGTCGAGACTAGCACCGTGTAATTATTCAGCTGATACAATTGCTACATAGTTCGGAAATGCCACGTCAAATACCACCGGTACAATCACCATTTGTTGAGAATTGAGGACTCTAGGTTTCCGTGAGTTTGCTGCTGTTCATAAAAGTAGGCAAAAACAACGGAAATGTATCTTATGGAGCGACGAATCTCTGTATACACTCTGCCAATCGTATAGTCGAGTATGGCTCTGGCAGATTCAAGAGAACGCTTCATGTTCGACTGCGTGAAGTTCGAAGGCAACGGTGTCATGATATGGTGCTCATTTTCATGGTTTGGATAGGGCCAAATTGTACCAGTGACTGCAACTTACCATGACAGTTTGGACAATACTGCACCCGCCATCATTGGGGCAAACAACATGTGTGCAGGAATTGTTTGAGGAGACCGGGGTTGGAACAATCTTCAAAAATCTAGTAGGTCTTCCTCGGGGAGTAGAGGCCGTAATCAAAGCAAAGAGCGGTTCAACATCATAGGAATTTTCGTGAAATCATGGTTGAAGTGCAAAGGTAAAATTGTTCAGGAACTCTGCGCTACATCAGTTGAATAACAATTGCTTTTTCGTCCTGTCAGCCGTTCAGTTATTAAATCTCGTTAATTTTTCAACCCTTTAATAATTTACCAATTAAAAAAACTATTCATTTGTCCCTTGAGCAAGAATCTTTCCAGAGCAATGTCTTTCATTATTAATTTCTTCCTGTTATCGTGATTAATTGTTGCCCCGACTTTGGAAATAAAGATGTCGGCTGGAAATGGTTTTCGCGAGTTAAAGAAAAGTTGAAATTATTTTTAAGAGGAAAGGAGGAAAAAAAAAGAAATAAATGAATGAGGAGGCGGTGGTGGGAGGGAGGGGCACGATAAGGTCTGTTAATGGTCGCGCAAGAGCACTGTTGGCACGCGTTGGCAGTGGCCGCTAAATAATTAAGGCAAGAGCGGTGGCGGCGAATCTCCTCCCTCCCCGCCTTATGAATCATGCATAGGAGAGGGGACAGCGCACGCTCGAGAAATTAGCCGCCGCTTGTAATTTTTAATCCGAAAACATTATTTTGTCATTTACTTTGAGGATCTGGAAAGACAATCGATTAACCCCTTTAACGTCGGCTTGGCTCGGCTTGGTTGGCGGTAGTTTGTGTTCGCCTTTTCCCTTTGGTGGTTGGTGGCGGCCGAGGGAGTAAAGACCCTTCCTCCAGCGCCTTATTTCATTCGCGAAACATTTGAAATAGCAATTAAATGAAGGAGAAGAAGGAGGACGCGCGCAATTGTATTATACTAAGGACCCTTGATGAATGGCTTTGGTTGAATATGCATGGCCGTTCAACAGGTGAAATTGCTGAGTTTTGTTGTGATTGTGATATTTCTAAAGAAACTTTGCTGGGTTCCTCTATCTAATGTATAAATGGAAGTAGTAAATGAGTTTTTGTTGCTGTTTGAGGGAGTCATTGGCGTTTGGCATAATTGGTAGTTCAGTGTTGTGAGGAGGTCTTTAGTCATGAAGGTTCAACGTTTATTAAGTAACTAGCAAAGGTACCCGGCGTTGCCCGGGATAATTACACTTGGATGTAAACAGAACAATCTCAAAAAATTAAATTAAATTTTGCAATATCTTAAAAATAAACACATGAAAATGCTTAGAATTAATACAGTAAAAATTCTTAATGAAAATTTCGAAAAAAATCTTTTTAAAGGCTCACAATGGATGGACCGCTCCAATAATTTCTTACTCAGGTAATCTTACTTCAGATGTACACTTGATGTTGTTGCAATTTCCACTCTTCTCTCGTTGTGTTGAAGCAAAATTTGGCCTTTCATCACTTTGGGTAGTCTAGCGGTCGCCAATTCTTCTATTTACTTGCTTCCCATTTGCTCAATACAGCACGGAGCTAAAGGTTTCCTTTCTCTGTCGTCTTTCCACTCTTTCTCAATAGTCTGCTAACTCTTCATTATCTCCAGCTACTGATCATTTTTAAAGATTTTCAAGAAATTATTAAGTACTAAGAACTCTCTTTTCTAAGAAAAACACCTGAATAACAGGAATTCTATGCATTGTTACAAATTGAAACTTATCCATATTGCATCATCATTTTATGTTCATTGTTATAATTCTTGGAAAGGATTGCTTTATCATTGCATCATCATTTTGAGCTCATTGTTATTGGTGAATTGCGTGTTGAAACCATTGTTGATACCTATTGTTGCACAAACTTTTATTTGCATTGTTGGTCATGAGATATATATTGTTGGTCCGTGCAGAGTGTTTGTGAATTGCGTGTTGATACCATTGTTGCAAAAACTTTGTCTTGCATTGTTGGTCATGCGATATTTCTCATTAATATGCCCTGCCATAACCATGAATATCGATTTTTTATCAATAATTATTATTTTTTCGAATTCTGAAGTAGACAGTGACCTTCCTCATGCTTTGAAGGTCATGTATGCGAAATTTCATCAAGATCGGAATAAAACTGTAGATTTGTATAAAAAACGTACACACAGACCCACAGACCCACCCACAGACCCACCCACAGACCCACAGACGCACAGACCCACAAACATCCTTCTTTATATATATAGATAGATAAATCAAAAAAAGTCTTTGCACCTAATACTTAGATGTTTATGTGTAATTTCCGGTTTTTGGCGGTAATGACCAGTTGATTAATTTCTTTTTTGTTTGATCCTGCTCGAAGTTTTGATATCGTCTCTAGCCTTTCCGTGCATTTTTTGCCATCTCTAGAATTCTCCAGCGTTCTCGGGGGTATTCAAAACGCTCGAGTGCATAAACTTTGAGCAACATTGGCCAAAAGGGGGGGAACTTTTTTCCTTAAATTATCTGAAGTGCGTAAACAACTGCGTTGATTCAAGAACTACCTTGATGAACTTGAACTGCTTAGGTCAATGGCATTAAACTACACCGGGAATTTGCTGTTTTTCCGTTAACAACTCCCGACCACATTTAACCTTCGATGTTTTCGGAGTCGCACATTCTTTTGCTTACCAGCTTCTTGAAGGTCTCCGATATCGTCGCTTTTTGGCATTGCTATATGCATGTATTTCTAGGGTTTATCTGGTTTCGTTCCGTGGCGTCTATGAAATAGTTTTGCCAGTATAACAATTCCAACCGTTGTAGTAAACTTATTTGTCACGTTCCTAGAACACTCGAACACAAAACCAGCTCTGTGGCGTGGAACTATCGTGCTAAAAGAAGCCGTCTCCTGAAGTGAATATGTTTACTTTTGATGTTACAATACGATGTGGCATTCGAGTTATTGTCTGCATGCATCGATGGATCTTAAGTTGTGATAATATTCCACAGACTATAACGGTAGCGACCTTAAGGACGACTCGCATTTCGTTGTTTACGCCATATCCGTACTTTATCATGATTTTGTCCATTGCAGTTGCAACCTCTTATTTGCGCTGAGAGGCAAGGTATGGTAAGAGTCGTCGACTGTCATAATCGATACGAACTATTTCCGGCGTATACTGTAGTCTATTCTGAAATTGTCCTCTGCAGCAGGCTTTTGTACTTGTCGATTATTTCATTAAGAATGGTTGTTTATCAGCATTACTCCTTAAGGAGTCGTTGACCTCTGTCGTTGAGTAGGTGGTGGTTGGCAACAGGATTGTTTTTGGTTCGACGTTTATTGAGTGCTGCATCATTATCGGTACGCATGAGCAGTGTCTTTGCATTAAATAAAGGGGCCGTTCAGTACTTATAATTCTGAGGCAAATTGATAAACTTGCAGAAATATTAGGCTCCTAAAACAATTTGAACCTTTTCTCTTTAACCTGTCGCTTTCGTTCGTTGTTTATCGGAGGAGGGGGCTGAAGAAGTCGGGCGGGGGGGTGGGTGAGATAAGGAATTAGCGATTGGAAATCGACGAACGAATGAAGATTAACGACGTGAGGGAACAGAGCCGAGTTGGGTTGTTTTCAATTTTCTCTTTCTTAACGTTCCTTGGATCGGCGATTGTCGTCTCTTGATGGTGGTGGACGAGGTGGAGGGAAAAAAAAACACAGTTGGGGAGTAAATTGGATGGACCTTTTGGCTCTTTCTTCTTTTTTTGTTTATTTTTTCCCTTTCCGTTATTATTTTTCTCCCTTTTGTTTAGATAGAGGCGAACCAAAACGATAAACGAGTTTTGGGATGTCCATCGCTGGTTGACGGCAAAAAAGGGAGAAAAACCATTAAGCACACGGATCATCTTCATTTCGATCTGTCTTTTGTCCCGTCACTCTTCTTTTGGATTTGATTTTTCCTTTTCCAGTCTGTTACGTTAAGTCTCTAATAAAACAAGTAAAAGACGAAACATCAAAACCGAGTATCGTTTCGAAGGTGAAGAGGCTTTTGAAATAGCTTCCTACTATGTGCCTACGTAAAAATGTAGGACACCCCTCCCCACCATAGAAATGGAAATGACAGCGTGAAACGACCTTTAATTTGCATAAGTAAACCCAATAAGACATCAATCAAAGTCGGTTATCAAATCAAAATTATAGGATTTGTTCATACAGAAGAACTCAGCGACTTTGGACGTGGCTCGGATGCCAACAATTAACTCTGTTCGTGATATTTCGTATACTCAAGTCCCCCGTGGATAACTTACTGTAAAGTGGAAGCGTAAAGAGGTAATATCTGTTGGTAAACTTCATAAACTCACTGACAGAAGTCGGCAGAGGACTTTCTGGGATGATCGGTTTGTTTCTGCTGCCGAAATCGCTATCGATTTGGATAAGCATTCAAAACCATCGTTAGCACCAGGACTGAAACAGATGGATTACTATAGCAGAACTACTTTCCATTAGCCCAAGATTACGATGATCAATATTCAATGAAGGTCCAAATGGTGCAGAGCTCTTGCAACTGGACTACAGAGAAATGGAGCCGTGCAACGTCAGCGATTTATCTCGCTACACACATGCACAGTCTAAAGTTCGCACGGAGAAAGACCGGCAAATACAGTATTAAATACTATAAGCATTTAGTAGCATTATGATGTGGAGCTGTTTCTCTTGGAATGGCTTGGGTTCTTTGGTATGGGAAAAAGCTATGGATTCTAAGGTTTACTGGACATTCTAGATATTTTTTTCTGCAATGTAGAAACTGTTTGTCCAACATTATAATGCTCCCATCCACAAATCAAGGTCTTTCTCCATGATGGTTGGATGAAATGGACGTGGAAGAACTTGAATAACCTTCACATAGTCCCGACCTCATAGAATGCTTATGGGATGAGTTAGTGTTACATCGTGCATAAAATATGTCTAGTCGACTGCTGCGCTAAATGAAAAGTGGCATAAAATTTCAGCTGTAACCTTCCAGAAACGGGTGGAAAGTCTTCCTACACGAGTAGAGGCTGTGATAACTGCAATTTTTAAATTGTCAAGTATCATGTATCTCAATACCTTTGGCAAGATACTGTATGCACACAAGTGTTGAATATAAGAGTACTGTTGGGGGTACAGTAGCTTATTTTGAGTAAGTTTCTTGTATAATCTCCTAAGATGTTCGGCAAAAACCGCTAAACAGGTATCTATATATGGGTTCGAACTTTAAATGCTAACTACTCCTAACGGATGAATATCATCATAAAACCTGTTTTTGATCTACACGCAGACGATGAACTTAACTCTCTTTAATGTCGATTTTGTCTGGTAAACTTCTGTTCATCGAAACGACGTTAAGAAATGGTCGCCGCAGATACGAGGAAATCTCGTGCTGTTTTTTTCTCTCTTTCTGTGATAGCATAATCGCATCCAATCCATCTTTTTCATTTTATCTATTTACTTCCCTTCGATCATTTATTTTGGGTCTTTTTTCTGAGAAGTGGTGGTAGGGAGGGGTGGGGTATGAGGCTCTTCTTCTTTTCTTAGAACAACGATTGCTTGGTCGTTTACCATTGACTGGGATCCCCCTTGAAATTGCCGCGGTCCTCCCTTCAGATTGATTACACATCTCTCGAGAGATTACACATGGGGGAGGGGATAGACATGGGAGCTCACTGATGAACTCTCAATCTGTCTGTCGTCATCCCTTCTGGAACTGGAAGCAACGAGGATCTTATTCTCTACCCCCTTGTGCGAACGTAATCTCTCTTTCTTTCTGTCATCCCTCTAGTCCCCCATACTCATACTCCAGTCTATTTTCTTTCAACTTTGGATTGGTTAGCTTTTTATTGTCAACCTTCTAATGTGATATCGGTTGGGAAAGTTAAAGATTAAAGGTTGTTTTTTTGTTTGTTTTTTTTGAAAAAGTGGATAAATCGACTCCAGTACAAATTTTGTGAAAGACTCTGTAATTGCTATGTTGTCGAATTGTTTTCTAACCAGAGGATTAATAATAATCGATTGAATTAATTATTAGTTAATTAATTAGTTAATTAATTAATTTTTCTGAAAAGTTGATCCCCCAAAAGCGGGATGTTCTTTTAATGTCGTAATTCCTTTCATATACCTGCCAACTTGCACGAATTTTGAAAATAGTGGTGGAGTTTCAAATGTCTTTTTCCTTCTCATTGTTATCCTTTTTGGCTTTTACAACTGATTTTTAACTGCTCCCCTAATACATTCGATTCGCTAGGCGGGTTTCGTCATTTTTCTCTCGGCCATTGACTCTAATCCAGATCCGTTAGGGGAAAAAAAGAGGCCCAACTTTCGTTTCCGGTTTTTTAAATAGTACTGATTGCTCTTTATAGTCTCACTTTGTTTATTCCGATCATAATTGAAGAGATTCAAGTTATTCCCGTTTACTGCATTTCCTTATTCCGACAGACTGACCGCTTCCGTTTCCAGTTGACAGTAACGAAACAGACGAGCTGAAAAGCTTCGTCCACTTCCGCGGGATTAGCATTCGAGGAGGCGATCGACAATGGAGACAATGCGCTTATTTGCAGATTAGAGAATGATTTCGAATAAGGGTAGAAGTTTCGTATAATTGAAGGGAAATTCCAGTTTGGTATTATCATTAACGAAAACATAATTTATCGTATCTCTGATGACTTTTCATGGTATTTATTCACCTTGTGCATCCATGTGTGTTTGCACTGTTGATATCGATGTCATCTCTCACATCTGTCACTCTTGAGTCCTCTTCTCCTTAAGGTCGATTTGCACATAACCAACGTGATCAAAGTTTCGGGATACCACTCCAAAACAGTGTCTAAGGTAACAGAAATAGAAACCTGCCTACCTGATTAATTTGTGATTCAAATTGGTGCCGTATGGGTCCTTAACACAGCTCACTGAGTTCCAACATGTACCATCATAGAATGTTTGTCAACTCCGTAGCAAACCTGTATGCGAGATTTCTGTCATTCTGCCAATGCACCATTCATTTATAAGTGACATTTTTGTCAAGCGGAAATCTTAAGGGGTTTTGACATTATTGTCAGTGAAATCACCAAATGATGGCCAAAGAAAATGACCGGCATTGATAGCAACTGTGATGCGATACAATCGGAAGTCTTCAGCTGAAAAATTGCTACAGAGTTCCGAAATGCCATCGTTCAAGACCTAACAGTACAATCGTCGTTCTCCGTGAACTAAGGACCCTATGTTTCCATGGCCAGCACGCTGCTCATAAGCATCACATCAACAGAATCAAAGCAAATCGTCGTTTAGAATCCTGTACAGCACGTCAAAACTAGACCATGGAGCAATGTTTTATTGTACAGTAAAACCCCGTTACAACGTACTTCAAGGAACCTGGAAATTTGTACGTTATTCTGAGGTGTAAGTTATACTGAAACTGGGGGGGGGGGGCTTGTAAAAAATGCATATATTCATAGAAAAACATAAGAACACATGAATGTATTTTATTTTATTCAATACAAATATACTATAGCATATACAATATGTAGTATTGCATTAATTTAAAAAAAAAATCTGTAATGGCCGTCTGCTTTCTTTTGTTAATTTGCCTCTCCCAAAATTCCTCCATATCTGACATTGTGAAGTTAAATATTTCTGGTGCACTGCTATGCTGTGCAAAACAGTTTCGTAAGCTTTTTATAGCCTCCATTGCTACCAAAATTGAGATGGGCGTTACCTCTGGTTCTAAATGGCCAATTTCATTATCGTCTTCCTGATCGCTATGAATTTCATTTTGCTTTTGTCCCATCTCCAGAATCTCTGAATCCGTTAACTCAGCAGAGGTGTATGCGACAATCGACAATCGAACATGCTAGACTGAGTAACATGCAGAGATTTCCGGGTTTATATATGCTATACTGACCAAGGAATGAAATGTGAACTCGGCTTAATTAGCCCATTGGCCCATTTGCAACTTTTGCATGGGCTGCATTGACCAATCAGTGCAAGACATGTGAACGATGTATGTTGTACTGAAGGGATAATTTAACCAAGGGGATGTAAAATTAGTACGTTATTCTGAAATGTACGTTAAAACGAGGTACGTTATTCTGAAACTTTTTAGCATTAAAATACCTACGTTTGGGACGGGGATTTGAAATTTGTACGTTATTCTGAAATGTACGTTAAAGTGAGGTACATTGTAACGGAGTTTTACTGTACGACGAATCTCGATGCATACTCTGGCAAAAATTTTCATGAGTTGGATTGGGAAAACTTGTTCCATAACCAGAAATATTATGTCCTCAACTATTATGGACAATTTTGCACCGCCAACAACGGAGACAACAGTTTAGGATGGACCATTGTCACAAAGCAAGATGTGTTCAAGAATGGCTTCAGGAGATAGTGGTTGAAAAAATGTAAATACATGTACTATTGAACACTTATGGGCTGAATTGGAACGACAACTGCGGGTTGGACTTCATCCCCCAACATTTGTGACTGAACTGACCAACATTCTCCGGGAAGAATGGTAGAAAATTTTTGAATTCTCCAATTAAGATTGATGAAGAAAAATTGCATGGTGAAGCTTCAAACGAAATGGAGAGAGGGCGGTGAAGTCGTTCTGAGTTGATTAATCGAATTCGTACACCATCTTTTGGTGGATAATAAAGCGCATCTGTTTCTCGTAAGACTAGGGATATAATTGGCGTGAATTTTTAAATATGGCAATCTCTCTATAATTATATTTGTGCAATTTCTTATAATGATAAATGGTATTAACAAAAAGAAATTTCTCTTTCCCCCGTCATTGCAAGGAAAAAGAATCCCCGTTGAAGATTTCGTGTTGTCAGTGTCCTTATTTAAATATGACTCCCTCCCTCCCCCCCCCCTCTCCCCCGACGAAGCAATATCTTCGTTGACGATCTCTCCTGCGTTTAATTAATTAATTAGAAAAAGTTTTGCCTTGGTGGAGAAAGAAGAGTTCTTTAATATAATTATTGTTCGAAGCGATTTGCTTGCGACTTCTGTCGTTGTGCAATGAAGCACTCGTTTTCCTTTTTGTTCTTGTTTTTTAATTAAGATTTTCATCTTTTTTTTCCAATTCCTATTTCTCGCCTCCTTGTCTTGACTACCCCTCCTTCCTCTTCCGTTCTTTCTCTTTCAAATTGACGGAAGCGACTGAAAGCCAATTACAATTTTTATTTCTTTTTTTCTCTCGTATTGCTTTTACACAGGAAACAACGAAAAGAGGGAGATCAAGAACTTGGGAGGTGAGAGGTAAAAGAAAGAGAAAGAGAAAATAGAGAGAGAGAGAGAGAGAGAGAGAGAGAGAGAGAGAGAGAGGCCACAGAAAATTGAACCGTCAACGCTTCAATTAAAACGAATTTGGTACTTGTCCATAAATCTCCATCTTTCCGGAAATGGGGTTTAATGGGTAGAAATGGTGAAAATGAAAGGAAGGAAACTGGCGCCGACACATTTTTGCCTCCTTGAGAGGAAATGTAATTGATTCGTCACCGCCAATTACACGATGAAAAATTATTTGAAAGATTAGCGACGTTTCAGAGAAGAATGATGGGGGCAAAGTGTTGTAAAAAAAGAAATTGGGAGTCGTCGTCGCCCGTTTTCCCACAGTCTATTAAATTTTTTCTATCTTTAAAAGCCCATTACATCTATTAAATGGGAAGTCATTATTATCGAAGGCCCTTTTTAGTCAGGCGTTCAGTTTGTCTTGATTCCGATCCGTTTATTGTTAAGTACATACAAGCTCGCCAGTCGGAGACCTTCAGAATCCGGTCCTTGGAATCTCGGGTTTCATTGGAAATTTTCAGTACAGATCAATACTGCAACTACTCTGCGACCCAACAAATTTTTTTAATAGGTACCACGACCCAATATTGGTTCAGATTTGGAAGCCTGCCTGCCTCTGCTGTAGATTATAGTGTTTATATAAATTTTCTACCATTTCGCGACCCAAAGATGGAACACTGGGTATAGGCTATGGCTTAATGACTAAAACTGGTTAAAAAGTGTATAACAGCAAGAATTTTATTTGCCTTTTATAACCTCAACGTTTTTCGAGACTAAAGCAAAGACTTGAAAGAGAGACTACAAAGTTGATCGCAATTTATAGGCAGTAACAGTCAGTCAGAATCAAAGTACAGTTAACAATAAAGTGAATCCTAATTTTGAGATAAAATTGTGGAATTACGAATCCCTGCTGAAAGAGTACATGGAATTCAGATGACGAATAAGAATAGCCTTTCTTTGCAAGGTCTCTCACTTTTGAAGTACACATACTGCAAACCAGTTGAATTAGAAACCTAGATGCAAATAACACAGTCGAGCCACGTTATTATGACTACATTCTAGTTACCAGAATAACCACCTTATGCAGCACGGACACGAGCTAGACGGTGTGGGAGAGAGTCAGTGAGACGCTGCAAGGTGTCCACTGGATCGTATCTAAAACAATGCACACTTCAATCCGTGTGATAGCTACTGAAGGATAATTGAGGATCCATTTAATCCAAAGGTACTCAATTGGATCTCGGCCAAGAAAGTACTTGGAAATTTGTTGTACTCCACGAACCATTCCTGGACAATTCGACCGTATAATACGTTGCAGGAATATCCATGCTGTTTATTCTGATGTTCTGCTGGAATATCCCTTCCGCCCCAGGAGAGACAGTCAACATGTATGTGCGTATCTGAACAGCAACGATGGATAAAGAACCAAATCTTTCAGGGCATCATCATCCAATATTATGAAAACCCATGCCATAATCGCTTGTGTTCTTCCAACGGTAGTTACAGGTTGATTCTCTATGGGGGGTTCCCCGCTGAATACGACAACATCCATCCTTTCAATCACGAAAGGTCCAGTTTCTGTAATATAATGAAAATTATAGCCGTTTCCCCGTTGTGCCTTTGTCAGCATGGATGCAGTGTCCACCCGTTTGCTTCAGAGCTCTGTACGCAACAGGGTTCGCTGTACTGTCCTTACCGACTCATGTCTGAGAGCCCCCGGGTTCATTTAGACGGTGAGGTACTCAATTGTTGCATGTCGGTCGGGCTGGATACATTTTCGCAGTCGGCGTTCAACTTTCATATCATTGGCGCATGATTTCCACGCCGTTTATTCTCAATAGTGCCGTCCAATCACAGTAGCACGCGAACAGTTTGCCAACTGTAGTTTCGGAAAGCTACCACCCTTGGCAATCCAATTGGCAAAAGGGGATCTGATGATAAATCGCTCGTTTTACCCATGACTGTGTTTATTCTGGCAATGGAGAAAAACGAAGTCCGATGAGGAGAGATCGACTTCATCCGAAGAGACTTCTGAGCGAGCAACAATTGACAGATTCATCCCCATACAAGGCTATTCGGCAACCATTAGATAGATAGTTTCATTAGTTAGTAGAGTAGACAATTGGGAAAAAGCCATGTGGTCTGACGTTACATATTGTCATATTATTTCGTACCAGTGGTAGTCAGGGGGCTTAGCGGGGGCCTCATGAATGAATGCAAGGATCTGGTACAAGTATCAAAGTCTGGGATACGTTCTGTTCGTATGAAATAGGTGCGGTGATATTGCTGGAAGATTTTGTGAACATAAAATTGACCTAAATATTCACTGTAGCGGATCAAGTGCATCTGCAATCTCACATTTCTATCCAGAAGGAAATGGATGCATCGTAGGCGACAATTACAATTTGCTGTTTAGCAGTTTACGCGGGAGTATCACCTATTTAAATTTTTGGGAGGGGGGGGGGGCCTCATTGACTTATTTTGATCTTGTTTCCTAATTTCTTAGATGAAAATGGTTCTTAACGTGGGACAAATGGTAATTACGTGCTACGTAAAGCAGAACGTATCATTTTGTAATGTAGAATAGTGGATCGGTATCTTTTATCCCGTTGTCTTTCTCCGTTCGCGGCCGACGTTCCTTCTTCTCGTTGGATGGCGCCACGATCTTGGGGCGCACGAGGGCGCGATTTATGGTCTCCATCTGAAACAAAAGACAATAAATATGGGTTTAGTGTGCGGCGCCCGCGCGTGTTTTAAGATATTGTTATCGGAGGCCTTGGCGCCATTTCCTGCTTTGCCGTGAAGACGTTCTCTCTCTTTCAACTGTGTCGTTTGATTTACTGACAATTTCTCCGTCAATTGTCGAGCCTTGCCTCGGGAGAGGATGTCGTCCCGCGTTTGTCTCCGCTTGTCACACCTCCTTCTGCTCTTAATTGTGGTGAGGATCGATGCGATACGGGTGTGGATTTTTAAAGGAGTCTTTAAAGGAGGTCGATTTCAGTAGAGTTCAATGTCGGTTGTCGTTAGGAATAATTTTTTTTTCTTTTTTTGTTTTTCTTTTTTTTTTTGAGAGAGAGAGAGTTGTAGAGATGTGAAAGGGCGGCGGATTGTTTTGTGTTGCCCGCAAACTGGCGTCGTGCCACTGCGTGTTGTCGTTGTCATCGTTGTCAGGAGGAAGTTGTCGCCACGCCGGGCGTTAAACGCTCTTCCCCGGGGCGAGTCAGCGGGCGCTTATCCAATTGCTCTCGTTTGCAGTCGCCGGAGCGCAGAGCGCAAGCCCCGGTCGCTGCCGGTAATTAAATCAGCTTATCCGGTCGTTTGGAAATCGATCGTTGACTGCCTGCCGCCGCCACGTTTCTCCCGATTGCCGCGCAAGGCCTTCCGCCAGCCAAGAGAACTCGCGACAGCGGCTATTCCGCGTAGATGACATACGCGCCGCGATGCGACTATTGTAAACTCTTCATCACGTAGTCAGTTATCATTCCCATTTACAAGGGCTTGCGGAGGCTAAGCATAAAAAAAAGAGAAAAATTTCCCCAAGTTGGAAATTGATAAAATAAACACGACGCGAGGTGAAGACGATACCTTTTTTAAAACACTCCGGCAAAGCGATTGTTGAAAGGTAAAAAGAAGAAAGAAAAGCCAAACAGAATAGCAACACCATTTTAAATGACACATGCAACATTAGCGATGGTAAGCACGTGCGCGATCTGTTCGTGGCTTGCTGACGACGCAGGGAATGCAATCAGCGTTTTATTTCCCTCAAGAATCAAAGAGAGCGAGCGAGAGCTTAAGGTTGGAGACACACGCGCAGACACACACAGTGTTCGATTTAGTGATAAGCAGCAGTTTTCTATCGTTTTGACGGAAGGTGGGAGGGAAGAGGGAGCGCTTGCTCATTAGCATTCACGAGTGCGCCTGCAATAATAATCAGGCGGTTGTCTTAGGCGTCGTTTGCACGTGTCGAATGCCTCGGAAGCCCGCGTGCGCCTCGGATTCATCGACACGAACCCTTAACGCCTCGCACTTCATTAGACGACATTCTCAGGGAAGTGCTGGAGCGACATGTTGCTTTTGCCACGCGTTTCACTGTAGCGACAACGTTGGTACCCCGTAAGCAAAAATACAGCGCCTGGCAGTCTCGTGTGGCTGATTTTATTGAGAGAGGAGGGAGGAGAGAGTGAATGGAAGTGTGATCTTTTTCTATATTCGTTCTTAAACGCCCTCTTGAAAAAAATGGATGAGCGATGTTTTTTGGTTGATATGGAGAAATAAAGTTGGCGGGAACATTTTGATTGAGTACAAAAAAAAAGTGATTGTCGTTTTTGAAGTAGCGCTCTGTCAGTTCTTTGCTGGTATGATTGCAAACGTCTTCCCATGGCATCCCAAGTATGCTATGTGGGCAGGAGAGCAGGCAGACCAGTCTGAGATCCCTCAAGGCTGAAATGTAATTTACAGTGTTTGATCGTGCATTATCAAGGATTGTCAGGTTTATTACTCTTTCTAGTTGTTGTTCTTTGGACAAAACCCATTAAGTCCCGATATCCTGTGCGACAGCTTCTCGTATCAAAATCCTAAATATGCCTCTCGAGGACTGATTACACATATTGGTTCACTTTACGGACATGTTGGCGTTCATCTGACTGCTTCTGGCCCTGCACTTTAATCCAATCCTGTTGACTGTATGTAGTTTCAAAGGTAGACGCTTCATGGGAATACGTGTTTTTTAGTACAGCTTCAAGCAAGCTGCCCCCAATGCTCGAACATTCACACGAGATTATGAGAGTGTGTGGGAACGCAGCACCAAGTCCCTAAACCGTGTTTTGCTGGATAACGAGATCAAAAATGGCAAGCACTGTGCTGAAAAAGGCAGAAGCATCAGGCGTCCGACAATTGTGCACAAACCAGACAAGATCCAGCGCGTGTTCGGCTTGGTAATGGCGAACAGGAGAACCACATTTGATATACTGAATGACGCAACTGGTCTACCATGCACACTTTAACCGACTTGAAGATGAAAAAGGTCAGTTCAAAATGGATTCCCCTTGTTTTCACCACTGAGCAAAATTGCAACGTGTGGAGAATTTACGCGTCTGTTACGTGGCTATCTAGAAGTGGTGCCAAGATACACCCAAAAATAGTTTTTTGCAGCAATACAGAAACTGCCGGAACGATGGAATAATGCATACACAATGGTGGGAAATACCTCTAATTTAACGTGCATTCACTTGGTCCTTATACAGGGTGTTCGGAAAATGTAGGATAATAAGTGCCTAGCGTGGTCCTTTGGATGATAACAAACTTAAAGTTCCTGTATGTAAAATGTTCAAAACTAAACTTTTTAGGGTCTAAACGTGACGCGAACTTTCCGCGAAGCTGGCGGAAAACGTCATTTAATCTCAACAATTGCCGCAGTTTTCTCGTGCCATAGCGCAGTTGATTATGTGAAGTGCTGGTGCAGAAAGATGATAAATGACGTAACGGCACCATTTTTTTAGACACTAAATTTTGAGTTTTAGACATTTTCGATAAGGAACTTTTTGCTTAGATGGACGCATGGAATCACACTATGTAATTTTTATCATACATTTTCCGAACACCCTGTATATGGTTACTGTGAAGAAGAAAAACTGTAGTGCTAAGCATTTCTGAACGATCTAAGTAGTTTGTTTTCATTTTCATTTCGGAATTTTTCAATTCATTCTTTTAATTTATTGAACATTAATAAGAAGTTCCAAAATTTTATTTTTTTTTGTCGAGTTCCATTAGCTGGGGCATAAATAGAAAGCGATCCCAGGCTGAAAGTAGAGTTGGTAGAGCCACATATTAGAGCAGTGCCTTTTAAGTTTAGAGCGAAACTATACGAGCATTTTATTATGGACATTGTTTGCTTATTAGATGCGTTAAGTACTGCCTTACCTTCCATCAGAGAGTTTGGTGACTTGAAAGGAAAAAGTTGTAGCCAGATACAAAGTGCGTACTGTCAACCAAATTTCAAGTTGTTCGTCCGTTAACAGCGTTTCAGAAATGGAACGAAGCTCTTTAGGAACAGTGCGGCATATATTGACTCACTTTTCGATTCCGTTTCCTCTCCCCTTTTGACATCTCCTCTGGGTTGTACAGCGTTTTAACAACCGTTGAGGTTCGAAGCAATCGTATACATAAAAGTGTTAGAGAGAAAAGGTTTGCTCTCGACTCGGCTGCTGAGGTTCCAAACGCGGAAGCGCCCAAGAGGCAGTGGACGCGAAGAGCGCATGTGCACGAGACGTGTCACTTTTCCTCTTTTTTTTAATACACTTCGGCTCGGTTGCTAATGGCCCCCCTTCCGCCGAACTGTTGTGGTCAAGTTCGCATTATTTGCCTCTTCCTTTTGCCGCTCGCTCTTCCTACCCTTTGCTCGTAGCCCTTCCTTTTAGTACTCACGCTTTTATTTTGCTCCAGTCAGTCGGTTACTCCCTCTTTCCATTTCCCCTTTTATTTTTCCTTTTTCCGCGGTTTTAGCTGATGGAAGCCGTAAGAGGGTAGGGTGCTCCTCCACCTCCTCCTGGGTTTATCAGTCCAATTTATCATTTTGTTCTCCCCCTCCAGTTTTATCAGGTGCATCGTCGTCGTCGTCGCCGCCGCCTTCCCCAGCCCGGTGTATCCAACCTCTCCCAGCGCCCGTTAACGTCCCGCTTTATGGCGGCCATTTTTATGCAGACAACCATCTTTAATACCCAAGAAATTCTGTCAAACTCCTCCATTAAAGCTCCCGAAATGCAATTCTGCGTGGGAGAAATGGGGCCATTCGTTTTTAGGGTCTCTTTGTTCCGTCCGTGGAGGGGGATAAGAGGCGAGGTGAGAGGGGGGGATACAAGATGGTTGTCTGCAAGTTTAATGGTGAAATTTAGGAGTTTTTACATCAAATTTATTGCATTACATTAGCCCTAAAAAACTTAAACATTTCCACCACCCACACTACTCTTCGTCAAACTATCCTCTTAGGTTCCTTATATATATCTTGGGTATATAATAATAATAATTTATTTTTATATTTACTTTTCGCTGATATGCCCATACTTTCTATTTTTGTTTCAGTTTATATCGTTCACATACCCTCCCTACGATCAGTTTTATTAGGGCATCGAAAGCAGGGTAACGATTTCTTATTCTTTTTCTTTCATAGTAACTTTTCATAAGGACATAAAAGATGGCGATCCATCAGTTTTGATAAAAGATGATGGTGGGTGGTAAAATGGAGGAAAAAAGGGGGTAAAATGGAATGGGCACGAGGTAGGGGGAGGAGGTTTTGTCCCTTTGGAGCGTTGTCAGCCTCTCCGTGAGTCTGACTTCGTACTAACGGGAATGGCGTAAGAAAGGGGAGGCTAAGCGTCAGCAGCAGCAGCACATCTGTCAAAAGGGAGAAAAGGCAATTTCGAAACCATCTTGATTTGTTACTTCATGTAAACGCACGTGCAGTAATAGAGCTTGGGGTGTGACGTTGACGGATCGTTTGCTAACCGATCGTCAGAACGCGGCACGGAGGAGGTGACGGAATGTTTTTGAGGAGGATGTGGGCCAATCGGATGATAAGGTGAAGATGGCCTTTTCCTCTTTGGTAAGAGGAAAAATTCACCGATGGTCCAAAAAATGTCTCCTAATCCTCGTGTCTTGATTCTAGGTGGTCGGTTTTCTTAAGGGAAATGCCGAGCCTTGTGTGTATTGACTTAAGAAACCTCCTTGGTATGGCCGAAGATTTTTTTTCTTCCTCTTTGCCTGCTTCCATAAGGAATCGATAATGGGCTCTTGTGAAACAGTATTCTCGAACCATCGCTCAGTGCCCCCACCAATATGGCGATCTTATCGGCTGTCCTTAGAACTTCTCTCACCGTAAGTGGATTTGGTTGGACCATTCAATCTTTTTTTTTTTTGTGAGGAAGGAAAGAGGAAAGCAAAAGAATTAAAATAAGAAAAGAGGGTATAAAGTGGTTATTGGACTCTATATTTTTAGACTGTTGCGGTCCTTATTGTGTTGTTTTGGGAAAACCAAACTCGAATCAAGTCCGAAAGCCAAGTCTCAAAGGCGGACCCAAAACGGGGACAAGCCTAATTGAAAAGGCTCAAATAAAGGGATAGGAAACTTTATATATAAATGGTTGGCTGATTGGTTCGTTAGGTTTATAGGCGCGTTAACAGCTAGGTCATTTTACGCCCTTTTGCATGACTAATATCTTTACACAATCCAGAGAATTCAACATGACTATTATATTTTACGCATTCTGGGGTACAAACAAAAACACCCATGCCGGGATTCGAACCCGCGACCCGACGGATTCGAGAACTGGAAAGCCTACGACCCAACGCTCTCGGCCACCTTAAAACATGGCATGTGTTTTGATATACGTAAAGCTTTGTATTCAGTGTTATTCCAATAATTTCCCTGAGAGAAATAACGATAGGAACAATGTGTGCTATTGGCTCGCCAAAGGCTTTTTATTTCGTGGGCAAGATCTGTATACTTAGTGATTTTGTCTGTGTGGGTCTTTTTTAAATTATATGTATTCGGGATGGAAACAAAAATGAGGTAGGCCACTATGTTTTGCTTATCACAAGTTTGATGTTTGGTCTGTTATGAGGGATAGCATTGTCAGTTATTATAACGCTGCCACACAATAATTTATGTGTTGTGTTCTCTAAGACAGTTCTGAGATATTTATGGTGTATCTAAACTCCTGTCACAAACTTCTGGTGGTGATTTCCCACCGCGAGATAAAAAAAGTTCATGGTTCGGATAACGAACGAACCGTTTATGATATTTCCGCAGTTAAAAGTGAAGTTTCAGCAGCTGGTTTTTCAACTTTGTGGATGATAGGTGACATGCGGAGAAGCTACAACAAATTCTTGAAATAACATCTCATTTATTGGTTAAGAACAGGTGTGCCTGCTAATAACATCACGTGTACTTAAACAACTTTTCAGGGGGCAGAAACGGGTACTGTAGTAAGGATGGTGGATAAGGATCGCATGGCCACCACGGTCCCCGGATCTAAACCCTCTTGACTTTTATGTATGGGGTCACATGAAAGACAAGGTGTATGCCGCAACTGTCCAGGAGATTGATGAGCTTTGGAACCGTTTTGACAATGCTTTCAGCGCCGCAAGAGGCAGCCCAGGGATCCTCGAACGAGTACGCCAGTCGACTTTCCGTCGCCTTAATGCGTGTGTTGCGTCCCACAGTCGTCATTTTGAACATTTGTTGTAGCGTCTCCGCATGTCACCTGCCATCCACAGAGTATAAAACCACCTGCTGAAACTTCACTTTTAACTGCGGAAATCTCATAAAAGGTTCGTTATCCGAACCATGTTTATATGAACTTTTATTTTCATCTCACTGTGGGGAATCACCACCATAAGTTTGTGATAGGGGTTTAGATACACACTCTATTTATTGTGTAGTGTTTACGCCACTAAAATTTTGTATCTTATATGCGTAGATGTTGATATATGATGTTGGCTACCTGGTTATGTTTCTGTAATTAGTTTGCCTGAATATTTTGCTCTCTAATATGATGTGCTGGATGGTTTGTCTACGATAAGGCATTTCCTGAAAGCCCCATCGATCGAATCCTTGCTAACTTTTCTATAGCTTTAGTTTTAATAACGTAGTCTTGTACAGCATTGATGGTCCCATCAGTTTTCTTAAAGAAACTCTTATCACTCAACCAAAAATTTAGTAGAGTGTGTTCTTAATGCGTTTGGATTCCAAAGCTTTGGCTTGTTGAAATCCTAGATATCTGTAAAATTCATCGTTTTCCTTCACATCAATCTAACTCCATTTTCAGCGTGAAAGATTTCGCATTTGTCCAATCCAAATTGCATGAGTATGCCTTTGAAAAAGTGTGCCTAATCTCAAGTGAATTTATGTGAGAGCGTATATTTTCGACCATGTAGAGGTAGCGTGTAGTGTGTTTAATCGTGTAGCCGCTGTTTAGTCTACATGAAAATGCATTCAATGCAAGACAAAACGAGAGAAGGCTCAATGAGTCATCTTGGAAAATTCCCCGTTTTTTATATATATTTTGTTAGTCATTATTGTTATTTAACAATTTTTATAGTTAGCTATTATGATGATTGTTATTTCATGGAATTACAATGAGAAAAATCCAATAGATCTTATCACATTAAGGGAAAAAAAACGATCTCTCTTACAGATTGCGTTGTTATCAAATTAAATGCATCTCTGTTAATTCATGTATGTGAAACTGAAACAATGAAAGATTTGGCTTCAATTTTTTATGAAGATGCAATATAAAATAAAATAAAAAGTCTTCATTGACATGGCGTTTTGTTTCTAAGAACTGAAATATTTATGGGATTATCGGAGCTTATCAAAATGTAACGAAATTTTTACTCTATTCAACTTATTTATTTATTCACTTTTTGAACTTGGTAATTGTGATGAAATATTTTTCCAGTTAATTTTCTGCAACACTGAATTTTTGCCCTTGACACTGCTCGGCCCCCCCCCCCCCGCTTCTCTTCTACTGTTTGTCGGAGTTGGGGCGTGACGGACGGGATTCATTGACGTAACACTTTTCCCTATCGGAGAGAGCGATAAAAGATGTAAAGGATAACAAATAAAAAAAAAGAAAGTACGTAGCAGATCAACCTAAATAACAGAGGAAAATTACTTTGAAATATCTAGCAACAGTTAAGTAATTCTTAAATGAATCGCCTACAAGTGGGTAGATGGAAGATGTAGCTTTTTTTGGAATTTCTTAATTGTAATATCCAAGCATGTCATTACTGTTGAGTTCTCTGAAAGTCACTCTACAAAAATACTGTACCACATTTTTATGACGACCAGTTTTTAATTTTCAGCTATGCTATTTCTTTTAGATATAACGTTTAGATACTTCTGTTAAGAAGCTGCTGCTATTTACCACAACAGTCCCCTTGTGCAGTGATACGCCCGTTTTTTCCATTTGTGGAAAGTTCTCTAGAAGTTATGATCTCGATGTGCCTCCTGTGATTTTTGCTGGAACTCGTCCACGGTTTTAAAACGGTGATCCTTAATGTTGAACTTAGTCTTCGGGAAGAGAAAGCTATATAGTACCAAATCTGGCGAGAAGGGCAATCTAAAAGCTGAGATGTTTCTAACATTCTGTAAGTGGGTGTATCGTTTGATGGAGCACCCGATCACCTTCGCACCATAGTTAAAGTCTTTTTTTTCGTCCTTTTCTTGACAGAAATATCCGAAATGGTTCTCCAAAGATTCTCATGCATAAATTCCCTCATTTTGTTCACATTTTCTGGGGTTAAAAGTCACCCTGATCTCTTTTCGTCTTCCAGTAATCTTCTGAGTGCCACTTAAAATATCTTGTACGCGTCGTTTCTCCAGTCATTTGAAAGTTCTCCGTTCCAGTTTTGTCGAGTTTGACGCAGAATTTGATGCTGGATCTTCTGACAGCTCATACTGAAATCGCAATTAGTCACAAAAACTCGTTTACCACAGCTCCCGATTCTTACAGAACGACATCAGTCAGCATACATTAGTCACTTTTCATGAGTGCTGTACGTGATTCCCCTCTTTTTGTTCTTCGGACTAACCTTGGAACTTTCTGATGCCGCTTTGTATGTCTGCTTGATATAAAAGCACTTTTTCCGGAATTTCAACTCTGTTTGATCTAACAGAGTCTATTTTCTGTTAACCCCTTATAAATGTTTCCTATATCTCATTCTTGTATAGAAGGAAGTTAATTAAACTCGTTGCTTCTGAAGCACGTTGACTGCAACAGCCATTTTGAAATTGGGCTGCAATGGCACCCCTTGCGGCATGAGGATGAAATAAATTGGAAAAGGGCGGGAAAGATACATGCAAATTAAGTAAATAACTAAGCTGAGAATATACGAGGGTTGGGGCATAAGTCATGGCAACTATTTTTTTTCTTGTAGATAGGTGAACGGATCACAAACGTTTATGTGTCGTGTGGAAGTTCTGCAGGCAAAGTCTGTATGCAGAACAACAGATGGCTCTGTGATAGCTGGTAGTAGCGCAGCGAGGGCTGTGAAATCAGTCAGTTGGTGAGTGTCGTGCGAGATGGAAGTAACCCGTGTTGAGCAGCGCGCTTACATCAAAATAGCCGTTCTCCGAGGGAGAAATGCGATGGAATGTCACAGTGAATTAGTGGAAGCCCTTGGGAATAATGCCCTATCATACCGTACAGTAGCACGGTGGTTAGGAAAGTTTCAGCAAGGATGTGTGATGAGCAACGTTCGGGACAACCGGTCGTGAGGCTGATGGTATTCAGCGCCTCCCACATCGTTGGTAGCATGTGCTGACAGTAGCAGGGGACTACTTTGAGGGTCTTTAGGCCCAGGTTTGTCATGTCAACTTTATGTGTACTGTGTTGTCATTCTTTTGCACCGTGAAGGCCATATTGCCCTGTATACTACCGTAATAAATTAGTGTGCTACGATATTTCAGTGATATTCATTGTCCACTCATGTAGTTAACACCTTGTCCTTTCGTCTGTATGTGTCACATTTTCCAACCGGACTGGTATCTTCAAGAAAAAAAATAGTTGCCATGACTTTTGCCCCAATCCTCGTAAATTATGTTAAAGAATGTAATCATTTATTAGAGAGATTGTGTGTTCATTGAAAAAAATACATTGGAAAGAGTCTAATGAACGGACTGACAAATAGTGAAACTTATAAGGATTATGAAAACTTTTCAAATGGTTTTCGGGGTTAAGGTTGTATAGATTATTAAATTTTTCTTTTCATTTCTATCCGTTCAGAAGTTCGTGTTTTGCCAATTTGGAATGAGCATTTTCTTTCTTGTTGTTACTGTTTGTTAATTTATTCATGAGCTCTGGATGAATCCAATTGGACTCGTTTCATATTCAGGAGCGGATCAAATTGAATTTGAATCGATTTTTACCTCGGCATTATCCTTGGCTTCTTGGAAACCTTAATTAGAATTTTCTTTTTTCCTACTCGTGTAGAAGGCGATGCCTCCTTTTATCGAACCGCTATAAGAGTAGCTAATAGCAATTTTGAATAAGTCATAATGTAAAATGAATACGACCCTTCTGTCTCTCTCTTTATAAATGGAGTCGGAATAAGAGAGAAATGTCGCCTTATGGATTCGGTGAGACGTTAAACGTACCATTTCCGTTTAGGATGTAATTTTTTTCTTCTCTTTTTATTTTGGTAATGGAAGAAAGGCTTTTGGCTTTTATGAATGCTGCCACCAAGATCTGGATTGGGGGAAAGGAAATTTCATAGGGGGATTTGAAGATCAGTGGACGAGATATAGGAGGGTATTTGATGATAGTAGGGGAAATGGCTGGGAAAAGGTGAATTCAGAATCATCGCAGGAGAAAGACGGTATAATTATTGTTTAGCTTCCAAAAGTTTTTATTTTTTCAGAAAATTGTGCTTGCTATTTGGGAGTGAGCTAGCGGAGATAGTCTGGAGCGCCAATTTGGTTTTGCATTTTCAAGAATCAGCGTAACCGAAATGCTTGCTGCTGTCATTTCTCAGGACTGAATCAAAGCCATCGTTAAAAATCAGAGGGAATTTTTTTTTGAATTTTCTTAATGTTTGATTTCTATCTCGCGTGAGCTCTTAAAAAAGGGGTTCCATTGTTTTTTTTTTTCTCCTTTCCTCTCCTCCGCATCTGTTAATGTTAACGTTTAGTCTCGATCAGTTTATCTAAAATGGACGTGAATGGAGTGAATGAATGGATAGCCTTGTTTGTGTGAAATGACCAAGGACGTTGGAGAGTTTAAATGCCGACTGGTGTTTTCGACTTCATTTTCTTGTGGAAATCGTGACTGGCTTCTGTGGAAAAGTTCTTTACAGAGGAATTTCGCAACGCCCCGGTTCGATTTAGGACAGGAGATAACGAACGAGAGAGAAATTAACAGCAGCACAGGACGATATGTATGGATTGTTGATTCTTTATTCTACAAGTGAAAGTTAATTCCTCCCTCCCACTGCAGACATGCCACCCTTTCTCCCATTCCGTCATGTTATGCGATTGAAATACAGCATTATTTCATTCTTCTTGTTTTTCCTGTTTTGAAAGACTAATGTCTGCCTTTTGCTCTTGTTTTTTGGGAGATTATTTTTTTTCTTTCTTGATTGAGTACCCCTCCCCCCTCCAAAATAGCGACCCACTTCTTAGGTAGAAAACGAAATTAGATGGTAGGAGAAAGGAATTGAGTAACGTAAGTCGTGAATTGGCTCAATTTATGAGGATGAGAGATTTTAAGGATTGATAAGTCAAAAACATATTGCGTTTTGTTTTTCCTCTAAAATAAATTAAATTTTGCTTATTTAGAAATTGCTTCTGCCTTGGTGAAATTTTTAACTTACTATATAATATACTTTAAAATTTTTAAAGTAGAATTAAAACGTAAAAATCGTCTTTATAAAAAGTGCGTGTGTGTGTGGGGGGGGGGGGTGAAATCATTTAATATGCCCGGAAAAAAAACGTCAAAGATTCGGTTACTCCATTGCCATTTTTGTTTTTAATATTTATTCGTAATGAACATATTGCTCAAGTATCCTTCAAGAATGAGTGCAAATTAATTTTAATTTAAAATGCTCGGTTCTCCCTCTGTTTCTCAAAATTTAACTTAAATAATACCTAACTTACCCGGCGTATTTTTAAGTAAGTACCATTTTGATATAAAAATAAACAAAGACAATTTTTATAAAACCTTAATTTTTATATGAAAGCCTGGGCCTTAATCTACTTTTGAACATATTTACACTTAAGTTAAGGCACTTTGATTAAGGTATCGTATGACCAGCTTCTGAATTCCATCCTCTTAGAAATCGGCAGCCTGGCAAAAAAATCCACAAGCAAAACACCCTGCCTATCCCAAAACTAAATTTTTCGGGCTGAAATTGTTTGCTTGAACTGCACTTTCTTAGGTGATGTTGAATGTCTCCATTCCAGAACGAGAGAAATATAACAAATTTATGGCAGAAAACATTTAGGACGTTAGGTAGGGGGCTAAACAACGGTGGTGCCAAATTTGATCTAAACCATTATGGTTCCTTGGAATTTCAATGCTAAAATATAGCATGCAATATGTCAAACAATTTGGAATATGTGTCATGAATGAATAGAAGGTAAAATTAATGATAGTCGATATTGGGTTCAAGGAACCTGGTTTAGTGGAACCATTATGGTTGGACTGTTGTTTTGATTCCGGTGTAACCACGTTTCGTCACCAGAGACAATTTGGCTTACAAACTTATCCCCTTCGATACGTACCTCTCGAGTAAAGTCAAAGCACGGCTAAACGATTTGTTAACCACTCCAGCACGGAGATGCACAAAACCAATCAGACGGCCGATTTCTCAGAGGATAGAATTCAGAAACTGGTCGGACGATACGATAAGTACCTTAATACAGGTGAAAATTATGTTGAAATGTAGATTAAAGTCCAGTTCATATAAAAATTAAGAGAAAATTGTCGTTGCTTTTTTTTTTTTTTTTTTTTTTTTTAATCAAAACCGTACTTACTTAAAAATCACGCCTCGTATTTACGTAAATGAAGAGTGCTAATCGTTTGCTAAAGTAGTTCGTTGTGCGCAGAGATAGTAGCTACAGCTGCACTGAAAATTCGGGTATAAACCAATTTTGAATAATAATAGAATGTCTACGTTGTGGGTGCTGCGTTGTCGTTGAAGAACTAAATTCCTTTCGATGATAATGCCAAACTGTTTGCCATAGAGGACAGAGTTGCTGAGCAGTATAGTGCACGTAATTATAATAAACTCGAATTTTAATCGCCAAATATAGAATTTACACCATTGGAAGCAGGAAATTCCGATGCTGCCACGATTTCATTCATTTTCTGAAATTTGTCGAAATATGCTTTCGAGAGATCTTTGAAATCCTCTTCCCATTGTTAAAGAGCAGAAGACTCGCTCTTGGCGATCACGAAGGCTTATCTCCCAAAAGCTCTAGTCGGTAACATAGTAAAAAGCACCACCGCGCAAAATGATTTTAAAGTATTTGTACAATGCTTCTAATCCTGAAAAAGAATTTTTGGCACGGTTCATAGTTCCCTACCTGCCTCACTCTTTCTTGTGTAGCCGAAAATGCATTTTTGTGTTCTTATTTTTTTGATCCGTTTATATGTTAGACATTTTTTTTTATTTTTTTATTTTTTTATTTTTGATGCCATATTTTTTCACCGGTTTCTAATAGAGTTGGAACCTTGAAAAAATTCTCAAATTAAGCTATCTAATCGTAGATTATGTTTGAAGTTTTTCAGAATTTTTGAAGCGGTGGGCCATATTGAAAAAATTAAAAACTACCCTAGCGCGACTTCATTTAATCGTCATTGCATATTATAATTGGTGCTGAGCAGGCAGGCTGTTTTCTCATACGAAACCAACATTTACTTCAAGTTAAGGCACAAGCTTAAGGATGTAAATATTTCATACTATGAAAATAGTCCAGACACTGTCGTAGAGAATACAACACATAAATTATTGTTTGGTAGATATATAACTAACAAGACCTTTCAAAGACCAAGATACATTATACACATCTTCAAGTCATTTTATAGTTATACAACAAAGTGACAAATACATAAAACTAGATAGAAAAGACTTACGCAAATAAAAATTCAGGCATTAGTTCTTCCTTACTTCTTTTGGGATCCGTAGTGCACATGACAGTACATTAAAAATTACTTTTTTACGTCATTCATTTCATGTAATAATCACTCAAGTCGCTTCTTCAATCGATTCGAGGCAGTTCTTCCATCAGTTACCAATTGTGAAATATCAGTAATTTCAACAAAAATAAAGTAACTTCTTACGCCAATGAAGTCACTTAAATGCGCGTTGAAGTCTTTGTTCGGAAGATAAGCATGGACAGTTTTGTCAGTTATGTACACGTACGCAGACGCCCAATTACGCATCATTACTTAATAATATATATAACGTCCAGTTTTTTGGGTGAAATCGGTCAAAAGGTTTTAGAGATATCGTGCGCACGAGCAAACGAGCAGAGAATGTCTATAGGATTCCTTAAAAGAATTTGAATAGAAATTAATTAACAAAAAAAATTGCACAGAAAGGCACCGAGTTCTAGCAAGGATTCTGCAGTTATTGGAGTAAATGCCATTCATTTGTTACCTTGCAGGAAGTAGACATGAAGACGAAGCCCCTCGGTAACATTAACGCTACTCTGTATCAATTTAGTGGCTGTTTAATTGAGACGCCTCACCCATTTGCTTTTGTGTGGTCTTGTGTGCGTTGTCTGCAGAGGCGGTGTTAATTTGCTGGCGAGTGTGTTATAGGTTAGTGAGGGTGAATGGAAGCAAGGCGCGGGAGCCGCCCCCGTGAAAATTGTTTTCCTCCAAATGAGCGACACGGACACGGCGGATCAGATCTTTTGCATCGGACTCGCGAGCAGCCACTTTGCTACCCTATCCCCACCTCCTCCTCCTCCTCCGCCCGTCTTTTCTCTGTCGTTGACATTTATCCCTTTTACTCCCCCTCCCCCCCCCCTTCTTCCTTTCTCCTTGGCAACTTTTCGGTTTTGACACATGGCAAAGAGGGGTTGCCATGACAACTTCTCATCACGGCCCGTGTAATTGATGTTCAAAAGGGCGAATTTGCTGGCGATTCAATCTCCCTAAAACTTCCAATAGTGTGACATTTCAATATTTGCAAGAGAAAAAATAAAGGAGGGGTGTGCACTTTTAACACTTTCTTTCTCAGAGAATTCGTTTTTTTCCTGCTCCCTTGTCTGTCTTTTCTTTTCACTCTCCTTCTCTTTCTCTCTCTCACTCACTCTCTTCTTTTATTTTATTTTTCTCCTGTTCCTTTTTTTATATATTCCGTTTTCCTCGTTCTGATAGTTCAACGTTCAAAAGCGCAAACAAAAAGCGTCGCCACCTTCTGCCCCCCCGAATTTAGATTGGCTTTCTTTTTCTTTTTTCCACATTTCGCCTTTTCCGAACAAGAAAGGGAATAAATATAAAAAGGAATTGGAGTTCTCTCTCTCTCTTTTTTTTCCTCTTTATTTTTGAAAATGTCATCCTATCGAGTTTGCCAGAAGCTGAAATGCTTATTGCAATCTGTTGATAAATATATATATATATTTTTAATTAAAGTTACATTTTGACATGGCCATAAAAAAACTACTGGACCAAAACAAACAGTATGAATCGTTTTACATGGAATGATTATGCAGACATGCATCTGTGTCTCGGTGCTGCTGGTACCATGGATGGTGCAAGGCGTTTGTATGCTGAACGTTATCCCAACAGAATTCTTCCCAATTCACGAACATTTGGTGCAGTAGATCGTCGTCTAAGAGAAGCAGACGCATTCGCTCATGATAATCATCAGCGTGGACGTCGTCGGTGGTTACGCTCCCCTGAATAGAGGATGAAGTTTTGGAAAGGTTTAACCGAAATCCATCGATAAGTACTCGTGCGGTCGGAGCTGCTTTGAATACTAGTCATACCACTGTATGGAACATTTTACATGACAACCTGCAACATCCGTTCAAGCTTCGAAAGGTGCAGGAATTATGTCCCAATGATCATGGTCCCCGGCGTGCTTTCGCGGAATGGTTTATGCAGCAACAGAATAGGATTCCAGACTTTCCTTCCATGGTTTTGTGGACAGATGAGGCAACGTTTACGCGAGAGGGAATGTTCAATAGCTACAATAGTCATCTGTGGTCTCATGTCAACCCATGTGCAACACATGTTAACAGTTTTCAGCATCGTTTTTCGTTGAATATTTGGGCTGGCATGATTCACAATGTCCTGATTGGGCCATATCTCCTATCATGCCGTCTTAACGGGCAAACATACCTTGGTTTCCTGAAGGAGGAGCTCTCTGGTCTTCTTGAAGATGTTCCACTAATGACCAGACATTTGATGTGGTTTCAACAGGACGGCGCACCTTCGCATTACACAAGAGCAGTTAGAGATTACCTAAATGAGACATATCCTGGTCGTTGGATTGGTCGTGGCGGACCAGTTGCTTGGCCACCGAGATCACCAGATCTCACACCGATGGATTTTTTTTTTTATGGGGAAGCATAAAATTAATGGTGTACTCCGAACCCGTAGATACCGAAGAAGAATTGGCGGCTCGTGTTGTCGCGGCAGCAGGTGACATCAGCGACCGTGCAAATCAACTGTTTCCACGCGTACATCAATCCATCATAAGGCGTTGCGAATTGTGCTATGAAGCAAATGGCGGTCATTTCGAACAATTACTGTAAAAGTCATACAGTAGATTGCTTGTGTTAATTGTTAAAAATAAAATAATCTAGGCCTACCAACGCACACTGCGTCCCGGTGTCATTTGATTGTTCAATGCAGTATTGTAAGTAAACGGAGCTGCGGGGACCCCATGTTCATATGACAAAAAATACTTCTAAGGACCTCTTCTATCATCTCCCAAAAAATCTGTACTCAATTCAAAAACACCCTGTATATCCTCCCATCCATTCAGTTTGTAATAATATTTATTAATTACTAATTACTTTTTTGACCAGACTCCCATTATATTGGGTGATTCTAAAAGTCCTGCAAGGGCAAGCATTTCATTTAATTTTAAACTGATGGTCCTGAATTCTAACAAGAGACTTTTAGTATCTAGCTCGTCGCCTCTATAGTCCCAACAGACAAGTCATGAGAATCGCTCTCCTGCAATAGATCACGTGGTCATGAAGTTCATCAGCCAGTCAGCGGCTGTCGTGGCCTCATTGCACAGGTCCTTTATTTATCTTCCATATTTTCTGTTTAAAGTGCGCTTTATTCACCACCTGCTCAAGCAACATGTCAAACAAGAAAGTATTCCGATTCTTTTGAGAAAATTAATTTGGCATGCAATGCAAAAATTGCCCTTTTAAGGGCCATGATTTTACGATAATTCATTTAACAGCAGTACCAGTACCGAGCTACGAGGCTATATTTTACGTCAGCTCGTTTCCATGGTAACGCAATGATTGGCAATTTTCATGATTCGCTGGGTCAACAAGAACTATACCAATTTGGCCATTGCGGACATGGTATAGCAAGGCTATCTCCAAATGTCATAATGACTTTTTTTAATGCTATATACCAATGTTACAACTTTTAGGAGATAGCCTTGCCCTTTTAAATCCGTAGTGGCCGAATTTGTAGAGGCGACAAGCTAGATATTTGTGGTCCCTGGTTCGAATCCGGGTCACGGAATTTTTCCTTTCGATTTTCATCTTAACATGTCTAACATCCAGGTTTTACCCACTAAATGGAAAAGCCCATCGTACGCGAATTACTCTGCTCTCTAGGGGTGTTGCTACTTAAAATGGCGGCAACATGAGGTGACAGAGCATATTGTGTATTATAATTTGCAAAAACGAGGCCATATGGTGTTTTTGTGGTAAATTTAAGCAACGTAATAGCCTCGATTACATTGGATATGGTGCAACGAGAATGGGACGAGTTAATGCCTTGACTTTGGCCGTGTCAAAACGGGCGCACATGTCGAACATCTGTGGAGGTTAGTACACATCATTTTGTTATTTATTTTGGCAATATGTTCAGTATATCCATGATGGAGCAGTTTTCTTTTTGTGCTAATCATTTTGACTTTCCCTGTAATAGAATATTTTGTAAATATTTAACTCTCTTACAAATTTTCTTTTTTTTCTGCATAAAGTGAATCACCTATACCAGATTATATCCTTAGAATTGTTTAGAATAAAACATAACTGCAATCAGATTAATTAAAAGCCTCGTGTCCAACGAAAGCATGCTCCTATTTACTAAAATTTAAATTCGCATTGAAGCTGCGACCTTACACAATGAGGTTTATATTACCCTACAGTTAATGGTGATTTTTTTTTAAATGTTTAATTTATTTGTAAGTTTGGTTTCATTTTAGTCTTGGATTTGCCCTTTCACCTTTTCAGGTCTTCAAATGTCATTTTAGGAGTCTCTGAGCAGTCATTTTTATTTGGTAATCTTCTGCTATCATACCTTAGTTGACCTTTATGCTGGCTCGGATTGCTCGATTTCTTCTTTTGCTACCTAAATAAAGGCAATTCGTTTTCGTTGTCGGAGGGAAATCATCTTTTTTTTTTTTATTTTTTATCCAGACCCCCCCCCCCCCCACTCACTCTTTACTCCTCCTTTTTTCTTGCCGGCTTTACTCGGTCCGTCATATTGGCATTATGAAATTGCCAGAGTCAAGATTAAAAAAGATTTTTCATCCTTTTTTTATTTTTTATTTTCTCTCTCTCTCTCTCCTCCATAGAAAAGAGAAATAAGGAGAGAAGATAAAAGAGAGCGAGGGGGGAAAAAGTTGAAAACGGTGGTGGTGGGAGGAAGAAATGTTTGTGCATTCTTAGCTGATTTATTACATGTCATTTTCCCCAATATCCGCCAAACTCCAATGAAGACTAATAATGTCGGAGGCCTCGTCTGTTATTTGTTTTCGTTTGGCAGTGTGACGGGGCTTCTCTATTCCCCATACCCCCTTCCATTTTATCAGTTTATTCACCCTTGTTGTGATAAAGCCCCCCCACCCCAGATTGATTACTCCGCCCGTCTCTCTTTTTCTCGGTTTGATCTTTTTCTCGAAAAAATGGTCAAAAAAAAAAAGAAAGAAAAGGAGCAAGGGTATATCGGGGAGGAAAAGTATAACGCTTTTGTAATATTTTTTACAAATGTTTTTCTTTTGTGAAATGTAAACATGTTTCGAAAGAAACGGAGGCTGTTATGGTCGCCATTTAGGTCTGAGTTGAGTTTAATGATGAATAGCGCTTTTTAAGTTATGTATATACACCTCTACGACATCAGAAGGTGTTGCTTGAACGCTTTTGTAGTTTGAAAAAAAACAAAGCGATGGATAAACGTGATGTTACCTTTTTGAGCATTTTACTCTTGTTTTGGGCTCAGTTTGATCTTGTTTAAGTCAGTCTCCCCGGGCGCCCACTTCCGTTTTCAGGAATCGATTTCGCCGACTCCTTTGGCAATAAGGCCAATGATTAATTGCATTGAGAAATGCTGAGAGACGGCTATAGCTCTTTTCTACTTGAGGAGTTCTTTTTCCGCGCAAACATTTCCAGAAAAAAAAGCGGCAGTGATTCAATTCGTTCATGAAATGATCACCAGAGACCTCCACTGCCATTTTTGCTTTTAACATTTAGCAATCTTTATTCGTAATGGGCGAATTGTGTAATATCCCTCAAGAATGAGTACAAATTAATTTTAATTTAAACTGTGGATTCCCCTAAATGAACACGCTTCCTCTACTTCTCAAAATATATCTTAAATGCACCGAAGTTGGTTACGTAAATGAGGAGCGCTGGTGACAATTCTACTGAAACGTCAGCTAGAAACCGATTTTGAATCTGAGGCATGACAATTTTTTCCCATTACAAAATAACGAAATTTTTCCTTAATGACCATAATGCGTAGATTGCCTATCGTGTGACGCCAAGTTTTTGTTGAAGAAAACTACGTTCCTTCCCAAGCGAGTTCCCAACGGTTCGTCATAGACGGCATGTGCACGGAAATATTGAGACTCCTCATATAAATTCAAAATTTTAATCGTATGGGTAGAAAAGTTACACCATTGGAAACCGAAAAACCAAAAGCTGCTATTTTATGCAGCACGCATACAATAAAATAGCTCATATGTAGCCCACATTTTTTTTCTTGGCCACTAATAAAAACAGAAAAAGATGAAATTTATATATGCTGCAGATTTAATGTTTCCTGCGCTTGTGTGTGGAACTGCACGCAGTGCCGAGAGGCAGTGCAGCTGTAGTCATGTGTTAAAATGATGTCGAATTATAAACATCAGTGACTTTCTGATTACCCTGTATTATGCAATCTGTGGTTTCATCAAATCCTAAAACGTTATACAGTACTAATCTGCGCAAATTTTGAATTTTATGATTGTTTAAAGATACAAATTTATTATATGACGGGCGGCATAAACTAGGATCAAAGTGCGCATGATGCATTTATTACACCTCTTGGAAAGAAATGTGTCGGCGTTTTTTTTTTTGGCAAGAAAAATAAGAATTCATTTCGAGCTTGAGCCAGTGTTTTTTCGACACTCTATATTGTATATCCATTACCCTCCCTTTCTTGTTTTTTTCCCACTTCTTCTCTTCCTACATGTTATTTCTAATGTCTTTTTTTTTTAAGTGCTCCAACCACTAAACCCGCCCACGAAGCCCCAATATTTCCAAGCCAGCTTGACTTCAATGACACGGTCGCTGTATCATTTTGTCCATTTTTTATTGCGTGCTTCCAATAGTTCTTTTTTTCATGATCCTCTGTTTTCATAATAGCAATAGAGGTAGAGTGAAAGCAAAAAAGAAACGACAAACACAAGGGAGAGGGCCTTGCTAATCGAATGAGAATGAAATTTATTTTGGGGGTTCCTCTTCAGATGGGCAAAAGGAAACTCCAAAAGACGTTTAGAATCGTCACCCACTCCGGTCGATGTTGTAATTAAAACGAATGGGTTGTTTTTGGGGGCTGTTGTCAAGTGATGGAGGAGAGCTCTTGGCATTTATTGCAGTGTTAAACGAGGAGTTTTATTACCGCTTTACGTTTTTTAAAGGAGGGAAAAAATCAAATTAAACATGATAAAAAGAAAAAAATAGACGATGGTTAAGGGGTACTTACAGACTGGAATAGTTTTAATTGATGTCTATAATAAAGTTTCGTGCTCATTATGTTTGTTTATTTTTGTCCTGGAAAGAATGTTGACTGTGTTCGTAGTTTTTTATTTAATTTTTATCGCTCTTGATTAAAATCGATGACGACGTTTTTAAGGCAGTGGATGGCGTTTTATCGTTTTGTGAGAGAATTTTTTTTTATTCAAAATGTCTTTCAAGCATTATTCTGTATTAAAATTTTTATATTTCCATTATTTCAATTAGATGATAAATTAATTTTTTTTATTTTAATAAAAATGAATAGGGCCTATCTTAATTATTAGAAGTTCCATTTAATGGATAATACATCATCCCTGTTTAAACTTTGTTCGTGTGGCTGGTGTCAGGAGATGGAACCGGGTTAAGAATGATAATTTAAAAGATATAGCCTACTATGCGATCAACAGTTTCCGAACAACTGTATTTCTGCATTGCAATCATATCTTTCACGAAAATGACTATGGTGTTGAATTTCTCTGAGGAAGACTTTCCACCAGATTTTTCGTAAAGAGCTTCAAAAATGTTTTTCAGTTCTTCTCCAAGAGCGCTGATGAGTTCATCACAAATATATACGACCTGACCTATAATCACAAATAGAGACGACCTGACCTAGCCCGTAGTCGTCGTTCCAGTTCATCCCAATTGTGGTCACTGGGATTTATAGTCTGTGCAGGTCAGTCCATTTCTTCAAAGACTGTCTCATCAAACCATTCCTGAGCACAGACATTGCTTTGTGAAAAGACCAGTCTCATGTTCATACAGGATTGGTAAAATCTCAAACTGTTGCCACAATGTTTGGCAGTGCAGAATTGTCTAGAATGTCATGAAGCGTTCTCTGAGCATTCGCCAGAATCAAACTGAACCATCTGATTGCCAGAGTACGTGTCGACGTTCGTCGCTCCCTAAGACATATTTTCATTGTGATTGTGCCATGGTCCAGTTTCGGTGGACTGTAAATTGACACCATTCTAAATATCGCTTTGCATTGACTCAGCTGATGTGGGGCTGCTGCGCAGAAACACAGCCATGGAAATGTTGGGTCTTCAATTTCTGGCGAAGTACTTTAAATAGCGTTTTAAGTTCTTCGGTACTTTAAGTAGCATTTCGGAAGTCTGTAGCAATTGCATCTCACATGTCCTAACCCTCTGCGAACTGTCATTTTCTTTGACTTAACAATTGGCGATTTCAATGACATTGCTTCTCGAGAATTGTATACCACTTGACAATAATGTCACTTATGTACCATATTTGAACGAAGTATTTGCAGATGATCGAAATCTTTTGACAGAAATAACCCAAACTGCACCAATATGAATCAAATTTCAGTAAGGCATGTTTCTATTTATATTACCTTAGACATCAAAGACAGGCAAATTAGACATGTAATATTGTTATTATGGAAGGGTGTCAGGAAAGTTTTGATCACATAGTGTATATGCATGGAGTAAAGAGAGACATAGCTTTTGAGGCTGTTTTGAGGTGGTTTGGGCATGCGGAAGGAATGAGTAAGGAACGGCTGGCTAAATGATTGTATGCTGACCGTCTTGGATAAGACATGTATTAGGGGAAGGCTAAGGAAAGCGTGACAGGATCAAGTAGAGGAATACATGAGGTTGTATGATTTCAAAATTTGAAATAAAGGCGATCCTGTATGAAGAAAAGAATGGCAGTAAATGAAGCCTTAAGTAAGTTTCTTTCCTTCTAAGTTTCCTCCAATTTGATGCGATACGTGCCGAATCAACTCGTCGAAACATATCTTATAAGCGCTTTACGATTTGGCCTTCAACATCATCTGCAAATTTTATTTTATGGACTCGAGACGTCTTACAGCAAGTGGTAATTTGAGTTTGGGGAACAGGGAAAAGTCACATGGGGCCTGGCGAATACGGTGGTTGGTCGATGACATTCTTTGAGGTTTTGATGAAAAACTCGCGTATAAAGATCGTTGTGTGGGACGACGCATTAGCGGTACAAAATCCAAGAATTGTTCATCCACAAATCAAGCCTTTTCCAACACTTCAAAGGTACTTTTGAAGCAAACTCTTTACTCGAAAACAACCAGCAGCTGTAAACAAACTGGTTAAAAGATGGCGGCAAAACTCTACGTAACAATTAAATACATGGTACAAAAACTTTTTTTCATACTTTTTACGCGTGCTTTTTAAATGAAAAATTCCCGTATTTATTTGTTTGAATGTGTACTCCTTTTAAAAGGTTTATTTCGTTGATTTATTTCTCCCATTTCGTGCTTTTTAATAATTATAGAAGAGCTTTGACTCATGCCTCGTTGGGCTTCTATAATGACTAGGATATTGTAATTTTGACCCGAAATCGGTGATAGTGAAATTCGTCATGTCAAAACGAGCCCTCGGGATAAGTTTCCAAGGGAAGAAGTAAAGGAAAAAAATTAATTCTTTTTTACATAAAACACGGTTAGGTATGTATAGCACAGTTTTGATGACATTAATAACCCCCATTTTCCATCCCATCTCCCCTTTCTTCTGCCATTCAGGTTTTTTTTTTTAATAGAAAGGGATGATTGTAGGGGGAGAAGAAATGCTAAAGTCAGAATTGAACGCATTTAGGTATTAAAAAAATGATGTGGTCTTCCATCTGTGCTCATGATGATTTGCATACGATGAGTTTTTTTTTTAATCTCGTGGTTTTTAATTAAAAAAATAATTAATGAAAATATACGAGCTTCAATAATGTTTTTTCCCCTTTCTCTCTCGCCTTTATTTCAATCCTTCCCTTCATGCCATTCAGTTAACCTTGGTTTCTCCTGTCAGTGACAGGGCCACAGGACCATATGGCAGCTAACAGCAGCAGCAGCAGCAGCAGAGGCAACATCAAGCAATTTTCGTTTTTTTTTTTTCCTTTCCTCTTTCCTTCTATCTTCTCCTCTTCTATCGTTTTTATTATTTTATTTACGGCTGCCAACAACATGGTCTTTTTACGACTCTGAAAATGTCAACGGGCGTTTGGACATTGGGGCGAAACGGCCAATTAAAGGCAATTAATGTGGAGCGGCTGTAATTGCGGGGGTCCCCGGGATGCATGCATATGTAGCGTGCGTGATTTATGTTCGAGCCCGAACACTCGGATATATTATTTCGTCAAGGTTCAGCCAAGATTAAATTCTTTTTCTCTTGAATGGGAGAGAGAGGGCGCTGTAGGAAAGAGGCGGCGATTTTTCATCGACCGGTTTCGTTAGCGACTGCGGGAGAGTAGCGGCTTTAGGGAGCAGGCATTTTCCTTTATTTTCTCCTTTTTTTAAGAGGGCAAATGGGATATTTCTATTTCGCCGTGATTGCAGCTCCTCCTTCGTTGGACGAAACTGTGACAGGTATTGTGAAATTATAGTATTCTGAGAGTGACCCGTCGTCGCGTGTAATTTAATGGAATGGCGCTCACACCCTGAAACACGTGTTGAACAGACGTTTCCCGCTCTAAGGCGATGCATTTTGTGCAGTGGCTGCCTTTATTGGATATTTTTATTTAATAATATCAATATAATTAGCCAGTCCTTAAATTTTTAAGTGAAAATGTAATATTAACAAATATTGTTTCAAAATTTTTTACAAGAAAACTTGTTCCCCCTCCCCTTTTATGGTACTTTTTAATTAGATTTTTAATAAAAAATTATATTTTTTTATATACAGGATTCAATGTAGCATATTCCCATTGACCCATTGAACGATAACAATTTTAGTGTAGACTCAAGCTTATATGATAATTCGTTATAACAACCCAATTAAACGAGAAAAATGCCAAAAAATCCCGTTTGTTTGGAGATTAAACTTTTCAGTTATCCATGAGTGTCCTTTTCGTTTTGACACGTTCCCCGCTTGAGAGTATCACGTGACCCATTTAACGTCGGCTAATTTTTGCATGATCAATGATCGTTTTGGTCCTTAGCATTTCTCTTCCTTCTTGACATTTTACTTGAGGATCTTTATGTATTATATGTGCAAGCACTTATAAAACTGGGAACTATTTATATTTTTAAACAAGAATGTTTGAAATTAAAAGCTCAAATATTTCTTGCTTTTTGAAACGCGTGCTTCCATTTGAAATTTAAGAAAATTAATTTTCCCCCTTATTTTGTACAAGTAATATTTTTTTATTATTTCGTTCTCATGATGAGCAAGCGTTTTCTCAGTTTCATCCTCCCATTTTGAACACATTGATTAATGACGCAACCCAGTAAATGAAATGGGCGAGTGGAATTGTTATTAAAAACGTGTCATGTAAAACGTATTTTTTCCCTTCTTAATAAAAAAGTATCTGTAATAACAATTTTTTTCTAACTACAGTGACCTATGCTCAGAATTAATTTTTTTCCCATTTTAATTCCATTATGCACTACACGATTACCAGTTGCTTGGGTTCTTTGTTTTGATGACTTTTTAATGTGAATATGACTAAGAACAGTTTGAAATAGGCATAGAATTACGAGAGGTTGGCTTTGGAAAATCAAAAATCATGTTTTCATCAGCCATTGTGTGTTTTGAAATAACGGGTAGTCCTTGACGAAAATCACCTGCTAGGAGTACAAGAAGAACAACACCCATAAGCCTTTGTGTCTTGTATATCTTGAAGCATTCCTTCAAGAGCATCTATTGCCTATTTGTAAACCATTGTATATTTATTTCATATAATGATTGTACACTTTTATAGATCTTTAGCATGTTCCGTTTATTTACCGTATTGAAAAGAGGCTTTCTTGACTTTGAATACTCTGGATACAGTAATATGTCGATTTTTCCTGGCAAATCTATGCGACGGCAAAACTCCTTTGAGAAAAAATAAAAAAACATTTATTTTCAGTTCCCCAATGCTGACATTTTTTTGTTAATGCTATGTCTTTTCTTAAATATTCTTAATTTACACTCAGGCAATGCAAAATGTCATCAAAACAAAGAGCCTGATCAATGCCGTTATCCAGCCTGTTTTGAAGTATCTGAGTTCTTAACAATTGTTATTTATGGCTAATAAAATCGTAACTTCACCATAGGTTAAATGATCTCAATTTCAAATTTCCTCAATTTCGAACAACTAGACATCTCGAGAACCTATCTTGATCTTCCCCAGGATGAAACAATGCAAAGTTTGGTTCCCTCTTATAGAAACGAAATGTGTAGCAAACAAACAAATATATACGCATTTGAGCAAAAGAAAAACGTGTATAAACATTTTAATACTAAACTTATTCAGACATGACGAGATGAATACAAGTTACCAGGTTTCCCTCTGTAATTCCATGGGTGCCCAAAGTGATTGCCATTAGCTTCTAGATACTTAAGAATATATTAAGCCAATACTGTGGACATTCGACTCGAGTGACTCGAGTAACAAAGTAAATAAAGCTGGAAACCACTAATCCACAAATAAACTATTAGTTATGGATTAATGGTTTCCAGCTTTATTTACTTTGATATTCCACTCACTTATTAGTACGGCGAACTGTTGCTTGGACAACGTTAGCCAAAATTGACAGTGGAATTTGCAGCAACGTTGTCCAGTTGGGAATTTTTCAATTGCTTCCCGATGTTCCGCCAGTGTAGTCGATTTCTGTGATACACGACGTTCTGTAAGTAAAAGTCTATAAGTGATAAAGTAGGAGAATGTGCGGGCAACTCGATTGCACTTAATCGTCCAATCCAGTGTCCTTACAAATTCTCATTCACGTCTTGGTGATTGTGTGCTAGTGGGGCTTCTTAGAAGGGTGCTGTTCTCCTTGATTGTTGCTCTGTTGAAAGAAAAGTTCATCATTTACATACCATATGGCAGATAACACGTTCCACACCTTGGCATTGTTAAAGTCTATATACACATTTTTGGCTGATTCTCTATATATGTATATAGATTGAAACGAGGATAAACAAATGAAATGCGGCTGTAAGTTTAAAACAAAAATTCAATTAAAACAGTCAACCTATTAAATAATTAGTGAATAAGTCTGTCAACTTTGAGATCCATGTGACTTTACCTGAACCTACGTTGATATCACTTTAAACCAAAAATAACTGCTAATGGCCGATCTCTGGTATTACGGAGTCGACAGGAGGAGTGAAACTAAGTGCGTGAATGCTCGATTTATTATTACCCCGTCTGTTGTGGAGGGGAATAGTTTGTTTAGTAATAATTGGTTAACAACATTCAAAACTCCCAAAGCAATGCCAGCACATTCTTATATTTCGTGTTTTCTGTTAAATTAGCGTGAGGTTTAATAATTTTAATTCTAAAACACGAAACGCTTCATAAAAATTTATAACGGGAGAGTTTATTGAGTTTGATTATTGCCCGATTTTTTTATCTTAAAATTAAGAATTAGTCTATCTCCAATGCTTAAGATATGATCCCCCATTTTTTTTCTTTTTTTTTAAATGAAGGTAAAAAGGAACAGAAAGAAGCGTCCGCCGCTTCTATTCAATAGCGTTCACTTCATACATGCTAATTATGTAGAATAGAAAAGGGAGGTTGATAATAGGAGTCTCTGAAGATCTTTTTTGTCCTTGCTACGCAGAAGAATTAACCCACTTTTTTATCCTTTTCTTTTTGTCATAAATGAAAACGGAGCTCGGAGTAAAAGAAGAGAGCGTAAAATAAAAAAGAGAGGGTTAAAAAAAAGGAAAAGCAAAGATGACGCCGGGAACCGTTGACACGTCGGAGAGCCGCCGCCTGGAACAACAAACAACGTTCGAGGGAAGGATTGTGGCAGGCGATGGGTCGGAGGGAAACCGCCATTGGGCTCTTATTAGCGATGAAACAAAGCTTGCCTCCTTCGCTTGAGCTTCATCTTTTTTTATTATAGTTGAGTGCGAGGCCTCCGTGTTGGACGTATGAGAATGCGACGACGCTGCCGCCGCTCTTCACCACCTGCCCCCGGCCGGGACTGAAGGGGTTAACAGGCAATGAGGCGAGCCCTGGATCTGTCTTTGCTTTTATTTTCCTTCTGTTTTTAGTAACGGTGCCCCGATGTGCGAATGAAGCGATGAGAGAAGAAAGAATGGAAGAGACGAACGATTGAGAGCCAGAGAATCCAATGAAAACAAGGGCGAGGCGTTCGTTTTTAATCACATCGAGGAAGCCTCTCGAGTGTCTCTTTGTTTTGCTGTCGGGTTTGAGCCGAATGAAGAGGGCTATGGCCAGGTGGATGGCATCTCGGATCTAAAGGGTTGAGAAGCGTTAGGAGATGGATCTTCACCATCCTGCGCCTCATTCTCTCTTTTTTTTCATAATAAATGGATGGAATTCAATTGAATAGCGGCTGGCGCAGCGTTACCAGATCTTTTTTGAATTTTGAGTCGCTTTAAGGGTAATCTTTAATTGAGGGATAAACGAGTTAACCCGCCCCCTTCCTCATTTTTTTAGCGTTCTAGTTCATACCTATTAAGGATGTACTAAGCAATTTGGCGTAGCGCGACTAACGAAGAGCCTTAATTGTATTTCACACATGAAAAAAATTGTCTATTATGAAAGTATGGATTTCCCTAAGCCACAAGAGTTGCTATTTTGTAATATAATAAAACGTTACTTTGATGACTATTTATGGCTCTCATCTTGGAGGAGGAGCGACTGCCTCGAGAGATTATTTGATGTGATCACATATTCTGCAGGGCGGTTACTAAGCAATTAATTTTGAAACTAGGAATTAAATTTGTTAAAGTTTTCGCCGACCACGATCTAAGGGTGATGCCTACGTTTTCGTACGTACAAACTCAAAAACGTTTTTCACTGAAATCGGCATAAAAACCCATGATTCGAGAAGATATGTTAAAATTTTCCATAAACAAAAAAACTATCTGTAGGCTACTTACGTATAATTTTGCGGAGCTAACTTCCACATGAATTGAATACACTCTTAAAAAGTTCCTTAAACTGCATTTTGACGTATTATTTATGACAATCGGTTATGCCTTTTGAGAGCTATTAACTTAGCGGACGGACAGTGGGTAAATTAAAATAAACAGAAAGTTTGTTTTTAAAGGGTAGTGAATTAGTTTTAAACAGAAAAACTTTACATGAAACAAGATAAAATGGTCTATGATGCAATAGAATTTGTAATAAACCCTATACGTGTTTCAGTTATAAAACCATCATCAGTCGAATACTGACACGATCATTTTATAATCGAAACACGTATCGACGTTATTAAAAATTCTCTTGCATCATAGATCTTTTTTTCTTGTTTATTCCAACGCAACATAGATCATACCTGTGATTACATCAAAAAAGTTTACCTATTCTAGATGGGTTTGTTTTTCCGAGGACTTTTGGCCAATCACTGCCGAATTCTTATGTCAAAGTGGGAGGTTTGTGCAAATGTACCATTGCGCAATTTCAATTTATTGTCTTACTGTATTTCAACTTGTTGCTTCTTGCTACAAAGAATAAATATAGAAATATACGTAATCATTGCATCAGGATGAAATTGGAAAAAAAAATATTCAGTTTCATGAAAAACATTTTTCCCGCTCTCTATATATAATATATTCAGTTTTCTTGCGTCATTTGTATTCGGGAGCGATTTTTCTTCGTACCATATGTGTCTATCATAGCCACGGTGAGTGGGGTTCTCTCTGCCCAACAGATGGTCAGTCGAATGCATGCAGTTTTAAATGCAAAGGGAACTAATTTGCCGCTATATTAATTGTGTAGGGGAAAAAAACATCTTAGGACAGTCTCGTTGTGCTGTTCAGTCTCCTCTATATAGAACGCTTTTGTGTTTATAGTGGTTATCGTTATTGCTTGTGTGACAAGCAAAAGGGGGAGGGGTGCTATTAATAGCGGTAAGGACTGGGATTCAGTAAAGGTAAATCAGAAGATCGATGCTGGATCGGATTTGGTGGTTTGCTTTTCGGCGGTTGGTTTCGTGTCTAGGAGGGGGAAATCCGGGATTTTGAAGTTCCACAACGGCTAAAACGGTTCATTGTGTTGTTTGTTGGTTCGGAAACAAATCCTGCAATCCGACGCCGCCGAAAATCCAAAAATCCCATTAAAAAAAGAAGAAAAGGCGGGGTTCGTTCGCTCTATATTCCCCCGACGGGCAGGACGTTTTTCCTTCGTTATCGACTCTGGTTTGCCGAGAATTCGTTAAAGAGGAAAAAATTTAATAAGTAGCCGGGATTGAATCTTAAGGGAAATTTTTTTTTTCTCCAAGAGTGGCCTTTGTACGATCATCCGATACCTAGGAGGGTTTATTTTATGCGGTTTATTTTGGCAGGAAATGTGAAAAGCGGCAGCTGTGTAACAAATGGACGTTGCGTCGTCGTCGTCGTCGTCGTTAGGTAGATTGTAATTATGATTAAGGGGGAAAGAGAGTATAAATGAAACGTTGTTTCACGAATGACGAAGCTGTTTCCATCGTGATCTGGTGATATTCATGGGAGATAAGCACCCCACGATGATTGCCATATTGTCAACAATATTGATCGGGAATTGGCGTATCCCTTTCTCGCTGTCGCTCTTTTCCTTTTGACGTGTGTGGTGTGTTTAGGTGTGTGTGTTTGAGTCTGTGTATCTGTGCGGGGCTCCAAATGAGGAAATACTGTTGACAAGAGAATTCCTGTAATCACTGTCGCTCATGGCCTCCCGATTAGGAGTTGTTGGGAGTTTTGACAAATTTCGAGGTTGTTTGAACACATTTCAACGGTGGTAGCCCATTGTGGTTGATAAGTATTTGTTGTTGGGATTAATCGTTGCGCTTTGGAACATCATTCCTATGTGAACACGAATATTTCCTGTGTAGCTGTTTACGATAGCTTCTTCTCGACGGTGATTGATTAAAAGCACATTTTTCACGTACTAATATTTGTTAATTGTACTATATTAAAATAAAACCGATGGTGATTTACGTGTTATTTTATTGTCTTGGGGGTGCTATCTTTTTGAATTTTTAGTTGCTACTTCGACGTACTCATATATATTACAAAAATATCGCTCTCTTTTCGGAAAAGTGCGTCACAATTTTCCGATTCAGTCACCAGCGAGATGTATTAAAATGGAAAATAAATTTCGTTAACCATTGTATTGAATTGCATTATGAATTTAGGGTTGACTTTATGAATTCACTTCTTTAAATGAGCTTCAAGTTGATCTTTGGTATGCAATTTTGTTGTTTACTTTTTGTTGTGGGTTTTTGTTATGTTAGCTGAGACTAACTGGGCACCTTTTCGATTTTGCTGATGGGAAGTTTGAGTTGGTTTCAGGATGCTGAGTATCGAGGATGGGGTGTTTGCTTTAATTTTCTTGGCTAAGTATGCCAGTATCTCGATGAAAAGACTAATTATTAAGCTTTTATATCTTGGAGGCTGTAGTGCACTATCTTGCCAAAACTCTTTTGGAACTCCTCTTAGAAATGGAAAAATTCAGGTCATGGACTTAGTGACAGCGTGAAGGGAGCTATTTGCATAAGCTTTCATATTTCCGTCAAATTCAGCAACTTTGTACGTCCTAATGGATACCATGTGAAGTCAGTTCGTGAGATTTCGGTGCTATTAAGTCTACCCAAATCCATCGTAGTTAATTTCATTGTAAAACGGAAGCGACCAACTGTAGACAGCGCAGTGCTAGACCTCACAAACTCAATGATAGAGATTGGTGTCTTCTGTAAAGGATAAGTTTTCTTATCCTGCCGAAGTTGGATAAGCATTAGCAACTATCGTTAGCACTAGGACTGTTCGGTAGGAGTTAAACAGATCGACTACCATGTGAATGATGTTGCCCGCAAGCCTAAGATCACGATGACTAATGTTCAACAAAGTTTGAAGGACTATAGAGGAATGGAAACTGTCATTCTCGCTACGTCTGACCGTCTCACTTAGAAATGGAAAATGCCCGCCGAACAGTACATGCCGACTGATTGTGATTATGCCAAATGTGCGCAACGCAAATTTGATGATGGTAGCGTTATGGCGAGGAGCTGCTTCTCTTAATATTGCGTGGTTCTTTTAGTTCATGACAAGAAAACTATGGATTCTGAGGTTAACCTGGACGTTCTATCCAATTCTACGCCGCCTATAGTGTGGGAAAAATTTGGCATAGGTCCATTGTTTATCATCTACAAATTTCAGTTTGTAAGTGGATATTTGATGAAATGGGCTGGATGAAGTTGACTGGCCTTCACAGAGTCTTGAGCTCAATCTAACAGAACACTTTTGGGATGAGTTAGAACATCATTGCCTGAGTTGGCAGTTGCTCTAACTTACAGTTGTAATCTTCCAGAAACTTGTGGAACGTCTTCATAGATAACTAGAGGCTGTGTTGGCTGCAAATGCCCGACGCTCTATTAGAATTGTATAATTTCATTTAAATGTTTAGGTTTATCAAGTGTCGCAATAATTTTGGCAAGTGTATGTTTTTGTTTTTAAATATTACTTTTTCATTTTGAATTACGGTTTATTCGTTTTGATAAGGTAATTTTGAGTGGTAATTTTGCTTTAACAGGAATTCGAATTTACCTCAGGTTCATTGCGTTAAAAACACAAAAATGTTGAGTTAAGCTGATTAAAAAAATTACAATTACAGATTTCAATTCGATAAAAAAAAAGATAACGTTTAAGTGAAACATATATTAATTGCACTCGCAGCCTTGACAAAACACCTGGGGATGGAGGGAAATGAATAAGAGTTTTATTTTTATTAATATTTAACCTTTACCCATTGAAAGGCTTCACACTTATTTGCTTTTTTTCCCCCTCGTTCGTTTTCCTTTTTCCCTTCATAAAATTTATTCATATTTTTTGTTGTTTTTATTAGCTCATTTAAATTTAGTGCAAACATCTGCTGCTTTTTTTATTACATAAGATTAGCTTGTGCTCATTCGTCGAAGAAATAGTAATAATTATAAATTGAGTTTTCTTTTTCACTGCTCCAAGTTTATCAACGACAGATGGTCTGTTTTGTTGATTGGTTCCGAAGTAAGTTAAGCGTGGCACCAGAAATTTGTTCTTGGGAAAGGTGAAAATGTTTATTTTTGAGCTTGTGCAAAAATAGTTTCCGGGTCGAATTTAATGGTTTATGAATAAATTTGTATTAAAAAATTTTTTTAAATCCAATATTAAGGCGCAAATGTGCTTGAACGACGTCTTAAGGAAAATAACGAAGCGAATTCACCTGCAAGAGTTTTTTGTTTTGTTTCGTTTGTTTGGTTTTTTTTTTTTTTTGTTTTTTTTTTTGGTCAAATAATTAATGGTATCTGGCGCCCAGTCTTCTTTTAAAATTTATTTTTGAAAATGAAATGTGAAAAACAATATTATCGGAAACAATGTTCATAGTTTTTTTGTTTTTTTTTTGAGCAGAAAAGGGTGTTAATAGTAGAAGCAAGCCGTTTTCTTTTCCTTTTGGCAGATGTTGTCGGTCGAATGAGGAGGCGAAATCGATAGTGCCACCTGTCTCTTCTGTTAATATTGTTATTAACGATATTTTCAGGGCATTAAAAGCCATCTTTTGATGCTCTCCTAAATAGAAGGTAATTTTATTTGGCTAGAAAATTGAAGGCACGCATTATTAGAAATTGAGTTGGTTGGTTTTCGCGGAATAAAATTATGGAACGACGTGCGGCGTTTTTTGTTTTTTTTTTTGTTGTTTTGTTTTTTCCCTTTATTATGTGAAAATTTACACGATTTTCGCACTTGCTTGGGTTGTTGATTTTCTCTTTAGAGGCTAATTGAACAGCTCTGATCACTAAGCTTAAAAACAGGAAATGACATTTAGTTAAATCTTGAAATTCCTGATTTTTCGTGCTCAAAGTGTATAACCTTGCGTTATTTTTACGAAGCTCTTTCCCATGTAAAAAAAATCATTGCGGTCGGAATTGAAATTCAAAATTAAATAAACTTTACAGGGCTATTGTGTCTAAGTTGATTTAAGACTTTTTAAAGTTTCTTTGGTTTTATTGTTATTATCCAGTTTTATTTTGAATTCATGTGGATGATTTATGTGGTGGCCATATTAGCTCGAGAAAATGTGTTCATGTGTGTGTGTGTGTGTGTGTGTGTGTGTTGCCAAATTGCTTATTTGCATGACAAAAGTTGCCAAAGTGAATAAAATATGGTTGTCCATTCATAGTGTTATTAATATTCATAGATTGTTGTTATTAAGGAGTTATCATTTGCTCTCTGTAGGAAGGCAGATGGTGAGCAGTGCAACGCGTGACTTAAGCATTTTCGTTTCCACCTTAAATGTGATGCTGCTATTGTGTTTAGTTTAAAAGATAATTTTTTTTCACCAATTGCGCGTGAATTTCTTCTCTAAATATAGATTTCTTGCAGAATAGCCTACGGAGTTTTTGAATTTGTACACCTATAAATTGTGGCAGTAATATGAGACCGCGTCATCTTTAAGGAAATGGCGTCAATATTCTCTTCAAAATGGAAGCGTTTTGTTTGCTTCATGACTTTGTAGATTAACACGTGAAATTATATTTATTCAGCTCTACAGAATTACTTAAACTTATAAAGTTGAAAGAAATTACTTCTGCAAACATTAAAATTTCTGTTATTTTAGAAGACATAATTGAATAATCAGTGATTTAACTGATAAAATTTCTCTCTAATATTTGCTGAAGTTTACATCCAGAACAGCGGTGCCACTGAAGTTTTTCAGGTTGTACTAATAGATGAGTACTTAAATACGATCTTAAATTGTACCGCATTTTATGAAGATCGTATCAATTATATCAGCGATGATGGAATGACTAACTTCGGCAACTGAACCACACTCGAAATATTTGATAAGTACAAAGTCAAAAAGCTCTGACAGTTGCTCGGTCAACCAAGAAGCCTTTTATTACGTGTGTGTTATTAGTAAGTGGATATCTTGCACGTAATTGAGGTTTTGGTCAACCTCTACAAAGGACTTGATGGAATAATCCGGACAGAATATACAATGTTTATATACGAAATGTTATCAGAAAGTCTTGATACTAGGCCTGTATACAGTACAACAAGAGAAGAACAATACAACTACTTAAGTTTGATCACCATCTTCTTCTAAGTAGTCCATTGTGCAGCACTATACTGCTCCCAACTCTGCTTCTACTTTTGGAAACCTTCCTGAGTGCCCTGTTCTCGAAGAGTATCTAGTACTTCCTGCGATTCGTGCTGGCTCTGATCCACAGTTTCTAAAAGGCGTCCGTTCAGCTTCAACTTCATCTTCTGGAAGAAGAAGAAGTCGCATGGGGCCTTATCAGGCGAGTATAGCGGTTGAGAAAGAGTAGTCATTGCTGGTTGCTTCCTAAAAACTGACGCTTTCTGCCATTCTGTGAGTGCGTGTATGGTCGCGATGGGCAATTGACTTCGGACGCCACAATACAGGTATTTTTTGCCGATAGTCCTCCCTTACATGTGTATTGAATGATTCTTGGACGATACTCACGCACAAATTCCCTAATCATAGGAGGTCGCCCTAAGTTCTTAGTCTTCCAATGTTGAAGTGCCAGTGTCAATCAAAACATCTCGCACGACTCATTACTTCGTTGCCATAAGCTTCCAGAATTAGTTGTTATTGAAATTGTTAATGTGTCCATGCACTTGCAAAAAGCTCTTGGTGTTTACAGGATAATGATGGTTTACTGAATAATGGTGGTGCTGCGATCTGTTTTTGCTCTACAGTTTCGGAGCTTTTTGATACCACTTTGGGGTATTTGTATTAAATGCAGAAGGCAAGTGTGAATGCCTTTATTGTGCTAGGAGAGCATTCCATCACAGATCATTAGGTCACATGCGCTTCGTTGTAGGATCGTTTTGAAACTATACATGGGAAGTTAAATTTTTCTGTTTCCTTTTATTTCTAAGCTGTACCCTTTTTCCCAAATTGCATTGCGTTTTCCAAAGTCGATATGCAATTTGAATAATTTTCATTTATTTCCTTTAATGCTTGCTGTTCCTACAGCTTCCATCCATTTATGCGTCCCCTCTCGTTCCCGTTTTAACCCTTCTTTCACGTAGGTGCGTTTCCCCATGTCATTCCATATTCATCCGAGTCTTTTATTTTCTTTTATATTCATCTCGGCCAGTGCTTTATCCCAGGTGCATCGTAAATGGGGTCTTGAATCCCAGGTGATAGTTATTATGGCTTTTAGAAGAAGTAGAAAAAATTGTATTTCTTCTCACTTTTTTTTAACCCCTTCCTTCTTCCTCTCCGTAGCAAAGTCTTCCCCTCTGTCTTCCCGTTTGACGAGTTTGTATGTTGGGTAGGTGTATATATGTATGTTGTGTCTGTCTGCGTTTGTGAGTATATATGAAGTGGCTCGCTTGTTGTCCCTTCTTCTCCGTCTTTTTTTCGTGTTTTTCTTGTTGCTCCCCGGAGGCATCTCTCTTCCTATTCCCCGCAGCTGTATGGAAATGGGTGCCGTGAGTAATGCTTTTCGTGAACGCCAATTGACCATTATGCAAATGCAATGAGGCAAATGGATTGCGACTGTCATTATTTGCGACTCTTTTCAAATGATCTGGGAGAAATAATCGGATCCAGAGCGACCCGTTGTCATGGCGACGCCTAACCCGCCTACTCCTCATTCCCCTTGAAAAGTTCTTATTTTTTGGCGAGAAATAGTTCTTGCTAGTTTAGGATCCATCGCTCCGCCGGTTTTTGCGAAATTTTAAAAACAGATTTCGGCGTCATGCTGGCCCTCCTCAACACTCTTGACAGCCGTTTGCTTCGGCGTTTCGTCTCATTTGTGTTTTGTTTTGTTTTTTTCCCAATTTCCTTAAAGCCGTCAAAAGCAAAAACGCGGGAAGCAGCTGATGTGATAATAATGTAAATGATTTTGTCTATCGAAATGCTACTCGTGTTTGAATAAATTACCACATTGATTCTTCTAAATATAGTACTTGGATCTAGCTGATGGATTATGACACTTTGGCCCTAACTGCTTTTTTTAGAATATGATACGTGAAAGGTGCTTCGGGAATATGTGAAAGGATTGCGTTTCGATCTTTTTTTCTGCATCCGTTAATTAAATGATGTTGCTTTTCAACTTTTTTCTCGTTTAATTTAGTTACTTTGTATGGATGGAGCTGATTGCACTTAATTTAATGCTTCTACTGACAGTGAAGGTCATTAGAATCGAGTGCTGTATATCACCGTGAAGGTCTATGACTATTACCTTCATATAAGGGAATTTATTAAGATGAAATTGGGGGTAAAGAGTTCAAGGATTGTCTTTTAATGATCATGTATCCAATCACTGGTTGTTGTATGAAGATGCATCAAGTGTACGTACAAAAAACAGTTTTTGACAAAAAAAATTGACACCCCCCCCAAAAAAGTGAATCGATTGCATTGAAATTTTACATGTAAATACCTTTCGACCAGATATGCTAATGACCAAAATTTCGCAGAAGTTTCTGGAAACGGCCCGGACAATGCAGGATTCCATTTCGTTTGATGGTCGTCCTCCGTGGGACAGATTTTTTGTGCTGCGTTCTTTTTGCGGCACCTAGAGCCTACTTTTCAATGAGATAACGCCCAGCTATACATCGCGAGCCTGTACATGGGTTTTCTAGGTACTTTTGACATACTGCTTTAACTAGCAGTTTTTTGTTGAACATATTTGGGAGCTGACGGACCGTGGTCTACTAACCCAAAATTTCGACTACTTATCCAGACACTTGGAGGTCATTGGCAAGATATCACTGAGAATACCATCCGGCAATTTTATGGGTCCGTACCACATCCGATAACAGCTACATCCATGCCAGAGACGAACCAGTGTCATAGATATTGATCAAACGTTCCACGTTCTATTTTGTCCAAGAAATTGTTCTGAATGTCTAGTTGGTTTTTCTTTTTCTTTTTCTTTTCTAAACATCTACATTCTAAGTACCAAATTTGATTATTAACTGCATGCTTCCTTTTTGGTGCGTCCATTTTTTTATCGAGGAATGTAATTTGTGATGTTTCGATGGCTTGGGAACTGTTTAAAAGTTAGTTTCTCAAAAATTCTGTGGACATTTCTCGAACATGGTAGTTATTTTAAATGGATCTCCCATAAGCGTTTGTGAATTCTTCTTTCTGATGCAGGTTCACGACAGTCGCAATTTTGGACGAGGTCAAAATTCTGCTGAAGAAAAGTAAACAAAAATGCGGAAATCCATATAATAGATATTCCAAAGGGAGTAAATATTATTTTTAATGGTTTAAGATCAAAGTGAATTTGAATTTTTATTAGAGTATTCGATATTCTGCTTATGAGAAATCCTTTCATTCAAGCGTATTGTGTAGAGTAAAGTTGGGATCACGCCGATAAGCAGAAGTATTAAATTAAATTTTGAGAATTGTAAGGTGCTTACTATTTTAAACAAATCGGAATTTCGAACGCATTCTTGAGTGATAATTGAGACAATTGCTCATGAATATAGAAAACAGTAAAGTGGTAGAAACAAAACAAAAAACAAAAAACAAAAAAAAAGCGGGCTGAGAATATGGGGGTCATTTGATGATTTTATTCAAGAAATGCCTAATTATTTCATTTTTTGGCTACGTTATGAAATTTAATCATAATATAACGACTGAGATATAACAGTATGTTATTTTTATATTGTATATAGGCGTACTCCTTTCCTTTCCCGAACATTTTGGCTTCTGGCTTGGAAGAATGGAGTTTTTTAGAAAGAGGGGGGGGGGGGGGTTCTAGAAATTTTGGCGTCGACTACAAAGGTCATTTTGCGCCTTTTACACAAGTTATAACAGTACGCAGCCCAAGACAAACACAAACATCCATGCCCACGGCGGGATTCGAACCCGCGACCAGGCGGACTCGAGAACTAGAAAGCCTACGCCCTAGCCCTCTCGGCCACCTGGCTGGCTTAGAAAGAGGGAAGCTCTTTTGAAATAATTCCACAATTTCGAAATATTTGGGAAAAAAAATCTGGAAAAGGTTAAGCTGAACGGCAGGCTATCAGTTTCCTCAAAATTATTAAGGGTGACGATAGATTGGTTTTTATAAGGTCTTAATATGATGTTTACAAGTTTGATCGTGAATTGGAAGGGGCTGCAGGTGCAATCTTGTCGAGCCAGAGACTTGTTTTTCTTCACGTTTGAATACTTCGTGTGGCTTCACCTCCCGACGTTTGCTAAATTTAACGTGTTCTTTGAAAGGTTTCGTTGTAAAAGTGAAGGCGAGGGAGAGTTTTTGAGGAAAAAGGAGGGAGGTCGGAATTTTCCAATCGAACGTCCGCTGTCATTGAATGGACCGGAGGTCATTGGTCATTCTGTTACTTCCTCGATTGGCACCCAAAAGTGAAAGGAGGGAAGAAAGGGAAACCCTCTATCCCTTAATATCGCCTCCTCCTCTTCTCCCTTGTCAGTTTCCCCCGTGATCGAATAACAATAACACGTGGACATGAAATAAGCATGACTTGCAAACAATCTATGGCTTCCACTCGAGTTGGTTTTTTCCCCTCCCCTCCTTCTTCTTCTTCTTTTGTGGGGGGAGGGGGTATCGCTTTTATTTTATTTTTTTAAAGTGTGTCGGACCCTCCCACGTTTTGGATGTATTCCGCCGTCCATTCTTCTTCTCTTCTCTCTTTTCAGATCCATTAATCACGGGGAAGGGGCCGTTTCATACCTTTTCTAATGGGGGAGGGAATACGAATTTAATCTCCTGTTTGACATGCACGCACAAAAAAGAAGTCAGAAAGCAATTCGTTTTGAGAAATCGTGTTGTAATGGATAGCCGTGTTGTCGCTTGGAAATTAATTTCATTCGTGTTTTTTTCACCTCTTCATTGTGTCAATTGCATTTCAGGGGAGATCTTGAACGGGTGGGGAGGAATTTTGCTATTGCCAGTGAAAGTTAGCGGCACGCACTACTTAACAGATCTTATTTTGAGGGCAGATTATTTAATTTGTTAATAAAATAACAGCGCATTTGGATTTATATAAAAGGCTTGATTCGACTTTTGCGGTTTTTAAATCAAGGTTAGACCTTCGAGACTTTTCCCTTAATTTCGGATTTCTTTGTTGTTGGTTAAATGAATGGAATACGATCTATTGTGGCTTATTCATTACAGTTAATGAAATTTGTTACCACGCTAAGTTGGGCATTTAGAACGACGATATTTACTCCCGGAGATTGTATCGCGTGTTCATTTAGTTAAATATCAGATACTGAATGGGTTTCGAAAATGCACATTGGTATTTTTATTGTTTTGGGAAGGCCAAACTCAAGACAAGTCCTCGCAGATGATTCCACTCGTCGAAGATATAGGGAAACGATTTATATTCTCCTTATAAGGAACAGTCCCGAAGTGCGAGTATCCGACTTCCACAAAATTTGGTACATAAGTAGTAGACAATGAGTTGTACCTACAACCAAAATTTAGCTGCTGACATCAGCTCGGAGAGGAGTTATAGCTCCTCAAGAATCTTCAAAACGCGCAAAATTCAAATTGATTTAAAACGGAGTTCATAGACAGTTGTGAAATAGGAGTATACAATCGGGCGAAAGATTAAGACCGACGAGATTTAAGCACTGTAATTAGAACAAAAGTGACATTCGCGATAGTGATGGGAAAAAAATGGTAATTACGAGTAACAAAAACAGTCCAGGGATGGATTATTTTGCAAGTCCCTTTTGCTGACAATTAGTGACGAGTCGAATGCTACGAATACCTATGAAAACGATATGATAATAGGCTAATAAATATACGACAATCTCTTGGAGAGGAGAGGCTGAGTGATTCTACCATATGAACTCCGTTTTCAACCAATTTGAATTTCGCGCACTTTGAAGATTTTTGAGGGGCTATAACTCCCCTCCGGGCTGATGTCAGCAGCTAAAATTTTGGTTGTTGGTACAAATCATTGCCTACTACTTATATACCGGATTTGGTGGAAATAAGAGATTGGTACTTCTGGACTGTTTCTTGTTTGCATGAGTAGTTAACCAAGCTAAGATAAATGTGCAGGGTTATTCGCATTGCAGTAATATTCTGTTTAATTCTTTCAGATTTGCTATCTTTTTTAAGCGTTTTGGTATTCAGGATTAAATCTTCACTAGTATTTGAAAGGTTTCAGTATATATTTAAGTACATGACGTTAAGAATGTTCTTCTTTTTTAAGTTTGCTCTTGGAAGGATAGACCTTACGAAACGTGAGCAGTCTATAGAATTATAGTTCCCATAAACGCTCCTTTTTGTTCCCACCTTTCAGGTAAATTCTGTTATTTTTATGAATTATAATATTGCTATAGGAGAACAGATATAATGTTTATCTTAATTAACTTACGGTGTTTGTTCCGCGAGGTAGAAAACCGGAGGGAATGTTAAAAACCTAAGAGTGTCTTGAAAGAATATTGGCAACAGCCCTAGGGAAAATCGCTGACGAGGTGGGTTTTTTTTTGTGTGTGTAAGGCGGGAGATGGATAGATAAAGATTGGAAGCGATATATTAATATTTGTATTTTGGAGTTCCTCCCATCAGTCGTCCCTTTCGGATGAGGCGTGACGAGCGTGTTAAGTTGTGGAATTGAGATTCTCTCTTTACGTGTCGTCGCCGAAGGAAAAACGCTGATTGAGTGTATGTGTGCTTTGGGCAGAAACTCGTTTTCAAAATGGCACTCTGTAAATGCATTTTGTAATTCTTAGATGCTTTATCAGATTTTTATCAAATACTTCAGACAAATACGTCTCAACATTTTTTTTTTTTTAATTGATGAAAAATGTTTTCCGTTGCGTTATCGTAATTAGTTTCGTTGTTTATCTTCGCATAACATGTTTTGTGAACACTGTTGATTATATGTTGATGAACGAAAAGTGCAAGTATAAATATTATGGATTTTTTTTTTCATTTTGTTTATTTTTTTTATATAAATAATATACAGAGGATAACGAATTAGTTAATCGTTCGTCCACTAGACGGCAGCTTCGAACTGGCCTTTTCCATCTCCGTCCTATTTTTCTTTTAATATACGCGTTTAATATAAATATTACGTAAATCACCAACACCTTATTAATTATAAAAAGATAGTTAATTTTTGAAAAAATTATTTAAATTAATTTCTCTAGTGTTGTTGTTATTTTTATTGAATTGATTTTTTTGCATTTTATTTTAAACTTCATCATTAAAAATTTGATTCCAATAAGTGCAATAATTTGTAAATTTTAAATATTAATTGATTTTTATATAGCACATGAATATTTAAATAATTAAAAATTAATTTTAATAATTAAGTTTTAAAAATATAGTGTAGCAAAAAAAATCCTGTTAATTTTGCTATTTTTTTCCAAGGTTATTAGGTGGATGTGTGGTGGGCGGAAAGCGTTAAAATGTTCCTTTAATAGAAAGTTTAAAAATATATAGCACGAAGGGGGGAAATGCAAATTATGTAGGTTTTATTTATTAAATGTGCTGAATTGAAATTTTTGTTGGATTTTCCTCTCTGACATCCTTTTGAGTTATCTAGTGCATGACGCGTTCTATTAATTAAGTTTTCAAAAAAAATACCAGCATCGCTCAGGAATTATTAAGACTGTTTTTTTAATGAATGTTAATAGCTCTTTTTTAATGGGGTAATTAATAAAAGTCAATTAATAAGAGCTGGTGATTTAAGGATGCTATTATTTCTCTCGGCAGCATTTCCGTTTTTAACATATTCACATTAATAGGAGTTGAAGAAAGGATTTGATTTTTTTTTTTTCACTTCTTCTTCTTGTTAGTGATGCGTGAAAATGGGATCGAGATGATGGATTCGCAAGAGTAATTATTACAGAATGAAGAATGGGATAAAGAATTTTTTTTAAGGTTTTAAAAAAATATTAAGAATTGGGTCTTAAAATTTGAATGTAGAGAGACATCTTAAATGTATGTTAATCACGGAAAGTGCTGTCTTTTTCGAATTTATAATTTTTCTATTTCGAGATGAAAATTGAAAATTTAATAGAATATTCTTTTTTATGTAAAACTAGCCTTAAGCGTTTATGATTTCCTTTAAGATTTTCTGGACAGATTATCCAAGCTTCTTTGCATGATAATTTATGACTTAATTCATATTTCCGTCATATGTAATTCCATATTTGTAATGTTTGTGTGATTAAGTAGTGCATGGATTTTTAAACGCATTTCATAATTGGGCCAGTTTCCTAAAGACATTGGAGATTATGAAAATGTTTTATATTTGTTTGCTCTCTCACAACCCACTGTATTGTTTTTACACATTTATGATAATTTTATCCAAGATGTGACTTGAGCTTGTAAATCCACTTCTCACGTTTAGGTGTTCAATATTAGAGAATTTATAAAACACAACGCTTTTTATCATATTGTCTTTCGATTTTGAATTTTGAAGTGTTCGTAGGTATTTGATTGTGTGTTCAAAAGAAGATGGGCGAATAACAGCCATTCTTACCTACAGCGTACTCGAAAATAAAAGCCCGCTTCTTAATTTTTTTTTTTTTTTGCTGTTTTTGTAGTTAAATATATACCGAGTATGTTTGTGTAATGTTTGAATAAATATTTCGAAGTTGGGCCGCTTACCATTTTTTTTAATAAACATTCGTCATTATTAAGTAGCGGAAGAATGGAACACTTATTGGTTTCACAATGTCCGTCTGTCTGTTCCTCCGTCCGTCTGTCCTACGTTTTTTGACGCAGAAAGTTGAAATTCGGATTGTAGGTTATCATAGGCATGTTCGACTTCACTATTTAGTTTGGTTGTGATTGATCTACTGGGGTGGGAGTTAAGGGACCAGCTGGACTCTAAGGTATATAGGTATGTAAAGGAATGAAATTCGCTATGCAAAGTCATCTGGGCAAGATTTACCTTACTATGAAGTTTGGGCCAAATTATCTCAGCGGAATAGAATTCATGTGGTCCATTGAACTGTTAACGTTTTCTAACAACATCGTATGGCATGTGATATATCATTCGTTCGGAAATAATGAGAAACGAAAGAAGGTCCAGTTCTTTTTCGATGTTTCTAAATATTACGTTAGAGAAAATCATTTTTTTGTTTAAAAAAATGCGGGTTAAAAATTTGGATAAGAGGGGAAAACAGATGATCTCAGAGCTTCCACTATTTTCCTATGAACCATCATGATTCTTACATATGTAGTTATTCAACCAATATACTCCTAATGTGTACAGTTTACATATTGCACATATATTTGGCGTATTGTTCTAATGAAGTTAAAAGACCAAGTCTAGAATATGCTGGTGGAAAGTGATCAAAAATAACGGTTAAATAGAATCTGGAATATGGTCTTTGAATGTGACAAATACCTATTTATTTTATTGAATATTAAATCAATACTTTTTTATTATTATATTCTTATTTCAACATTCTTTTGAAAATGGATTTTAAAAAAATTAAACCAAGAAAGTTCTGTTATTTTATTCAGTATTTTGAGTTTTTTATGAATTTTTTTTTCTTATTCTAATCATCAAATTCGTTCCTCATTTTTGCAGTTTTAATATATTATAAGCTGTATACAGTTTTTTTTTTTTTTAAATCAAGTCGCATCAATCGGCTGCTAGGCGAAAAATGGCTCTTATTCTCCCACTTCATTTGGTGCTGGAGAGATTGTGGTAGGGAAATGAGCCTTCTTAATTTTTTTTCCCTCTGTTCGCTAAATGTGCTCAGAAGGAAATTATTCGTTTAAATCTCTGTTGTGGATCGCAGTCAGCATACAAAGTAAGAGAAAATTTAGATAAAGGCTACTACACCTCATTGTATTTTGCTGTTTTTGTTTTTCCTTTGACTTGTTATTGACTGTTGTGTAGGAAAGAAAATTTTCTCATCGCAACGGAGAAGTATACAGTTTGGAGATGGGCCGCTCTTTTCTATATCCATGTGTGACTGTGTGTTTTCCAGTATTCCCCATCTTTCTCTCATTCGATTTTTCCTTCTCCCTTCTTTTTTTAGTGATTCGGTTTCGGGGGGTCGCAATTGCGTCATTTCCTCTGCCGGTGCGATGAAAATGGGGTTGTTTGCGCGGGTTTTCGTTTGCTCCCTCCCACCGAACATTTTACGGAAATTGTTTCCCGGCCTTCCAACGGTGCCCTCTTCTCTCTCTCTCTCCCCGACTGCAACGGAACGGCTCGGAATGAATAAATCCCAGACAAACCCCGTATGTAAAACTGTAGTTCTGGTCATTGATTGAAAATAAGAGAGACGATGGAGAGGAGTGAGTGTTGGATTTCGTTTCTCTCCTTGTAAATGTGGGTGATGGGTCATAGGGCTGTTAGTTACATTTTGAGATAAGAATATTTCTTGGAAGATTATTAGAAAGAGAAAATACGAAGATGAGTATAGAGCGGTGAAGCTTCTGGATTCGAATTTCGTTTGAATAAATGCAGAGAGAGGGGAGAATTCGTTTCAGAGCGTTTAGAAACTATAGCGATTGTGCATTGAGATGATATTATGCATTAAATAAAAAAAATAATAATAAAATAATAGGCTATGTAATTTTTTTTTAATTACCGTTTACCAAATATATAATTCCTTTTCATATTTCCTTATAATTGATGAAATTGTTTCAGAACACAATCGTGTTTGGTTATTGACGTGAAAACTTTTATTTTTCCGCTCATTAAGTACGGAACAATAAAAAAGAGAAAAAAAAGTAGGATAATTGAGAGGGGGAGGAAGACTCTCGAAAGTACAGGAGCCCGCCAGCCATATTTGAAGTAGGTTAGGAAGAATTTAAAGGTCTGTTGAATTTTTATTTTGCACTGCTTGAATCGGTTTTTCAGGCGGTTTTAGAAGTTGAGGTTACTATCTTTAGATTACTTACCTAATCTAAGGGATGCAAAGAAGCATAGATTGACATAGAAAATTGACTTAACATATAGCATTAAGTAAGGATTATAATTGTAATTATTCCGCAACGTATTTACAAAAAATATTAATAGCACTAAAACAGATTAGACTTTTGAAGGCTATATCGACTTTTTGCAAATTTGAAAGTTTGTAAGAAATAATTTTATTCCTTGTTAAAACATTCCAAACGGAGATAGTTTTAACTTTTTTATTTTTGTAAAGTATATTTATATAGCTTTCGCTCCAATAATTCTTTTATTTAAAGATCGCTAATAGTTTCCCGGAAGTTAAGTTCCAATCCTAAAATATTATTTATCAAATAAAACGAAGAATAGAATTTATTTTCATGTGCAGGCTTTATTTATTTTTGCATTGTAATTTATTTTACGTTAATGCTTTTTCCCATCTGAAGATTAGACCGGAGTTAAATTTTAAACTCCATTGGTACATAATCACTAAAGTACTATTAATAATGATGGATAATTTTTTGTTTGTTTGTTCCTCTCTGTATTTGGACAGAGATATAGACAAACAAGGAAGTTTGGGCTCGGAAATATAAATAATCGAGAATGGCTGTAACAGTGACAGGACAAAGATGCTCATATTAAATAGAGTCAGTAATTAAGGAAACTGAGGTATAGTTCCTCTTGTGGAGAGAGAGTTTATGCGCAATTGTCTTTTCATGCGTACATTTCATATTTTGCATTCAAGTTGGGAGATAATTTGTCAGTTTCTCCTCTGAAATATTCAGCAAATGAATAAGAGCATAAAAAAAGGATATAAGGAGCTACATACTTTGAAATTTTAAAGAAAATCCATGTTTTCGATTGAGATAATGAGAGGAATTTCGATACCAAATTTTCCTTTTATTTGGAATAAATTGATGATTAAGGAAAGTTATACGATACGCTATAATCGCAAGAAATAATGATCATGGTAAGTACATCATATGGTTAGTCCAGAAGTTTTAATTGGTATTGAGTAACAATCCGACATTTGCTATTGTGAAGACGCCCATACTCATTATGTAAATGTGTTCGTGGGTCTGAACAGATGTAAATGGCTTTAGAATGAAAAAGTGTGTTTGTAGTTACATTAGAATAGGGGGAGAATGATCGATACAACCACAAGTATACCTTTCAGAAAGGTTCATGAACAATTTCTTTTGGTTCCAAATATCGCAATTTAACAGCGAAAATCAGCATATCTGTCCATGCTCTTTTTTTATACGCATGTTAATAATTTTTATATCACGTGCGTGTCATTGCATGACTGAAAAAAAATGAGTTAATTTCCAAAAGCAGATATGCGTTTTTAAACTTTTTGTTTCCTGTTGCAGATCATTACTAATAAATGGCAATGATTATTAACTTTACTTGTAAAAAAAGACAAAAAAAAAAAAAAAAAAGATTTTTGGCTTACTCAAGCGGGTTGTTATTCTATGTTGCGGTTTGATATTTATAGATAAAACTGTTTTTAGAAATAGCTAAAATTGGTTAAATTTCAAATTGAAAGCCTGTTATCATATATCAAGTTTTCCAATCATATGACAGATACTGAAATGAGTTATTGTCCGCTTTACTCAATATTTAAAACTGGTATAAAACTTGTACTCACCAATTTATGAGTTAGATATAAAATGACATTTTTTCGTTTTAATTAGACAAAAAAATCCGACTAGTTAGACTAAAATTGGCTAATTTGGCAACACTTGTGTAATTTTGCAAAAATATTCATGGTTAAGGTGCTGTTGGCGGTTTGAATTCCCCTGGGAAAATTTACACTTTCCTTTACTGGTAAGAATAAGAAGCGTTAAAAAAGAAATAAGAAACTCATATTTAGTGAATTTATATGCAATTACGTATATTAGAGTTTGGATGCCCATAAGATATGAAGTTTATGGTTTAATTATCTTTAATGGTGGATTAGAAATGCTTATTTAAAAGTTGGGTTGCCTCATTGTCAAATGGCAATTTTTCAACCACTGTGTTTCTGTAACGACGAATTGGGGCAATTACTACAGAACAAGTTTTTTTTCCTATAAATTAATTCGAATTAATGCGAACTCAGCCCTGAAGCTTGAGGCCACCTGGTTTAAAGGGACAGATATTTTCCCTTACCAACCAATAAACGGAACGGCGAAAACAGGGTTTTCATCTATGTTTTGGTTTTTTTTCGTTCTTCACCGAAAAAGTCATGTTGTTCATAAACTGGAATTTTTCATTATTTGTTTGGCCCAATGGGAATAATTTGAGAGAAGGATTTTTATAACCTTTCTTTCCCTCTCCTTTGAATCTGATTATTATGATAAGATATTAATTCGCCAAAAGTATTAATTTATCGGGAGTGTGAAATTTTGTTTTTTTAATGTGCGTGACCTTAATTAGCTCAAAAACTTTATTAATGGCACGGCTTGAAGAATGAGAGATATTTTTAGAGATAAAAAATAAAAAGCTAATTTTTCTTCGTCATCGCATAATTAATTTTACATGATTACAGCCAAAAGGCTTTCATTCTAATATGCTATAATATTAAAACCGGTAATTATGGACTCCTTTGGTAACTCTGCTTATGAAATTACAAGCAAGCATACATTAATAAAAATCAGGTTTGCAGAAAAGAGTTGGTGACATATTAAAGATTTTAATTCTCACATTAAATAAATGTTGAATGAATATATTAATTCTTTTTTAATGTACTTTGGGCGATATTTTAATTTAAAGTTTTAATTATCTAAGCTTATTAACATAAATTAATATTTTTTAACAAAATATAAATGGATCAATAAATTTCATCTATAAATGGATGCAGAGTTAAATGTTACTAAATTATTTAATCTTTTTAATATTTAAATATTAATAAGAATATTTTGAGGTGTTCATATTAAAATATAAATAGTAATTAATAAAATTGATAAATAATATAAACACAACCACTTTAATTAAACAATAATAAAAATTTAATAAAATAATAATAAAATGGTTTTCATAATAATGAGCTTTTTACATAAGGAATTAGCTATAAACAAAATTATAACATGTTTACAAAATATCTTATTGAATGTCTAACATATTGGTACTAGATGAAATACAACGACATCACTCTTTAATGAGAAGCTCCAGCATTTGCGGAACTGAGGAGTCAATATCTTGAAGATGGATATCGTTGTTTTGGTTTGTTTTATATGTTTATATAGTACTATAGAAAGTTAGATAGGCTATTATACTCTAGACCAGCGAATCTTAATAAGGATCATAAAGATTCTCATATAGATTCCCCATACAGGGTAATTTGGGGTCGATGGAAAAACCAGATACGTGTGCATAACTTTCATGTGGGAAACATTTTTGTGAAGTTGCATTAAACATGAACAATAGTAAAAACAAAAAGAAAATATTCCGATTTCAAATTTAATTCTTATTGCTACTCATTAGACATAGCCATCGCATTAAGATAATTTAAAATACAGGAGATCCCCACCAAAAGCGCATTCGCAAGTCGAATACGGTTTTCTACGTACCCAATTAACAAAACGTGACCCTTAACTCCTATAGAAAGCATATACATGTACAGTCGGGTGCAAAAAGGTTTTTACCTGCTCCGTAGGGGCTGAGCTTAGCGGATGTTGATCGGTTGCATAATCAGGTACTTATACTGAAAGTCATGGCAGATTAGAATGGACCTGTCCCTTCTTAATGAAAATAGGGTAGCAGGTATACGCCTGGGATGTGCTCGTCACGGGCTCTCTCCTGACAATAATAAGCGATAGTGGCTGTTAAAGTCTCTGCCTACTGCCTCGAATAACAGTTCGAATCCGATATGGATAGACTTTTTTTTTTTTTTTGTTCATTTTCGCGTTTTTGACTTCGTCTAAGTTTTAAACGGTGTATGTAAAGAACACCATAAACAGATTAAATTTTTTTCATCCTAGTGTGCAATTTGATCTGTTTATTTGAGGGTTTAAAAAACTTTTCATGTTAATTGTCATGGCATGCTTTATTCTATATTTTAATTTTTAATAAAATATACTACACTAATTCATACCACCGTTACTTTTACAAAAATCCTCTTTTGTTCAAATCATTTAATATTCTCTAAAACCGCAAAGCATTTTTTGTAAGAGCAAAATTGGCACTTCTGCGCATGGGCATCTGAAGCCAACAAAGAAAGTTACGACAATCCATCAGAAGCCAGGGATTGTTGTAATGAGACAATATTCAGTCATTGTTTTGAATTAAATAAACTGAAGATTTGCAGAAAGAAAATCATGCCTTGATCATTTTATGACGTTTCCTTGTGACTACTGAAAAACTCTGAAAATGTTATGTTAAGTGTTCTTTAGAAAGAGCTTTAAAAACTGATCACTTTATCCGCTGACACTTTGTCTCAGTTTAATATTTTCAGAGAAATTTAGTTTAAAGCTATTTTGATTTTATATATTAACTCATTTCTTATTCTTTGTGCATAATGAGATATTTAGGCTCTAACAATTTTTTATTTTATTATTTTTTAATTAATGAGATGGGGATTAATAATAAGATGGGTTGTTCTCCGTCAAATTTTGACGGGATCCATCTAGTTATATAATAAATTTAAAAAAAAATTCGGATAGTTTTGGCATAATTGTCGTTGATTATTTTATATACACAAAATATACAAAAAATGAGACTTGTAACCTTTCAAGCAGTCAAAAGAAAATAGCTTCCACTTACACCTGTAAATCACTTCCGCATCACATAATAACGAGCGCTACATCAGCTTATCTCTTGATCACGCATATAATTATATCGATACTGTGCACCATTTATGTATCTATTAACCAAGTAGATTAGCTGATTATTAATAAAACAAAAATTCTCATCAGAACAGCCAAAATAATCTTTTTGTCAACATAGTTGAGCACGTGACGTAAAACCTGCCTTCCCCCGATGCTTAGCAAAAACTTAATGGAATCGTTCCATAGTAAGCGTGCTCGCCTAGATACCTGGAAAAAGTAACCTCATTGAATTGAAATATTGTAAGGAAGCCGAACAATTTTGACTTAGGTCAAAACCTTTATGCACCCGACTGTACATGCATTATCCAGAACAGAATAAGAAGCACGTGACTGTAATGGATCTAGGGAATTGAGAATGTAAACAGTAACAACGTGGATAAGTACCTTCCAGAACCCTCTCTGTAATTAAAATAAAGCGTTAAAGCACTAGATTAGGATCATAATCTAGTGCTTTATAAAGCGTGGGTTTTGAGCTCCGCCTAGCGCCGGATACGCAAAACAATTTAGACGCTTACGCAAAATTTGAAGGTATGCTACAATTGTAAATTTTTCACTTATTTAAATAAATTTTAATTTATTGGACGTGAACATTCGTATCCCCGAAAGTTCGTAACGCGAATGCTCGTGTATAGGGGACTTACTATATTGAAAATAAAGTGTTCTGATATGTAAAAAACTCATTATTACTCAAAACCATTTTATTGATTATTTTATTAAATTTTTATTAGTATTATAAATTGAGATAATTTTTCTTATTATTTATTAATTTTTTTAGTTAAAATACTTCAACGTTCGTATTCATATTTAATGAAAATTATTTTTATACATATTTATTATCATGAAATAAATTTTTTGATTAGTTGGTTACAAGAATTCATTTAATTTAATCATTTATTCAAAATGTTATTTTTTTTTAATGAATGTGTAGGATTTGACCTTAGATTTTTTTTTTTTTTTTAGATTTTCTTTTTGTTTTTGTTTAATACTTTTATATTTTTTTAATGTGAGTAAAGGTAGATCTTATTTAACCTAATAAACGCCATCTCAGTGTTAGGCTAATTAAAGCTGTTAAAAATAGTAATTTATAAACTAATCTGTAGGTGTGGTTAGCCTGATAGCATCTCTGTTTAATCCTGTCTAGGTAGGAGATCATAAACGAAATATATTTCAAGATCTCGCTAACGTCAGCAAGGTATTTTGTCCCTCTTTTATTTTATTTTTTTTTTTCGCACTTCGATCCATATCTTTAAAAATACTTTATTTTATAAAATTACTTCCAGGATTAAAATGTAAATTGCTTATGTTAACCTTCTTCTTGCTCACTATATTAAATTTGCTTGTTTTGTTTCGTTTTTGTTTGCCGAATAACAGTATCCTCTAAATCACACTCCAGTGCTTTTATTTATTTAATAATTATGTATTTATTTATTTATTTATTTATTTATTTAGTTTTATGTAATTATTTGCACTCTTGAATCACTTGAGTAATACTCTTGAGATGCATTTAGTGCGTATACGTAGTAAATGGAATGTGAATGCTTCTTCTGTCAATAATGCAGTAGACACGTAGTCTCTTAAGGCGCCTTGTTGATACGCTTTGACGAAACAGATGAAAAAATAAATAAAATAATAAAGTGTTATAATTTTTATTTCCTCCTCCGTTATGCAATAAGCTGTAAGATCTTAATAGTAGTGCAGTTTGGATGGGGGGGGGGGGGCGCCATTATAGCTTACAGTTAATTTCCTACGTATTGCAAAGAGTCGTAAAAATTTTGATCCCGTTATAGTTCCCCCCACTTCCGAGAAAAAAAGAAATGAAAGAGAGAGAGAGAGAGAAAGAAAAGTTTCCATATCGGTTCGTGAGTCAGCCTCGACTCCGAATCCCTCCCCAGTCCCCTACCCCTCCTATCCATCCCTCCCCTTTGCCCGTGATTTATTCGTTTTACTAGACAGAATGATGATTCTTATCCCAGCTATAAATATCGTTAACAAAGCTTTTGATAAAGCGCAACGGCTCTTAACGTTCTCCCCGTAATTCATTGGTATCTAGCATTAATCTTCGACATTAATTTTGGACATTCCCTCGACTGACTTGTCTTCCCGTAAATTATCATCAATACCTTCTTCATACATAACCCCCAGTCCCATCCTCCTCCCACGCTTCCTTTTTCTCACTGATTTTTAGAAATACGTCCTCCCTCTCGAAAAATAAAATCAGTTACAATGTACTTCGAAATTCATCTTAAAAAAACGTAATATATTTTAGGATAAATTATATGATTTATTTTTATTCTTACGAACTATAAAAGATAAGGGCGTTGCCTTGAATTCTGCTAGGTAAAAACACTTCGGAGGAATTCTATATCAAGATTTTTATTAAGTAGTACGTGATTTACAGCTGTTTTAGTTGACGAATCGAAAGAATTCGTATCTCTAAAGTTCTTGAACACTTGTCGAAATTAATATGCACTGGTGGAAAGAGATACAGTACTCGTAAACCTGAATATTAAGTTGGTAAAAATTTTATACAAGCCTACTTCGACTTTCGGCCATTCACACATACGACCAAACCTCTTAGAACTTTTAGATGTATTTTCGATTGCAGCTGATCACGGTTATAGCTGGAAGTAAGACAATACGACTTTTTATGGGTGTAATATTCTTAATATCGTTATAATTTCCCGCCGGCAGGTTGACCGTTTAGTTACAAGGTGAACTTAAAGTACAAATTTGAAAAGACTCTATAGTAATATTTATTGATCAGAATAGTTAGTGGCAAATTTTATTTCCCATGAGTATTCATGCCAACTTTGAAGTTTATACGATCAATAGTTCCTAATTGTTTTGTCGCTTGGCCGTAGATGGCGCTTCATGTCACTTCTGACATCATAAGGCACTTACGGACACACGATCAAACGTTGAAATGCGTATTGTAATCAGATTTTTATAATTAAAGGTCAGATTAACTGAAGATTAATCACCAAAGATTAAGATATACTGTATATGGCTGATGTTATATCCAATCCGCTCTTTAAAAGTGTGATGATTTTTTTTTTTTTTACTGCGCTACTAGTGGGGACCATTTTCCCTAAAGTTCCGACCTAGCATCCATTCACAAATTCGGGCCATTGAAGTATTGAAATTCTTCGAGAAAGTTCAGCAAGCTATCGAGTCGTGGCTTAAAGCGCTTGACGTCGACTTCTTCAATGCTGACATAGATCTTTATGTATACCGTGGAATGGAGGTTTAAACAAGCATTATCTGTGCAGGGGCATACAATTGTTTATATGTAGAAGTTAAATAAATTTACGCATTGTGAGGTCTTGTTGTCTTACTTATTGAACCACCCTCCTAAAAGTTGACAGATTTAAAACTTGTATTCTCCATTCTTAAATGAAGCAATTGGGGTCGTTCAAATAGATGATGCTATTGTGTTACTTTGGCTACCATCTACTTCGAGTGTTTATTTCCAAATGACATAGAATGTGGAGAGAATTAGAATGCTAAGTAGTTGAATATAAAGGTATAATGGGGTGATGTAAGAAATGTACAAAGTTCAATCTGATTTCGTTTTGATTTGTTTGCAGTAAAAAAACGAATTTTTAAAGCTCGACGGGCTTCCTTAACTCATGATAAATCGCCTTAAATTGAACTTGATGTTAATCACATAGATTCCTACCGAGGAGCGACGGGCAATTAATCGTCAAGTGACCCGATAGGTGTATCGGTGCCAAGGTAGGAGGGGTCCAACTGAGCCCAACTGTCTTTTCTCATTTCTCTCCTGCGATCATTCATATAAATGTTGGGTACATTTCTCTCTCGGTGGAGTGCCTCTCCCCTTACCCTCCCCTCCGTCCACTGGATGAGTCAATTCGACAATCACTCTGAAGGATTAATTCCTTCTCTTCCCCCATAACAAAAACTCCGCCCCTCTACCTTTCTCTGCAAGACAATGGAATTCATCATCATCATTAGCTGGGGAGTTTTGCGTTAAATGGTGCGAAACATCGTCAATTCCATCGAAATTCTCCCTCCTCCTGCTCTTTTCCTTTCTCCCCATTTGAAAGGTTTAATGAGTATTTTCACCTCTCTCTCTCTCTCTCTCTCTCTCTTGCATTTTCTGGAACACACATACAGACAAAAAGTAAGCACAGGAGTGTTGTGATGACTCTTCAAACTGTTGTGCAACAACCATGAATGGAAAATGAGGGGCGATAAACATAATACGACGAACGTTTACGAGTTGATATGGGGAAAATAGAATATAAGAGTTATAGTTTTTCCTATAGCGCTTTTAGTGCCTATCCACAGACACAAGTGCTCAAAAGCCAATCAATTCGTTTGATTGACTTTCTGGTTTGAATTTAGGTGCATTTAAAATGATTTATTTCGGTTAGTTTTTTTACGATGCCTAATATAAATGGCGGAAGGAAGCTCTTTAATATGTTATTGAAGAAAGAAACCTGAACTGTATATAAGAGGCGGTTTGTAATATATAAAATCGAGATGAGGAAGTGTTTGTTAAAAGTCTTGAGTGGTGTGCTTCCTTTTTTTTTCATCCCTTTCATTGCCGTATCCTTAATGATGGGCAAGATTGCGTATGCCGCGCACGTGATTTTCTCCTCGTGCCGCCCGTCCATTGATATGCATCCTGCGTCCGATCGGTGTGGACACAAATCGCCGCGAGTCCGGTTATTTCCCCGGCCGCTGCTGCGAATGCCAATTAAGCCTTTGTCCGTCCTCGCCTGGGAGGCTCTCTTTGTAGTAATTTATCGTGTATCATATCACTTAATGCCCTACTACCCTCGGACGCCATTAGCGCTCTTAAGTATTGTCTGTATAACCATGATGACACGTATTTTTGGAATGGAGACCATCCAAAGAGAGCGTTTCTTAGTTCTGGAGAAGTTGAGTTTCACTGAACTAAATACCAAGATGCAGTTTTGAATAACTAAATGTCATTCTCAGCCCCAAATTGCGTGTGTTGGTATTCTTTTCCCGTATTCATCTTCGACTCCTATATCATCGCAAATCAGTAGAGTAATGAGTACAGGAATGGGTACTTTTTCTATTGTGGAATAATTTACATTTCTGATTATTTTAGCTGATTGCATGCCACGAAATTTTTTTCTTCTTCTTTTTTTTAAAATGTTATTTATATAAATTAGAGATTAGTTTTTTGTCTTAAAAGAGAAAGAGGTCACATGATGGAATTTAACTCGTGGGCCGAATGAGGTTCTTAATGAAGCCTTTGACCTTTGGGGCTGCAAATTCTTCTTCTTGGAAAATGCGGTTTCGAATTGAGTTATTCTATTTTTGAAGGTTTACGTGAAACAACCATGAATCTTTACGATTCCTTCTATGTGACGTGGCTTTCTCACGGAATCATAAGAAAACTCGCAGGCTAGGATGATCATTTATACAGAGTGTAAATTAAATGTTGGGCGCTACTTGGAGGATCGCTTCTTAAGGACAAAGTAAGACGAAAAGGATCTTGGAAGATTTTTAACAGACAGCATACATTTCGAGAAAAATGACTTTAAAATATGATGACGTCAAGCTATCTCCTATGTCAGCTACTCCACGTAAATTGGACGGCTTACGTTAATCGTTCGAATTAATGCGCATGTACGCCCGTTAGTTTCGGAAATAGGCGCTCGATGCGGAATTTAATTTATATCCGGCACTGACCAATTCGCTGAAACATCATTTATAGTTAATCAAGCTAAAAAGGCCATTGTTAATCGTATTTCTACCAATCATAAGCTCTAAATTTGACCGTTTGATGATGACGTTTCAGTGCGTAGGCCTTCTTTATCTAGTTGTGTTGCAGTGATCGTCATAACATTTCAAGGTCATTTTTCTTGAAACGTATGCCGTCTATTTAAAAACTTCCAAGAACATTTTCGTCTTATTTTGTCCTTAGGAAACAATCCTCCAGGTAGCGCCCAACATTTAGCTTACACCCTGTAGATTAGGAAATGAATAAAATATAACATTCGTATTTTAGGTGCTTTATTACACACTGGCTGGTAGATTCAGTAGGTAATTACAGAATTGTTTTGAGCAAAATCTAGTAAATGGGATGAACCTTATGCCTAATTTGAGGTTAAACGGTGTATTCAATAACTGATGAGACAGAAGAAGGAAATAAAAATTAAGTTTTCTGTCGACAGATGTCGATAACTCAAAATGCTACTCCTAAGCCTTTAGGGTCAAAATTCCAGAAATGATAAAACTGAGTAAAAGGACTGTAAAGAGTATTTTTGAGATAGGGGACTAATGGTTGGAAATGCAAATTTTAGGTACCACGAGATCATGAACGAGTAATATGTATGAGGATCGTTTTTGTAAGCTGCTTTCGTTTTCAGAGCAAACATCAGTTTTTTTTTTGTTTATAAACACCTTTCACCTCATAGCAACAACATAACGGCAATTTACATCTCAGAGGAACTGTTCAATCACCAGTCTCATTACGACATATATTGCAACTCTTCCAAATATCTCTGGTGTCTGTTTTACAAGGAGACAGGCAGCTTGGACCCTACCTAGCAAGCAGTGTCGTATCAGATTCTACTGGGGTTTCATACATCAACGATTTGATGTGCCCCCATAGGAAATAATCCAGAGGAGTGAGATCCGGTAATCGCGCTGGTCATGGGCCAGGACCTCCTCTTCTAATCCGATGATTAGGGAATCTGTTGTGCAGATACTCGCGGACATCGGCATCGAAATGAGCAGACAGTCGTTTGCTATGAAAACAAAAGTAGCTTACAAAAATGTATTACTCTTTCAATATTTCGTGGTGCCTGAAATATGCATTTCCAACTATTGGTTTCGTTTCTCAAAATACTCTACCTTCTGTATTTGATCCTAGAAGTTTGAGACACCTTGTATAACCACCCAACATACACTGTAAGATGGTTGATTCACATATAACGCGAATTTATAACCATAGGCAGGTTTTTTTTGGCTGCATTAACAATACTCCTCAACTTATGCAATATCCCGGAAGAGAAGCCTTTTAAAACTGCTTGATTTAATTTAGTTGTCTTCAATTTTGTTTCTGTTAACTTAATCTTGATTATTAATTATTATCAACTGAAGAGATCAATTAATTTAGGGATTGGATGATCAGGGAAATGAGATTGGAAAAACGAAACAATGGCGAACGTTTGGAGAAAGGGGAGGAAGGAGGAACAGTTTTTAGGAAATTAGGGAGGGGGTGATGAACGATTGGGGGGAAAGAGTTAGTGACTAATGTAGCGAACAGAGGAGAAATGTCCCTTGTGGTGTTGGAAAAGCCTCTGATGAATGGCTTTTCGTCGGTGTCTCCTCCGGTCGCCCGGGCTCTCATTTATTCCTCGACCGTCCCGTCGATGCTCCTTGATTTCCAATCCGTCTTCACTCGTTCCCTTCTCCACCCACCGAACTCTTGATCTTCTGTCAGATTGTGTTATCTTCCACATCGAAAAACGAGAATGGAAAAAGGGAAGAGGGAAATGTGCTCTCATGGGAAATGAATTAAAAAACAACCACTCTCTTCTAAAAAACTTTTTTGCCTTAACCTCCTCCTTTGATTTTTTTAGCGCTCTCGTCATTTATTATCTATGTTGTGACATTAGCCATTTTTATCAGCGCTTTGAATTCATTTACACCTTCTGAAGGCGAGAAAGAAAAGGAGGAGCTGCGTTGTTGGGACTAGCGTCGTTTATTTTTATGTTTTGTCAGGTAAATGATTGAATTGAAATTCTAATTAAAGTCAGTTGTTTTTATAAGAAAGTGTTAATTAGATTGGAGAAAAAAATTAAAGTAAAAAATTTAACAAGCCAGTTTCACTCTTAATGATTTATTTTTATGCAATACTATTCGCAGTGTTTCATTAGCAAACATTTCATTGCTTTTGGTAAATTCTTTTTTTTTTTTTTAAAAAAAAAAGAAGGAAAATATAAGTGTCAAACGGGTTTTCCGTGTGCGTGTAATAATTTAGGTGCTAACGAAGGAGAGACTCATCCTTGAATATTAAAATACTGCACGAGGAGGCGAATAGTTTGCTAGCTGGCTGCTCTATTAACTTTTGCAAATAGGTCTGCTTAAGTTTAATTAGACAATGTTATTCAAAGTTGCATGGTCCGAAGTTTCTGAAATATTTTCATTTAAAAAAAAAAAGTGCCTACATCGACATCTTAATATATCATCGTGGATTTTTAAATTGCAACTTTATGCTAAAAATTGAGTTGTTTGTGTATTTTTCATAAGAATTAAAACTTAGGCGTTTAGACTTAAACATGTTAGGAATTAGGCCAATTAAATTAAGAGAAAAAGGGGTTTGAGTTGATTTATACTCTTTAAATATTTCGATTTTTTTGTGTGTGTGACTATTATGTAATCAACTATTTCGTGGAGTTCGAATTCTTTTTCTATCCGCCTGGGGACAGAGAACGGAGATCGGGCTTGAATTTTAATTTTATTCTAAGCGACTTTCTCTTCAGTCCGAAGGTAGGGAAATTAAATTTTAAATGCTGTTGCTGATATTGTATTATTATAGACCATAAAATATCGTTTTATTATTTTTTTTCCTCGTCTGTCGTTCCCATTGCCGTCAGTTGAAGCGGAGGTGAATCCATTTTTGTGGGAGGAATAGGAAGAAAGGAAGGAGAAGAAGAGAGTGTGAGTTTTTGGCTCGGGTGCTGAAGGAAATAAGTCAACTAAGCGATTAAGTGGGGCTGCGAACAACGTTAGGCCTAATTTCCACTCGAATCAATGACGTTTTAATGAGGGTCGAGAGCGGGATTAATTACGACCGCCGAAAAGGAGCGCACTGCCTCTCTTCCTCCCTCTCTCCTTTTTCATTTGGAGACGACGTAGAGGAGAAAAACAGGAGATCGTCGACGGCGGAATGACATTGTAGTTTTTGTGTAATCTTTATTAACTAACATGACTGAATAGGTTCATTCTTTTTATTTATTATTATTATTATTATGGTTGAACATTGCAAAAAAACGTTTCTTTTGAATGCGGGGATGGAATAGTGTGTTCGCATCCTATGTGTGATACGGCCAATTCCCAATGCCCGGTGAATTAACGCAGAATTTGTTATTTCGTATTTTTTTATTTTGGGGGGGGGGGTGTTTTTCCTGTTAAAATGTCGCCCGCCCGGAGTAAAATATCGAAATGACGGAAATTCATTTTTGTTGCCATTAGCGCTTTTATGGGTTTTATCATCTGATTAGTAAGACTATCAATCTAATCATTATTAGGGGGAAAATAGGACGGAAGATAATGGATTCGTATTAAGGAGTAAGTTATATAAACTTTGTACTGTATCGACATCTATCGACTTTATTTTATTTTATTTATTTACACTTTTTTTTTTGTATTTTTTTCCCCTATATATCACGCAGAATGTTTCCGAATTTTATTTTCATACTTGGATTTAAGAGCTACAGATAGAATTGTGTTCAAATTTTCTGCTATTCTTTAATATGAAAAGAAATTAAAAACGTCTTTCAGGCGCTATTTCCACAAATATCAGAAAATGTAAACGTAACTTAGTAGCATTCTGCTTTCCTGTTTCCAATGGTATAATTTATATATCCGTACGATTAATATTCGAATTTAAAAGTGATAATGTCTATATATTTTCGTGCACTTTACAGTCACACTAGGCATTGCCGTCTGTAGCGAACGGCTCGACACTCATCGAAAGGAATTTAGTAAAAACACAGAGTCAAAAACTTAATCAGTTACGTAAAGAATAACACTCATTATTTTTTATTGGAAAAAAATTGTCATAGACTTCTTATACCTGAATTTTCAGTAGAAATGTCGTTATTTGCGATTGCGCGCAATGTCCTGCTTTAGTGCTCCACTTTAGTGCTTATAAGCAAGTTTTTGATTTATTTGTTACAATTTGTAGCAGACGGGATATGTTAATTTAGAGTAATTTTAAATTAAAATTAATTTGTGCTCATTCTTGAAAGATACTTTGAGCAATTTGTCCATTACGCATGAAAGTCACTAAATGGCAAAAGCAAAAATAGCAATGAAGGACTCTGGTGATCATTTCATGAACGAATTGAATTATTTTCGTTTTTACTAGATACTTACAGAATATAAAGTCGAATATTTTAATTTATTCTCTTATCTAAAAATAATATCAGTTTTACTTAACATTATTAGTCTTCTCATTAATTACACTGGCCAACAAAATTTAAGATTTTTCTTGTGACAAAATGAAAGTGGGTGATTTTTGGTAGTGTTTTTTCTGCTGATTACGAATATCATTTTTAAGTTTCTCTAGCACGCACAGCTTTCTTGTTTTACAATGAAACATTTTCAAATCATTCAGTGTTTGGGGCCTGGTAAATTTCCTTGCGGCCCCAAAATATGGATACTTTAACAATGTAGCCGCTTCTCTTCACTCCCATTACTTTAACATAGAAGTCTCGAAGTGCATAACTTGGAAACGTGACGTGATAGAAAAAATCCAAAAGCAGATTCGGATTCTACATGCAAATTACTACTAAGAACACTTTGTGTGGTCTTAGTCACAAAATGCGTGTTGACCAGTATTATATTACAAACTTTGCGCAACTCCGGTGTCATTATTAGAGCGTAGATTTAAATATTTTGATCCATAATATGGTAGATCATTTTCGTAAACGTTGCTTCCTCTTTTCAGCGGTAAAAGTACGATTAAAATTCTAGTTTATAAGTGGTGCCTGAAAATTTTCTTAAATTTTAATGCTTCTAACCTTGTTGTCTGTGGCGAAATGCTCGGCTATTTCATTGGAAGCAATTTGTTGTCCTTCAGTGAAAATCTGTCATCAAAAACGTAAGGTTTCCTAAATGGGAAAAATTGTCATTTGACAGGTTCATAATCGATTTACACCTGAATTTTCAATAGCATTGTCGCTACTGCTTCTGCGATCATCTGTCTACTTTAGCAAATGATTAGCGCTCCTCAAATTAGATTTTAGGAAGCATAGAAGTGCATTAATTTGGAATAAGCGAGCATTTTAAATTAAAATTTAAATTATATTCAATTTTTGAGAAATTTTTCCATTACGAACACAAACTACTAAATGGTAATGGCAGAAATGGCAGTAAGTGATTTCGTGAATGTTTCCATAGGAAGAAAGTTGATCTAAATTTCAAAAAAATAAAGTGTTTCTTTTTTGAAAAAGATAATTGGGGAAAACTTTTTTGTTACACTTTATGATAGATTGGTTAGTCTTGTAAAGCGACATAGAATAGATTAGTGAGAAAATAAGAAGTGGCATGTAACAAAAAAGAAGGAAATTAATTGTAGCAGAGAAAGCAGGTGAAATAATTTTTTTTGTCTCTCCTAGAATAGCTTGTTTATTATGATTTATTTTGAAATGAGCCGCGTATGTGATTTATATTATTTCCGTATTTTTAGTGCTTTAACTTATCAGAGATAATTATTGTTAATGATATCGCCATAAATCATAAAGGTGTACGACTTGTTTCTTGATACCCCATTTGTAATTGGTCACTTCTTTATTGGAATGATGTGGGGCAATAATGAGTGTGCGCAGCGCAGCATAATTAATGAAAAAAAGAGGAAAACAGCGTCGTAAAGTGACAATTATAATTGTTTTGCAGGCGCAGAAAGTGTTTTATGGGAAGTCGAGTCAAAGGCAGCCGCAAAAATCGATCCCAGGGCGTTTAGTAATAATCCCAATTCGAAAGATAAAAGGCGGTGATAAGTATGGATATGACTTTCGGTTATATTGGTTGCTTTCTTTTCATTGTTGCGCTTTTTCGTTTCTTCGTTTTATGGCCCTCCGTAATTTAGTCGTTTGCACACGAGGTTATTAAGTTACTTTTTTTGCACGTCAATGTAACATTATAAAGTGAAGTCGACCTTGACACTTTTTCTTTAAGCCAATCTTATCGTTATGAATTTTGTTTGTTGGTCTTTACTGCTTCATTTGGCGTACTGGAATGTTGCCGATTTAGTTGCGATTACTGTTTCTTGTACGCTTAAGTTTTGTGAGTTTATAAGTTTTAGTCTTGGTTGTCGAGAATCTGTCGTTCTGTGATGGTGTAAAATAAATTCCTGATTCAAGCGATAGAGGTGGGCTTGCTTTCGAGTTTGTACCTAGTACTTTAATTTTGTTTATGAGCTTCGAAACGATTATATAACTACAGAAAGAAAAAAATAAAAAGTACTAAACATGAATTCGATATGATATAGTATTTAATTCTCTTTTTTTATTCCCCCCCCCCCCCAAAGTCTGTCTAGTTTGCTTGTCGATTTGATTTTGCGGCGAAGCAACAGTTGCTTCCATTGCGTGACCTTCGCTTGCTGCCACTAGTGTTTAACATTTCTTCATAGACGGGGTTTGGGTTACGTAAGTCGTTACAAACAAAAATATCCGGCCAAAAAGAGAAGAGGAGGGAATGTGAGTGAAAGTGGGCGATTATTGAGGTTGTATTAAGGTTGTGGTGGCGTCTAATGGTATATGTGCACTCGTGCGCGCGCGCTCGAAATTGGTTTTCCAGAAGATGCTTCCGTCCTCCCTTTTAGCGTTGCTGTACACTACAGTTTATGGGCAATTAAAATAGAAATTATTTTATGGACATTAAAAGAAAGAAAAAAGGAAAGCAAAACACATTTTGGCCTCGTCGTCGTTGAACCAGATGTTGAGATTTACTTTGTGCAAACGGTGTGGTGTATAAATATAAAATTTATTTATTTAGTTGGGAAATAGCAAGTGTTATCGTGAGTCTGTATTGATTCGGCTTAAAATCTTTTTGCAGCAAATTTGAAACTTGTAAAATTATTTAGTAGTTCGTGAAATGGTCACTAGAGTCCTCCACTGTTATTTTTGCCATTACCATTTAACGGCTTTTATTCGTAATGGCCAAATTGCTCAAGTATCCTTCATAAATTAATTAATTTAAACGTTTTTATTCTTCGAAATTAAAAAAAAAGTACTTGGCTAAAAATACGCACTTTACAAATTTTGCACGTACGCAATAAATGTTGCAGAAAACAAAGCCTAAAGTTTAAATATTAACTCTTCGGTATCTAAACAGGTTTAAGAACAATGATCCACCAAGTGGATAGCAATAGAACTGAAAATTCGCCTTCGCCAAGAATGGAACGCTATAAGCCCAGAAGAGTGCAAAACAAAAAAACTCGTGATCTCTATGCCTAAAAGAATTTCTGGCGTAATTAAAGCAAAGGATGGTTCTACAAAATATTGGTTGTATTATAATAAACACCAATTTTGAACTTACATCAACTTATTTGAAATTATTCCAAATTGATATTCCTTAAAACTAAAAATTTGTTAGATGCGCAATACTTTTGGCCAAAACTCTATACAGTAACTTAAATGCCCACAACTTGATTACATGAAAGAGGAGCTAATCGTTTGCTAAAGTAGTACTTTGTCCACAATCACAATAGCATCAATTCTACTAAAAAAATTTCAGATATAAACAGTATAGGAACCTTGTTAAATAACAGTTTTCTTCCATTAAAAAATTAATGACCTTCTTCTTTAGCATATAATTTTGGCACGGAGTTTTCGTTGAAGAGAAGTAAATTTCTTTCGGCGAAAATGTCGGTGATGACAATATTACTAAGCCATAATATGGACGAAATCACCACCTGTAAATTCGAATTTAATCCTACGGGTATATAACTTACACATATCGAAATAGTCTGGAAGGACGTTTTCAAATCGTCTTACCATATTAAAGAATAGTAAAATCGCGCTCTGCGATGGCGAGGGCATATTTCACAATCATCTCTATAGACCAAAAAAGGGACATCACTAAATTTGATTTATTTGTATGGAGATAGTTTACTACTTTGTAGAATTATGAATGGCAAAAAAATTATAGATTTGCTTGTAAAGATTAAACGTCTCTACAGTTGGTCCTGTTTTGTGTACACAAGCTCTCTATTTAGCTCAGTATATTGTAGTTGATTAAAAATATCTTTGTGGGGTTCCGGCTCTCTCATTTCACTTATTGCTCGTATAAGTTTTATTCTTGAGCTAATCTTGACAATTCAAAGACATACCTGAGTGTCCTATAAGGCTTTTTAATGGGAGTGGTAACGGCCTGGAATTGTATCTTAGATAAGCTTCCTTGTTCAGAGAGGGTAGATAGTTCATTAACTGTGTTTAAAGCAGATGTTATTCTTTCAGGTAGTTTTACAAGAAGAGATAATTGCGAGAAAACCTTCTAGCAGATCTTGCTGATTGGCGTTCTTCATTATTTAATAGAAGCACTTGGAAGCGTTTATTTCACATAAAAACTTGCGATATAGATTGGAGTAAATAAGTAACATCGTAGAACAAAACGCGTTTTATTATTACGTCTGGAATGTGAAGACTATGAAATAAGAATGTTAATGTGCAATATGTTCGGCTTGGCTTTTCGCCTTCCTTCCCACATTAGCTAATGAACGTTGGTCTCGTTTCTTTTTTATTTTCTTTTTTATATTCCCCCTTCCCATGTTGGTTCGTCCACTGAACTCTGGCCTTGGCGTTCCAAGAATAGCGGAAAGATATTTACTTTTTTTAATAAGTGAATACATTCTTCTCTGGTCTCTCTCTCTCTCTCTCTGGTCGTCCCAAAACAACACACGGAGAAAAGGGGGGAAAACTTAGGATGACAAGTCTCGAGTCCATTCAATTTATTCGTCCACTCGTTATCTCGTATTTGATCGACTGCTTTGCTATTACTACATAGGTCATTATCGTTGAGACTAAATAGCAATAAATAACGATGTTATTTTTGCTACATTTTTATATATATATAAATTTTCATTTGGTAGTTTTGGATTTTTTTCCCCTCCCCACCGAGCCCTTAATTGCTATCGTTGCTCGAATCTGCGTTGATTTCTAAATGGCGAAATGTGTTGGGGAAGTGTCGGCGATGTGTTCTTGGCAGCGCTCCCCGTCCAATGTGCTAAAAAGTTATAAAGCAAAAGAAGAAAAAAAGTGGCAATAAATTTTAAATTCTTGGTGGTAAATATTTTTTGCTTCTTCTCTCATCTCTTTCGTGCCACTCGTGTTTATTTATTCTTTTATTTTTTGATTTATTTTAATGGTTCTCTCCGTTTCCTTTCTTTACTTTTTTAATGTTTTCCATTTTTGTTGCTCTCATCGTCAGTATTTCTGCGAAAGCCAAAGTTGAAAATTACCCGAAACGATTTCTTGAAGGCATTTATCATTAAAAGTATTAGAAAGTGATTTGAACTTTTAAAGGTGAAATTATTTGGTGTACCGTCTTATTTGACTGTGATTTATTAGAGCTTGGGGGGGGGGGGGGGGAAACAAAAAAAAACGCCGATTTTGCGTAATGGTGCGGAATCTTGTTTTCTTACCCTTTCTTTTAAAGTGGATATATTATTTTTGGTTTCCCCAGCTCCACTGGCTCGGTCTCTTGCCCTTTGGTCCATTGTTTGCCATTGTGGCCGTACAGACGAGTGGCTAGGGCGCCCCCCCCCCCCAACCTGACTTTGGAACCGCGCTTGAACCAGAGAAACCCCGGCTTCCCAGAAACAGTGTCATTAGCCCTCTTCGCTGCCACGGATCATGTCAACGCCATCATCATCATCTTCTGTGTATCCCTTCTGAAAAAGGGAGTTTTATTGCCGCTCATTACCTGTAGACATTCTGCTGCTGTATGTAAACAGTTGTGGGCCTAATCGGTTGCCATTTATTATAATTATTAACCTGGAAGCCTATTGTTCCTGTATAGTATTATGCTTTATTACTTCTGAAATGGGTTTTTGAGTGAGTTAATAATGATCATCATGATTCCCTTCCAAACTACTGAAAAGAAAAATGGTTCATTAAATCTGATGGCTGAATGATTGATAATTTTTATTTTTTATGATGTTCAGTTCATTTCGTCCCAGCGTTCGTTTGCAGGTGTTTCGTATCACGTGTCTTAAAAGATTGAAAGACACCAAGCACATACGTCGAATAATTCATCTTCATGAATAATAAACAATTGCATTTTTTATTCTTAAAAATAATAGTAAAATTTTCTTTTTTTTTTTCAAGGGATAAATTCGAGCTCTTAACTTCTGAGGCAAATTTTAAGATATAAAATAAAAAATAAATTCAAATTAATATTTGAAATTAATAATTCAAATATTTCATTATATGACTAGGCAAAAGTGATAAATTGTTTACCAAAGCTGTGAAGCGCACGACCTCTGAAGCCGATTCATTGGCGCCATTTTGTAATGTTCATTCGATTTGGAATGTGATGCTGCTATCAGAAACTATTCAAAATAGGTTAAGAAATTATCTTTTGTATTGCTGAATTGCTTTTTTAAAGGGTAGTTGTTAATCTAATCTTTAACCATTAGTTGGAATTTTAATTGTTCAAAATTATTTTCAACAGCGGTTAATAGAAAAAAGCTTAACAGGAATAAAGTTTAAATATATAAGTTTTTCGAAATATGCGAATTTAATAAAGTGCGGTTTCAATTCACTTATACAACTATACCATTTGCAATATCAGTATGATTAGAGATCGCTAAAGGATAAAAGCAAGCATAGTAATGGAGGACTCTGGTGAAAAATCATATCCAATCATTAATAATACGACTTTTTGGTGTGAAAATATTTTCGCATGGGTTCTACTAGTTATACATAACGTAACTTGTTAACATTTCTGTTTTAAATTAATCGGTTGCGTTTAACGTAGTGACTCAGCTGTTAAAGGCTTAAATAATTTGCTTATGTATATAAGCAACATCTGTCCCAAATATTTATAAAAGAACAGTCTAAAATAGAGTTTTAAACTTCAACTTTTTGTAGCTACATTATTCGAGACAATTTTAGTCAAAATTTAAAATTGTACTCTCATGTTACACTTGTTTTATTAGAAAATTTTATTATTATTATTACAGAAAACATTCATCCCATAATATACAATACATAAAATAATCTAAGATAGTTTACAAGAACGTGTACGAGAAGAGTAGCAAGGCAAATCGCAAGGCAATATTTCACGAATTTCAAGGAAAGGTCGTTCCAGTATTGAAACTAGGCAAAAGGAAACTGTTGGTGCTTGAAAGTAGATACAATAAAGGGAACTTCGAAACGATATTTCCTTGGTATTCTACAAGGTGAGACCGGAAAGTTCGGTGAATGACTCGGAAATACAAACAGGGACAGGTATGTCAGAGATGATACTTTATTGTCTTTCAAAGTAAGTCCCCTTGGCCACAATACACTTTTGACATCGTTCGTACAACTCTTGCATGGCATGTGAAAAATTCTCTTTCGGTATTGCTTGAAGTTCCCTCGTCACAACCCCTTTTTGTTTTTCCGAGTCATTCGTCGAACTTTCTGGTCTCGCCTTGTATAATCTGAAGAACTTTTTAACCACTCCGAGATAAAATGAGGTGGATGAAAGTCATTCCTAAAAGCTTTGTAAATTTCTTTAATACTTTCAATGGCTATAATTGAATCTAGGTTGAGCAAAGTGAGTTGATTGCACATTTCTGTAATGGAATCAAATTTAACAAGAGAGGAAACTGTCAGTAAAATTTTATTATATGAAATTTTCACCTAGAGATAACAAAGTTCTACATTATCAAGTAGGAGCTGCGTAACCGATTTCAGGGATAATCTTAGAAATAATCACATTTACCATCTGTTTTGATTACTTGTTTTAATTTCTCAATTAACAATAAGTCAGCTTAATTGCTTGATTAAGATCTCTATGCGGTGCCAAAATTTAAACAAAGCATAAATCTAATATTTTCTATACTGTCATGTTACACTCGTTTTAGTTTTGGTCAACACCTCAGACATCGTGTTATCTTTATGTAATTATTATTTATAGCTGTAATAAATTGTATTTAAATTTTAATTAAAAATAATTAATAGTTAAAAAATAGGGTTTTTTTTTTTTTTTTTTTTTTTTTTTAAAATATAATAGTTTTTTTTTAATGTATATGGTGAAAGAGAAGCGAAAAGGAGGGAAAAACAAAGGAATTCATGACCGGCGGAATTTATAATATATGCTTTTATTTATAGTTAATAACATTTTCTTTTTGGGAATTGGTCAAGAATGTAAAACAACACTATTGAGGGGGTTGATGGGATTCAATAGCTTTAAGCGCTTGGATGAAAACGATTTTTTTTTTTTTCATTTCTCCTGTAGTCCTTCGCTCTCTTTTAGCTAATAAATAAATAGTCATTAGATGAAAAACCAACCAGTCAATCGCTTTCTTTTTTTAAAAAAAAATTAATATTTCTCTTTTTCTCTCTCTCTTCTCAGGGACCGGAAAGTTTTGACCTCTCACTCACCATCCCCGACCCCGTGCAAGAGAACGCCGCCAATTACATGTCCGCAGATCAGGTAAAAATCGACACCAAAAAGAGAAATAAGATTATCTCTGATTGGAGCTAAAATCTTTTATTTTTTGCGGGGGGGAGGGGGATCAACATTTGTCTGGGTCAATATTGTTAAAAGGGAAGAAGGACAAACATACGCAGACACAAAGGTAACTATCTACCATCATTTAATCGTGGTATCTTCATCCACGATCGTTTTAAATGGCGCTTCTTTTCACTTTTTCGTATCATTTGATCGATGGTTATTACCTCTCCATCCGCATTTTAACTTTTTTCTTTCTAATTTACACGAAGAAAGAAGTATATATGCGAATTTGATTTATAATCGACCCCCTGAGGTTTGTTTTTAAAAAAAAATTTTATGATCCCCGCCAGCGTTTCTCTTGGAGAAATTTATGTCGCCACGAAAACAATTTTTGTTTTTCGTTTCTGCTAATGATTTTATAATTATTTTATTTTATGACCGGATCTTTATTTTTTTTTTATTCTTATAAGAAGTTCTAAATTTACAGTTTTTTTTTCCATGTTATTAACTTAATGCTCATTTTTTTCCCTTTCTTATTTGAAATGTCTGTGTATGGCTTCCTTCCCTTTGCGTGATAATTAGGCAAGGACATTTTTACCATTCTTGACTAAGCTTAAAGGTTATCGATCCTGAAGTTTTTTATTTAAAAAATATTTTTTTAATATTGTTTGTATCTAATGGTTGTTTCACACTTTGATAGTTTAATAACGCTTTATTCATTCGCGTCATATTTATTCTTTATTGGTAAAGTTTATAAATTATATGAGTTAGTTAGAAAATAGCGTTTTTCTAAGTAAAGTGATTAAAGCAAAATTTTTTGATTGGAATTGACATATTGTTTTATTTTTCTTGTATTTTATTTCATATGAATTTAATATTTTCTTAAAGTAAGTTTTCATATTACAGTTAAAGGTGTTGCCATATTGTACTTAAAGGCCATACACTGAATGATAAATTGAACGTTTTAGCGAAATTGAAATATTTTAAATACCGGGTTATCATATATTAAAACTCTTTAAATTTACTGCAGAAACATATGTTATTGCCGAATAAACGATAGTCAGATGAAAAAAAAAATCAAACAGAAGAACAAATTTCAACATGATCGCTTTACATGTCAAATCAGAGTTCCCAGTGCTCTTCCACAGTCCGAAAAACCAAATCCGACATGGCTAGTGGACTTTCAGCATTTGCGAGAGTAATCCGTTATTTCAGTTGTTGAACGGTGTGGATCTTCACCTGGTAAACGTCCAGATAAAAATATCTAAGGCGGTGAGAGGTAGGAGACTAGAGTGACGGCCTCAAGTCTTGGCGATCTATGACCAGTCCATCTACCAGAAAACTATGATTCAGATAGTTGCGAACAGTTGAGTGGGCCTCATCTTGTTGGAGCACAACACCGTTTTATATCTGCATTTATTAGACACAGTGGGTCCAAAGATTGCTTTGAGGGGCCGTAGTTTCTTATATCGTCATTCCCAACCAACTTGTATTGTTGGCGTTCTTTCACATTGCGTTCAAGGAAGATGTACCGGGTGTTTCATAGGCTATGACCAACTTGTTAGTTGAATAACACGTCAACAGGTGGAGCTAGTGCCGTGAAAGTTTGTGGGAGTCAAAGAAAATGGATTAGGCTTATTTTCGACGAATACAGTACTGCAGTTTTTCGGCCGGGTGTTTCACAAGGTATAGACCAAAGAAAAAGGCGAATAACATTTTGACGGAAAAAGATCTTTATTTCAAAATTTCAGGATCAACACTTGAGACTAAAGGAAATTAAAGGCACTAGACCACTTCCTGAGTGTTTCGGCAGGGCTCTGGTCACAATGATAAAAAGTCTTGACCACAAAAACACGCTCTTCGACTGAATATCGAGACATTTCAGCGTATTCAACTAACAAGTTGGTCATAGCCTATGAAACACCCGGTAGTTTGCCACTATGTTAGAGGCATGCATAAGGACTTTATAATCACCCTGTATACCATGCACAAAAACCTATATAAGACAATACCCAAACAGACATGTTTAAATGAGGCTTTAGAATATAGAATATCGTCGAGTTTGGGAAATTATGAGCGCAAATTTTAAATCTAGGAGGATAGTGGATTTTTAAAAGATAGTTCGCAATTAAAATTTCTATATTTTGCTTTCAGGCATTTTAAAGAATCTGTTATGGCATTGCCTTTTCGAGTGGTTTGTCTGAAAAGTTTGTTTAGAAACTTCTTTTGTGATATTTTAGCGACCGATGCAATTTTATGTCATCGTCATTCTGCCTTTGATTAAATTTTGCTCGAAATTACAGTCGAACGCCGATCACGGTCATATTATGACATTTCATTTAGAGCAGTGATTTCCAAAGTGGGGTTTTCCGATGTGTTATTTTTAATAAGGGGCCGTGGAAAATTTTCTGGAGCATCAGGGGGGCCCCAGCTTAAAAAGTTTGGGAACCACTAATTTAGAGAAAAAAAAATAAGGATAGCTGTTTACCGTATATCGGTTTAGATGTTTAATAGACCTATTCGTAATCAGATCTATAATTGAAGACATCCGTCAGGTAAGATAAAAAAAATACTTTCTTAATTAATGAGCCCTTTCTCTACATCGGCTATCTTCATAGATACTAAGAATTTAGAGTTCTTTACCACCCTCCTCCCGAACTTTTATGAGTTTTGTTCTTTATTAGAGAGTGGGGGGGGGGGGTCCATCCATTTTATTTTAAAATTGCCGTCTTCTTTTACTTTAAGTAACGTGAATTCTTTCCAACATTGTATTTTTCTGTTCAAAACGAGCTTACGCCACGGGCAATGGAAACAACTAGAAATGGCAAGTTCGCCTTTTGTAAATTATATATATAAACACGTGGAGCTCGTTCTAGGAGAGAACCATAAAGTTCTTAAATTCTTGTATCTTCTTGAAGTTGGTAGATTTCGGAATTTTAAAGACGGAGCTGTTCATTGAAAAATGACAACGGGTTTGTTGACGTCTCTGAACATTAAATTGATGCCTCAAAGGCAGTGGTAACCTTTATTTCGTAAACAGAAATAACACACTGAAGGATGAAATGGAATTTATTTATTTATTTATTTTTTTTTGCGTTTCAAAGAAGAAGTGACTATTTTTCGTTATTCGACAGTTTCATAAAATCGACTTCCTAACTAGAATTGGTTTCTAATGTGCTTATACATATGTTTATTCGACACATGTTTTTCTAATGTGTTTTTTAGCAAAGTGATCGCTTTTCTTTGTTATATAACGTGTTACCCATAATATAACCCACCAGTAACAAGAGTGAGCTGTTTTTATATTTTGTTGGGTGAGGTCTTAACATGATCCTTGTAATGTATGTGATGCTTTTTGGACGACTGCATATTAGAATTAAGCGATTATCTGTATTTGTGCTTATTGAGGTAGAAACCTGACGCGCTGCATTGTTACAGTATTGTTCTCACTTTCTTTATGGAAGCAAATTGGTTTCTTTCTTTTATGTGTCTGGGTGTGTGTAAAATGTTGAGAAGATGTAAGGTTGTATTTTTCATTTTCATAGATGAAGGCTCGTCTCTCTCTCTCTCTCTCTCTCTCTCTCTCTCTCTCTCTCTCTCTCT
>JAHWFO010013951.1:2080133-2176947 GCA_023313115.1 Rhysida immarginata
TCTCTCTCTCTCTCTCTCTCTCTCTCTCTCTCTCTCTCTCTCTCTCTCTCTCTCTAATTCTGTGCTATTCTAGTCCATTACTGAAGATAGTCAAAACAAAGTAACCGGAATCTTGAGAGACATTTGAGAAGACTTTCGTGTCTTCGCACTTTCAAAACAAGCACTATTGCTGTTTTGATCAATATTCCTCTGAGACCAGTAACAACAACTCCATGTTTCGATTGTCGGGTGTCTCAACAACGAAATAAGGGCGTATTTACATTCTTTAACGAGAGAGAGAGAGAGAGCTTCGACGCACCCCGAGAAAATGAAAACGTAACGAAACTTCACTTCAAAAAAATACAAAAAAAAACTCCCTTTCGATCGGATGTGCAAAATACAGAATTTGGCAAACGTGTCTAGACACTCCTTGACAGTCCAAGATCCTGCTCTTACTGTGAAACGCCACACGGCTTGATAATAAGGAATTATCTTCTGGGGTGCCATTTCGTTAAATAGCCGGACATACCCTCGTAAAACTATGATTTGCAAAGGACATAATACGATTCGTTGTGCTGCCGTTCCTTTCGCGGTATCTGAGGCTTGCTTTTAGCAAGATAACGCCCCGGCCACACAATATATCGCCATGGATTGTCTCCGTGCTTACGACACACGGCTTTGACCAGACAGACGAATTAGCCCGCTATTCGGAGGTCATTGGCAAGGTATCTCTCAGAAGACCTTGCGACAACTTTTGTGTCAGATAACGGCTAGTATCCAGAACCAGAGGTCCTATGAATCATCTAGTTATTCTCATTGCATAATCATCTCTTCTGTACATATCCCTTTCACGTAGCAATTCTGGTGTCAATTCTTTCGTCAAAGAGTATACTGGGGCCTATTTGCTATACACCAGAAATTGACTTGCAAACCATTTTTGGGCTATGCTTTTGTTCTTATATTAAGCTTTAGCTTCATACAAATTTTTGTTGTTCTCAGAGGAATATTTTCAGGTGAACTTTGACCTCGAGGAAGCAAAATAATAAAAAAAAAATCCCTTCTACACTGTTCAACATTCGTTTAGATCCTGTAAACATTATTTAACGAAATATTCACGCCATGGGGAAGGTAAATTATTAGATTGTCGTGCTGACAAAGGTGAATCTCGACATCATTTTGGCTGACGTTGGATTTGCTAATTTTGTGGGATAATTTTCGAAGCCGGGGACTTGAAATGATCGAAAGTATTCCCTGAACTGAAGGAAAACTCGTTTGGTATTTAGTTAATTCCCTCGGGAGAAGTAAATGGTTGTTAATTATTAATTGCATTGATTAAAATTCGAAGGAAAAAGTATAAGACGGGTTCGCTGTTACACGAGCGGATATTTTTCTGCACCAAAGGTGAACGAACGGCCGCCGCTTCACTCATAAAAGGATTCGCCGCCATCTGTGACACCTGTGAACGAGGGATGGAAAAACCTAATAAGGGCTTTAGAAGCCATATTGAGTTTGACGGAACACTTCGCAATCTAAGAGGAGGAGGAAAAGGGGGATGGGGGAATTCGTTTCGAAAGGTTGGCGCTCGAGCCTCGATTGGTGCTGAACCCTAATTGATGAGTTTTGTCGGCGACCTGACGCCGAGATAATGACAAGTGACAAGATAATTAGTGTCGCATTATTGAAGTCAAAAGACTTTTGGGCCGCTTCCACACGTCAGCTGCACAACATATTAACACCGTTGCTAATCACACGCAGACACATACCCTCTTTCTCTCCTTTTGAGTTTTCTCGTTCATTTTATTTTCTTATTCTATCTCTCTCTGTCTCTCCTTCTTCCTTCCATTTCCCTCAAGAATCGAGGAAATTTCGTTTTCTATTTTTCCTTTCCTTCCCTTCCCTTCTCCCCTTTTGAATTCCCCTTCGCCCTTTTCTGGGTTTTCGTTCAGAGTGCTTAAAAACGACGGCCGTCAATCTGGGTTTCGGCATTTCTCAACCAGACGACGGAGGAGAGAATTTGAATTGAAAAAATATTCCGCCCCTCACTCGGGTTTAGGTCTTGTTTTGCACGAGAGCAAATTGGGAGAAAATATTGATTTGGCCTTAAAAATCGATTTCCTCTCTCTTCTTCTTTTTATATTATTTTTATTTTTTATCTTGACTCTTTTCCGTCGCACGTCTTTTGGAAATTTTGCAAGACAGAAAGTTTAGATAAATCTTTTAACATTTCTTTTTAATATAGAAACATATTCTAATAATTTCGCACAATCTTGATTGTAAATGACTCGCGCCCCCATTTTACCTGACGATGGTTCAGAAAAAAACGGCAATGATTCAATTAATTTCTGAAATGATCACCAGAGTCCTCCACTACTGTTTTTGCTTTTACCTTTAAGCGACCTTTATTCCTGATGGTCAAATTGTTCGAGTATCTCCCAAGAGTGAGTACAAATTACTTTTAAAGTGCTGGATTTTTTTTAAATTAACACGCTCCCTCTGCTTCTCAAAATAACATTTTTCAATCAAATGTAAATCAAATGAATGAGGGGCCCTAATCAATTACTGAAATAATGTACTTCGTTGTCATTAACGACAGTTCTACTGAACCTGTCAAATGTATATTATTTTATTCCATTAAGAATTAATGAACTTCTTCCTAAGAATGGCTATAAGGGTATTTAAATGAAACGTAGACTGCGCGCTGTGCTGCCCGAATAGTTGAGGCATGGACGGTAGATGGCAGCAATGTATACGCTAAGATTTGGAGACATGAAGGTCATGTGCTCAACAGCAGGTCATGTGCTCAACAGACATGAAGTTTTGCTGTGTCAAAAGAGACAGTTTATCCAACAATATTGTGCCAATGATACGTCCAAGCGTATCCAAGGAGTTGTGATTCATGTGTAAGGAAGGCAGGCAACCAGTGAAAATCTTTCGGCGCTTGCAAACAGTTTACGGGGATTCCTGTAATTTTTATCTTCGGACCACTGAAAAAGGATTTAAAGAGATGAAATTTCACTTGCGATCAAGAGATCCGTGCTGCGGTGGAGTACTGCGGTTTCGGGTCCAACCTATTTTGCTGAAGGTAACAGAAGTATGTCGACCGTTTGGACCGCTTCCTGAACAACATGGGTGTAGGCACAACCGTTCGATTCAGTTGGAAGTCCATCATTAGTGCTAGACTACTCATATTCTGCAATCTGTTTCATTGGTATAACTCGTATGTAATTTTTAAGTGCGTAAGTTCTTTTGATGAGAGTGGAGCTGTTCGCCATAGACACTTTGATATTCAGGCACCTTAACGTACCGGTATGCAGGTTGCACCGTTGGAAATAGAAAAGCAAAATGCTGTTGCGATTTCATTAATTTTCTGCTATCTGTCGAAATAAGCGAGTAGCGCTCGGCGATCTCCAAAAACACACTTCTCAAATTTCTGCCAAAGTTGAGATCAACTCGAAGTCAATTAAAAAAAAAAACGCTTATGAGCTATAGGCTGCCCACTGTTGATAGATCTGTAATTGATGGTTCAGTAACTCCATGCCTGAAAATGGTGGAGTCCAAGCAATCGTTCAAAATTTAGGTTTTTTTGTTTTGTTTTTGTGGAATGTAAATATAAAGCTTGGAAGATAACGATTAACGGACGAACTCGTGATATTAAACCATTAAAGACCAGATCGTTTTGATACCCCCCCCCCTCTTTCGCTCAGTAATGCACCATAATATACTGTTATTATTATAATGAGCTTGTTGATCAAAATACCGCTATCGGCATCATTCCACCCACCCTTCTATTGGTTGGTGTTTACCTGTTTTCCACGTGCCTCTCTCTCTTTCTCTCGGTCTATCTATCGATGTGTGTTGACTAGGAATCGCAGCCGAGTCTCCTTCACTCATCCGTGAATCGAATTTTCCATGGAAACTGAAAGGAAATTTATGTAATGAAAGAAGAGAGGGGGAAAAGAGGAATCTAACGAGGCGGTTTTACTCGAACCCGCAATTCTAGATAAAAATATACATCTTATGAAAATTTTAATTTCGGTTTTATTCATAGCGGGATTGATTATTTTTTTTTTACAATTTGTTTTCGCATCGCGGACAATTTCAAGAAAAAGTATGTTGTTTGAACATCTGTTCCTTCGCGGGGAGATCACTATACTCCGACCTCTCGACCTGAGATCATGTCTCCTTTCTCCTTACCCACCCTTCAATTTTCTCTTTTTCTTTGTTCGGACTCGGGTCACCTTCACACCTGCCAGGGCTGAATGTGGTTTGTTTTATATTATCGCGTATATCTTTTAATTTTAGCTTTGAAGACTATAAAATAGTAACGGACGGAGTATAAAACTTCGACCGAAAAGGGGCGCGATACTGTTGTGCATATTAAGCAGGACCCTTTTCCAATTCAGTCTCTGTCTGTGTTTTACGATCTTTCAAATTTCGTTTAACTGAACTTTGTTCGCGTTTTATATTTAAAGGGTTGTTTGCGAAAATGTCATTTTTTTTGACTAAAGTAGCCGATTGATTTTGGTGGAAACAGAACTAGAACCGCAAGTGTACTTCGACAATATTAGAAAACGAATGAAAACGTAGCAACAGTTTGCTTATCTGTTTCCAACTGTGAAGCTTACATAAGATTGAAAATTTGAATTTTTGAGTGGTATTTGAATATTTTCATGCGTTTTATAGGTTAGCAGCATGTCGTCTATGGCGAACAGCTCAACATTTTCATCGAAACGAAAATTTAGCACCAAAAAACGTAGGCAGCTATGCATTTTAGACGCTCTAACGGAGAGCTTCATTTCTTTTTCTAATGAAAAAAAAAATTGTCATTTGACAGGTTCAAAAATCGGTTTACACCTGACTCTTCAGTAGAATTTTCGCTATTGGCGACTGCGGGCAACGAACTGCTTTAGCAAACGAGTAGCGCTCTTCATCCGCGTAACCAAGTTTGAAGGCTTCAAGTTACATTTTGAAATGCAGAGGGAGCTGTTAATTTAGAAAAATCAAGCACTTTAAATTGAAATTAAGTTGTGCTCATTCTTGAAGAATACTTGAGCTATTAGTCTATTACCAATAGAGGTCGCTAAATGGTAAAAGCAAAATTGACAGTAGAGGGTTCTGGTGATCATTTCATGAACTAATTTTTAAGTCTTTCCGTTTTTTTGTGAACAAGTTGTTTGTGAGAGCCAGTGAATCAGTATATTTCAATTTAAGGACCCGTTTTAGTTATTTATGTGTTTTTCAAAATTCTTCATCTGTTAAATGTTCGTTTCGGCGGATTCTGTGACGTGACAAGAATGCGCTTTGCGCGTCAGTTTTATCTTCTCGGAGATATTTTTCTCCGAGAAATCATAAATGTTTGTGGGTTTTATTTTCTTTGAGAGGTATTTTTATTTTTGATTTTTTTTTTTTTTTTCAGAGGTTTGACTTTTCCTCGAACGTCTTGGACGTGTCTGTCCCCTCTTTTATGCCCGAGTTTATTATACGACGATGGTTCGGGAAAGAGACTGTAGAATGAGGCGATGAAAGATTTATACAGTTGATATAGAACCTATTTTTCTGAGATTTTATTTCGTAAGATTACGATATCAACATATTTTGACGAAAATGTATTTTCTATGGATAAAATAAATATCAGCGTAGCAAAATTATTTGGGTAATACGACGAAATTCGACGTTAAGACGATGAAACATGCTTAAGAGCAAGCGATTTAAGCAGATTTAAGCAAACGCTTTTTCTGGATTAAGGAGGGTGGGAAAAAAATGGTGGAAAGAAAAAAACGTAAAAGAAGTCGATGGGGGAACTGAAGATACAGTGAAAAGCATAGAGGTTAAGGAATATGGAAAGAAGACGAGAAAGAGGGAGTGGGGGAAAAAGAAGATGGCGATATTGGTAGTAAGCAAGGAGAATTCATTGCTGATGTGGCATCAATTTTGTTTTCATGTTGCAGAAGAAGGATGATTTCTAAGTGTTCGTATTTGTGCGCTCGGCGGGCTGTTTCACTCTTTTTTTTTTCCTGCTGGAAAAATGACGAGTCACGTTGTAGCGATTTCTAAAAATTTTTTTCTTTCCACCGCCGCCGTGTGATGAATCGATTTTTCTAAGACTCGTTTCTTCGTCCGTAATAGCATATTGTGCTCGGCACGGGGAACATAATGAATAAATGATCGGGTGGCTGAGCCCTCTCCTCTCTCTCTCTCTCTCTCTCTCTCTCTCTCTCTCCTACCACCACCTCCGCACACTCATTTTTACCTTCCCCTTTTTTGGTGAATTTTTACTCCTTTTTTCCTCCTTTTTTGCACTCTTGTCAGCAGCGATAAAAACGGCGGGGGAAGGGGGACTGGGGATCTTGGCGCATTATCAAAAGGCTCGCTACTACGGGTGGTCAGAATATACTTATTATTATTATTATTATTATTATTATTATTATTATTATTATTATTATTATTGCAGTTGTTGTGCGAGCAAGATAACTAGATACCTCCCTTCCTATTAATGAAGGACATGCTTGACAATGCGTAGTTTTACGAATTCCCCCCCCCCCCCTACCCTTTTCAATGATCCGCAACTTTATAATCTTCTATTTTATAGTAAGCTAAAACATCTTTGTGTCTACGTAGATGTGGCTTCTTTTGAATGTAAGACAGAAAATTTTTTTTTATAGAGATTCAATTTTCTAATAACGTGTCTTGTCGTCAGATGGCGCCATGCACTGAATCTGTTTCGTTCTTCGTTCTCGCGTGGTCCTGTTACCAGTTGCTGGCTTCTTTAAGAAGACGTTATGGCCATTTCGCTTGAAATGCCCACGGCTTCGCCAGACTCTTTTGCGCTCTAGACAGACTTAGCCATGACGAGTGTGTTGATTCAATATTGTGTTCTAGACAAGATAGTGGTTAAGTTAATCTTTGAGGTCTGCGCTCTAGGCGATTGCCTGTTTGTCTTATACTGTATAGTAGCACCAACTCTGGAAATGCCATTTCCCTCTTTTTCTTATTTTTTCTTTCTAAATATGAATAGCTTTTAAGTTGTGTTAAAATACAACTTTAGTTCTTAAATTTAAAGATTCGAAATTCTGTAAAATGTATAAGATCTTATTTTCCTAGATAACAAAAATTCATATTGCGATGCTTATTAGATGTTACAGTAACATTTAACGGTCAGAGATGCTGCTCTTTGGGTGTGCATGAAATGACTGATTACTATATGGCAGCATATAAAGTATCTGGAAATGATGCTCGAAAATATGGTGGAGATTTCTTCGCTTCGAAACAAAATTAAATAGCGCCGTCTTCCAACCTACCTTCGTTAAGTGTGAGTTTCAGGAATTTTTTTTTTTTTTGGCGCTATACGGCTTCACTTGCAACTATACATACATGCAAGGGGCAGTGGCTTGACTCTCTCTCTCTCTCTCTCTGATGGCGAGCTTTCACTGAAAAACAACAAACAATGACGCTTGACACCATGTGCATTACAGAAGTGCTTCGAACTGACGCCCCCTTTCCCTTTCTTGTACACAACTATGCTGCACTCATTCAAATATGTCAGGTGTATTGCGTATGGTGTTACAGGCGTTAACAATTTGTGGAAGAAGAACATCGGCATGATCTGCATGTGTGGCATACAGTAGGCATACAGTCAGGTGTCCCTACAATAAGAAGTCCAGCGGATTAAGATCTGGCGATCTTGCCAGCAGATCGCAAAATCAACCAACATTGGCAAATACTCAAGACACTGAAACAAAGAGTAACATCGTACTGATGCGAGATACGAAACACATTGTTGAATAAATAATGTGTTTTAGCACCCTCTGTCTACTGTATTCTTCTGTAACAAGTTCTTAATCACCCTGTATATTAAATGTGTTCCATTAGCACATGTTTAGAAGAAATAAAATAGTTGCCATGACTTAAGAAATCACCCTTGTATTGATACTGGATATAATTTTTCATTTTGCTGAAATTATTGAGAAATATCATGAAACAGCATAACAGAATTTCAGATCTTCATTTCAAATAATTAATATGTTTATTCATCATGCAAGATTGTGTATTTTTCATAAGTTAAAGTGAATTTGGAGATATTGCAGCAACTTTCATAATCTAATAGCAAATTTTTGAGATAACTCTATTGCCATCAAGATAACTCTATTGCCGTATAACGTACATTAACACTTCCGCATAAAATTATATTGGGCAATTCGCGATCTATTCGATATTAAAGTATCATCTTATTTAAAAAAGAAAAAAAACCCAATGCAGGGGGGGGGGGGACCTTTATTGCCAATCATTATTGGTTGTGTGCTTGTGTTGCTGTTATTGAATTGACGTTTGTAATCCGGTCGCTTCGATTTATTAATGTTTTAATGGAGACGTGAAATCAGATTTCATATGTTACATTCTTCAACCCTGTAATTATTGAAATTATTAATTATTGCTAATTAGTTAACTTGCTAATTAACAGGGATATTCTAAGCCTTAATAGATTAATAAATTTCCACGTTGAATAACTCATTCATCATAAAAGTTGTGAAAACTCTTAGTTATATTGATGACATTTAATGTGTTAACGTTTGCATGTAATAGGTAATAAAATGGTATTCAGGTTGAGTAGACTTTTGAGGGCTTTGCAAGGAGATTTGAGGATTTGTCGGGTTCCCCTCTCTGGTCCTGTGCATCTTTATCTCGTGAAGAGGTTTGTCATTTTACGCAGTCTGATCTCTCTACGCCGTCGCAGTGACTTGGCTTTTTCCTTTTCGACCAGAGCTTAATGTTTTGGTTATTGGTGGTGAATAATAGTGACTGGGCTCAAATTCATATCCCGCATGTGTAAATTGGATGCGCAAGCCAAAAATATTAAGGAAAAGAATTCTACAATGAAGATGGACATAAATGACCATAGAGACTGTCCATAAATTGTCACGAATCGCGTACAGACGAAATCATGTGATCTTACAGAAAGTTGTTATAGTTGCGGAGTCCAACTCGAGCTTATTACCCGTTTGAGTGTACATAAGGATTTTTTTTTTAAGTAGTGGAATTCGTATCTCTTTGTTTATTCGTCATTTGGTGAAATGTTCGTTCTCCTTAGTCTTCGTTCAGAGGTGGAATATGATTGTGCGCACCAAGGAGATTTCCTCTGTTTTGGGAAAGTGATAGTAAAAACAAATAGAATCGATCGGGTTTAGAATGTAATTTGAAATGAGAGTTAAGCTTTTAAGTTTAAAAATAGATTCCACCCTTGAAGGAAAACGTTTTTCAATTTCAGGTTTCCTCTCGCTCCGATATTTTTATTGGAAAATACATCACTCGGAAGAAATTCTTATTGGTTTTCAACATTAATGGTCGGAAACCGAACAAGATTTTTTTACTTTTTTATTTAAGAAGAATATTTTTTGTACCTTTGAGCTTTTCTTTAATCTATTAGTTTTATTTTTCAATTGTGGGCTCTCTTTTGGAAATGTTCATTTTATTTAAAGTTTGCATTGGCTTTGGAGTAATAATAAAAGATAAAGATGAGTATTTTAGTAGAAATGAATGAATGATTTTAGCATTAAATGAAGAAAATTGCGGAAATAAGTTTCACAAAGTTATGTGGCTTCTGTTAATTGTTTCATAGGAAGCATCTTTATTGAATTGTACATAGAATGGAGTTTGGTCAAAAAAGTAGTTGTGCTTTTTTTTCCTAATATTAATAGATAGTTTTACGTGTTTTAAAATGAAGGTAAAAAATTCTAAGCCTTGAAAGAGAAAATATGAAATGTCGACAGCAATTGTGTTTTTGGCGTCTATTTCAAAATAAAGAACCAAAAGGAGCATTTTCGTTTTTTATTTTGATTTATTACTTCGAAGCTAATAAACATTATTATTTTTTTATTTTTTATATTTATTTTTTTTAAAGTAAAGTAAAAAGGTAAGATGAACCCACAGGTACCTGTGTGGTCAAAAATGACCGAAGGATAGGTCATTGAGGATCATCCAACATATAAATGTAAACAAAAATATCTGATAAAATACATAAGAAATAAATAACAAAATAAACTAAAGACATAAAGGGAACTATAAGTAGTAAGTAAATCATCAAATGTAGCCGAATTCAAGGTCAACAGCATATTCTCAGAAACTTACAAGAACGTTAACAATAAGTCAATCATCTCTGACAAATTTAGGATACATAAAAACCCGAAGGACATTAGATGTGATGTGACAAAGATCAAATACGGAAACCAGGCTCCAGATTAAAAACAAGGCGCTGGAGATGCTTAAGAAAGATCCTGAAGTCTTTTTCAGAGCGAAGGTCGGGGGTAAATATGCCCAGAACTTGAGACCCACATAAGATAAACATCGTCGACGATAGTTTAATAATTGTTAGAGGTGTAATAAGTTGGCCGTTAGATCTCGTGGAGTAGCGATGACTAACTGAATTTCGTTTCAAATCAAAAGTAGGAGAGGCCAACAGTATAGAATTAATGATTTTAAAAACAAAAAGACATACACGCAAAAAATACAATTGAAAAATAGTCAATATACCTAGCTCAGCAAATCTAGCTGTTACAGATACAGTTTTCGGTACTTTAAGATATGACCTAACGAACCAGTTTTGCAATTTCAGCACTCTGACGAGATCATGTAAAGAAGACGAACCCAAAATTCTACGCAAAAACAAAGATACGAATGTATCCAAGCATAATAAAGTTGCAAAATAATTTTACTTGGTAGGAATCGCAGGCGAGAAATAAGACCCTGCCTTTTGTTCAGTTTGGAAAGTAATGAATTGATGTGAGAATCCCAAGTGAGATCAAGAGTAATCAATACACCAAGATAGGTAAAAGAAGTCACCGTTGAAAGGGTGTTGACTATCATAAAATAGTGGTAATACATTGGGAATTCCTTTCCTATTGCGCTGGTAAAAAGGCATTGCCTTGGTCTTATCGGCGTTCACCTTTAGATGATTGTAGTTCGCCCATGACCTCAAGTCAACTAGTGCATTATTAAGCAATAATATCAAATCACATAAATTACCACTCGCAGCTAAAAATGTAACATCATCCGCATAGTGTATAATCTTCAAGATGGAATCGGGTTGAATATGGTTAACTATGTCATTGATAAATAAGCAAAATAGTAGGGGTGATAAAATCGACCCCTGGGGGACACCGACATTACGAGTTATTGTCGCAGAAGTCATATCAAACAGTTTTAAAAAATAGGATCGCTCCGTCAGAAAGGATTTTAATCAAAGTAGCGGCTGCCCATAAATACCGTACTGACGAGATAACTTACAAAGTAGTCGATCGACAGAGACTAGGTCAAAGGCCTTAGTGAAATCAATGTACGAGGTCTGTTCAAAAAATACGTAGACTGACACCATAAAACAAAATATACTTTATTCAGAAGTTACACATCTGGGTCCCCTTCAAAGTACTCTCCGCACACACTTATCCCAACGGTGTTTCCACTTTTGGAAACAGTCCTGGAACGCTTCTTTTGTGATGTCCTTCAGCGCCTTCGTCGCATTTGCCTTTATGTCGGGAATCGTCGCAAATCTCCTTCCTTTCAAAGGTCTTTTGAGTTTGGGAAACAAGAAGAAGTCACAAGGAGCGAGGTCAGGTGAGTAGGGTGGGTGAGGAAGAACAGTGATCGAGTGTTTGGCCAAAAACTCTCGAGTTCTGAGGGCTGAATGGGCTGGAGCGTTGTCGTGATGAAACAACCAGTCACCTCTCGTCCACATTTCTGGCCTTTTCCACTCGTCCAGTGGCAGTTTTTCCAAGTTTAACACAAAATTTCACAGCAACTCTTTGCTCGTTCAAGTCACTCATTCTAAAAATCCGCCAAACGAAAAACAGCACACTTCACAAACAACCGCGTAGCTAATCAACCAATACTGATATTTGCAATCAAAAAACTGCCTTGTAATCAGCGGATCTGTCAGAAGATGGCGACACCAAGCGATTTTGATTGGGATCAACAGGGCCCGCGCAATTCAAACAGTCTACGTATTTTTTGAACAGACCTCGTATATAGCAGCAACATAGTTATTTGAGGCCATCTATTATGTATCAGTGTATGTGGTGAAGATCTTGTACAGTAGCAATCTCAAAATTTGGTTAGCTAAGTTATGTTCTAGAGATTTGGATGCTTCCCAAAATTCATCAAAATTCTCATAGCAATTATAACACTTTTCTCCTTCATTAAACCTGTGCGTTTGAAAATAGTTAAGAAAAACCATGCATCACGCTCTGGAAGATTAATCGAAGTTGGTAGTGGTAAAATAAAGGTGTTGATAGTGCCTAACGGCACGAGAGTTTGCCGAGAAACTTAACATATCGAAATAGAACGCTGAAAACCATATAATAAAGCTTGTAGTAAGTTGGATATTTGGGTACTACTTGAATTCCAAAAAATTCAATTCAATTCACTAAACGCATTAACATCTGCGCTTCTCTCTCGTGAAACGTGAAGAAAAGATCCATTTTTGAAGCATATTATAACAAAGGATGAAAACCGGTTCGTCTATAATAAAGTCGAACGAAATAGAACGTGGAGCAAGCATGATGAACCTGCTCAGAATACTTCAAAATTGGAAGAAGGTTATGTTTTCAGTTTGATGGGATTGGAAAGGTATTGCTTATTTTGAGCTGCTTCCAAGGAACCAAACGATCAATTTGGATGTGTACGGTCGTCAATTGGATGAATTGCGAAAGTGTTGTCCACCACGTTGTCTTCCACCATGATAACGCTAGACTCCTTATAGGTTTGATCATTCGTCAGAAGCCCTAAGAGCTTGGATGAGATGCGTTACGACGTATACCATATTCGATGGTTGGACCGTCAGACTACCATGTATTTCGTTCTTTGCTAAACGTTCTGAATGGTAGATCTTTCACTTCTGATGAGTTTTTGGACACTTGAACCCTTGAATAAACAAGGAAACCAATAAGATTTACGTATAATGACACGGATGTACATTTCGGGAGCTGTTCAATATTTGTTTAATTTTGTTCAATTTAAAAGAATTATTTAAATGGATCTTTGAAAATATTTTGCTATTCTTATAGCAGTTATAACACTTTTCTTCTTCATTAAAGTTGTGCGTCTGAAAATAATTGGAAGGAAATGCCATTGGCATCTTAATTTAGAAAAACCATCTTCAGTACGCTGTCATAATTCAAACTTAGCTTTGGAGAGAGGAACTTGAGCAAACAACTTCATGCCACTTCACTAAATCATCCTCTCGTGATGTGTTATCTTAAATTGGTGGGTATAAATTGCTCCAATTTATGCAATCAAGTATCTCTAAATTTAGAGGTAGGAACAGTTTTGTAGGTCTAATTCGTAACATACTAAATGGCCTCCTCCTTTTAATTTTATTGCGCAGAAAATTTTACCTTTTTTTTACGGTTTCGTTAATAGTACCTTACAAGGGCTGCAAATAAAAAACATAAGTGTGCATTGAAACAGTGGAGGATCATTAGGGTGGATGTATATCATGTGATAAAGACCATTAATCTGAGCCCCTTAGTCAAAGTAGAGTGGCAGTGTACAGATAAGCAGTCTGCATTTCGCGATCTTTTATAGAACTATTCTATGAGGATCTCTTGTATGACAGTTGATTATATTCTTGTTGGAAGGCGCCTTTCTTGGCATGAGACGTAATTGGTTGGAATTTTCACGGTATGATTTGCTAAGTGCAGTTAGCGCTTTTTTTCCAGAATAACCTCAAATCCCCCATCTTTTCTCGTTTTGCGCTGAATCGAACTGCCTTGGGAAGAGAAGAGGTTGAGTGGATATGAGATTCTTGTTTTTTGCTTTCTTCCCTCTCTCTTTTTTGTATTTTTTTTCCTTCTCTGCGTGAAGCGTTTAGCGAACCTCTGTATTTCTTTCGCCTCTCTCTTTGCTCGAAAAGCCCCGACTTTGTTGTATCAAGTTGGGGGTCGCTGTAGCGAAGGTCGTGCTCGGATGAGGGAGCGATTATCGCGGCTTCGTCACCATGCAGCGCCAGCGTACGCGTCACTACCCCAGTCCTTTCTTCCCTTAGCGGCATTGCTGCGCATGCGCACGGGCTAATTAAATGGCTCGTTGAACCATCGCGTTTGGGCGAAGCGACACAGTGCGTCAACAATGATGTCATCACTGGTAATGAACAATTTATAAAACACGACATGTGTCAACAGGAAGCGTTTAAGCGCCCTTCACGGAGTCATGATAAAGACAAGTGTGTGTGTGTGTGTGTGCCTCCTCTTGCGTTTTTGAGTTTTATTGCGGTTTATGTAGGTTAGGCTTTGATTTATATTTTTCTTTGAACATTTTAACAACGTCATTTGCAAGTTGCCGTGAAGTTTTTAAGGAGTAAGAAGGATTTAATAGTGTTATCCAGATTTAAAAATGCGTGAAATAGCGTTTATGATGATGATGATTTGAAATAAACTGCAAAGTACTTTAAAAATTGCTCGGATATAATCTTTATCCTTCATGATGAAGATCATGGATTGAGAGGTTGCTTCCTTGAATGATTCACTGATCGTACTAATTTTTAACATTCTTAGAGGTTTGAAAATTTAATATTTAAATTTAATAATAATTCTGCGTAGTGACTCTCGTTTTAAATAGTGACATATTCTCGTAAAGCCTGCTCGGTAGGTGGCATACATTATTCGAAAAACCTGTCAGAAATTGACTGTGTGCGACAGCATTACGTATTAATTAGTTATGCATTGTACATCTAGGTCGCAATTCCCAGAACTTTGAAAACATTTCTCGTAAATATAACTAAAGATTTTGTAACATTTGCCTTTATTCACAGATGGGAAGGGGTATGCAATTTGTAAGTGTTAACAGTTATGGCTTGAAAATATTACTAAACCTCGAATTATAGGTAAGCAGCGTGGTACTGTTTATCCGTTTATTAATAAAACATGAAGATAGGATTTAAATGGCAGTGTTATCCTCAATAATATATTCGGTGCTCCCCGGCGGGAGAAGCGTGTTTATTGAGATTTTAATATTTAACCAAGCAGTTCTGTTTTTTCCCTTCATGTAACATGGATACGTGGTTTGTTGAGGGGAGGGTAACATATACACGTTTTCTAAAAAGTTGCCAAGGAATAAAAAGATCTTGTTTGTCTTGATGATTGGCTCTTATTCAAAAGATATCACGTAAAATGGTTATTTGGTGGTTAATTTCTATTTCGTGACTAGCGACGTGTGTATTTGGTCGAATTAGTTGCCAGGAATTGAAACTAAGGTTCGTGTTGTAGTTAAGCGTCGAATATGTTTGAGAGATAAAAAGTAACGACGAACTCTCTTTTCTCCATCGTCGAAAAGCTCTCTCTCTCTCTCTCTCTCTCTCTCTCTCTCTCTCTCTCTCTGTCTTTCTATCTTCTTTATTTTATTTATTTACTTATTTAAAACCGGTGGTGGTCTTCTCTTGGTCGTAAGTTTTCTCTCTTCGTTCTCTGTTTCTCTTTCTCCCCCCTTTTCTCCCGGCCCCAGAATGAGCCATTACGCCGTTCTCCTGACGCCCATCAAAGTGATTCAGGTCGCTGAAATGGCAATTTATAAAAGTGCACATAATGCACTGTCCTTGTTTATGACTTTGTTTCAATTATATGGGAACATTAGCGCTTATTTAATCACGTGCCTCAGAGGCCAGGCACGACATTGCTTTTTTTTTCCTTTTCTTTCTTGGCTCGTTCTCGTTCTTCGTTTTATCTACAACATAACTTTTGATACTTTGTATTTTTAATTTTTTAAGTAAAATGTCCGTGGTTTAAAAGGGATTTCCTCCTCTTCGTTGGAGTTACCATGCTTTGACGAGTACCCGTCGCTGTTAGATGGGCTATTCATTTGTTAAGAATGTCAACTCGATTTCTTTCGAGAGTTGATTTATGTTGCACCAAAAAGTAATGCACAGTAATTTTTTTAAATTCAGTTTTTATTCTACACATTTGCTATTTCTCTAATGTGCTGAGACATTCTTTAAGAATGAAAAATCACTTCTCTGCGTAATTTCCATCCTTTTTCAACTAACCTGCGCCATCTTGGAACTTGGCAAATATGCCTAGACGGTAAAATTCTAGACTGGCGCGCTCCAGTCACTGTTTGGCGGTCGCCAAAACCTCCTTCCAAGAAGATGTTCCTTTAGTTTTAGTTTACCATCTGTTAATCAGTGCGTGCCAGATCAGGGCTATAATTTGGGTATTGCAATATTGTCCATTCCCGAGTTTTGTGATCTCGTCTTTTTTTTTTTTTTTCGATTGACGTGTTGGTAAGATCCTCTCCTTGGAAGTTTCTTTAGGGTTGTCACATAAGCTTCGGAATTAATGGTGGATCCTTGGATCCTTGTGGCATGAGCTGTTCTATGCAGGTAATCTACAGTACAGGGTGGCCCAGATTAATATATACAATTTTTAACAAGGCCGTATGCCTTAAGTATTATAATACCTGCATGGTGGAATACATTGTCAAAGGATCGAAGAAGAGAGTCACACTCTGTTTTCCATGGAGTGGTCCACCATGCGGCCCTCCATGGCGATGCAAGCTTCCAATCGCAACTTCACGTTGTCACAGGCCTTCTTGCACATGTCTAGGGAAATTTTGCGAAATTCCTCCGTTATTGCTTCCCGAAGCTCTGGAATGTTATGAATCCTATGGCGGTAGACCTTGTCCTTGAGATATCCCCATAACCAAAAATCGAGTGGGGTCAAATCGGATGATCTGGGGGGCCACTCAACTGGAGCGCGTCTGCCGATCCACCGACCTGGAAATGTTTGATCCAACCAACTCCGCACAGTGAGAGCATAATGCGGTGGTGCCCCATCCTGTTGCCACCACATGGTGTCAAAATCATCGCGTTGCGTCAATAGGGGATACGCAGTGTTCACCAGAAGGTCACGGTAGCTGTCTCCTGTGACTGTGTCCTCAAAGAAAAACGGGCCGAGCAGTCCATCGTAACTTATGCCGGCCCAATTGCACGTCAATTCAATGTGTGGATTGGTTGCACGCCAATACACGCAGTTATGGCGGTTCACATTCCTGAGACGTGAAATTTTGCCTCATCGCTCCATTCCACATGGCGTGCTAACTCAGGATCGTCCTCCAGCATTGCAAGCCAAGTTTCGGCAAACTCCAATCGCCTGTCGGGATCATCTTCGAGCAAGTGATTTGTTAAGCGAGGATGATATGGCCTCAGTTTCAGATCCTTCAGGATTCTTTGAATACTCGTACGAGAAATGTCTAACCGAGCAGATAGTCGCTTTTGCGACTTGTCCTTTTCTTGAGAACTGGCCAATTCATTTTGCAGGCGCACTTTGTTGGCGTCAGTAACAACGGTCTTGGGTCTACTGTGTTTACGCTCTTCAACGCTGCCAGTTTCATCAAACTTCTTGTTTACGTTCTTGGTCGTTATCAACGAAGGTCCGGGTGTCCCAAACTTAGCTGCCATACGACGTTTCACTTCTGAGTAATTGTTGGTCGCTAAGTACAACTTCACACAATCTACCTTCTCTTCCAGACTCAATCAGTGCGCCGCCATCTTGATATGGACGATCCTCATGATTCGCGCCTTTTTCGCATCCCCTTGCTCACATAACGCGCGCAATTTGAATTGCGTCAGTCGCACGTGACGCGCACACGGAGCTTTCAAAGATTGTATATATTAATCTGGGCCACTCTGTTTTCCATGGATTGCCTCTTCGTCTCGGATTCAAAATGGTTCAGTCGATATCATCTCTCGTCAAAGCTTTTGCAAGAAAGTTATCTCCACCATATTTTGGGAATCCATCTGGTACAAACCTTTTTCAATCCCAACTGTTTCAATATTCTGCTTCCCCAATTCCGATTAGGAGTGACATGGAGTTTCACCAACCATGCTGTTAACGCGCTGGACAGTGTCTGTTGTTTGTGCGGTGTGTGGTCAGCATCATCTCCATACGCCTTTTTAAAATCTTGTGAAGATTTTCCAGGGTCTCATTCTCACAATACAGATACTCTCAAAACAGCACGATTGCTTTTGCCGAAGTTCAAGCTCAACATGTATCTGGAAGCAAAACGTGTTTTCTCATGGTCTACTTTATCTCGCTTTATCACGTTCAAAATTTAAAAGCAATATAAAAATCTGTATCCATGATATTCCTCAAGAACAAGGGAAATTGATCAAAAATAGTGATAGAACTTTCACTAAAAATATGATTTAAGCAGAGCGATAACAGCGTCACAAGCGGGAATGGGTTAAATTTTATTCAACTTCTATGTACTCTAAGTAGCAAAGGTGTAGATTAAAAAAATTGCTGTGCATTACTTTTGGAGTGATCCTTGTACATTTTTATAATTTATATTTATTAATTGTATGCACTATAAAATGAATTCTCATAAATTTAATTTGTAGTTTTTTTTCCTCTCCTAGTTTTAATAATCTAGAACAGGTGTTTCTTATCGTGGGAAAGGAAAAGAGAGAGAGAGCGGGAAAGATGGGAGTCGGAAGAGCTGCTATTATGATGCGTAATAAAAATCTTCGTCTTGTAAATTAATTGTATGGAGAATGAATTTTAATAACTTCTCCAGACGTTGGGACTGTTTTGCATTTTTCGAAGATCCCTTTGGAGTTGAAAGAGGGAAAAGTAGCAAAGCGGAACGCGAAAACGAGAAGAAATTCCATTAAATTTTTCCGCGACAAGCGTTTTCCCTGCTTGTTTACCGTTTCCCCCCCTTTTGTCTCCTTTTGTAATTAATGGGCATAATTAAACGTTAGTGGTTTTTTGGGTTCTAATTTATTTCGATTGATCTGAAATGTGATAGAAATGTTGAAGCATTTGTTAGAAAAAAGCGGTGAAAGAAAATTTTTCAGGATTTTTAAGAAGTTGAGGGTGAAGAAAAGGAGCTTAGAGGTAATAGTCGTTTTTTTTTCTTTTCAATATGGGTTTTGAAATTTTCTCTTTCTTTTTTTTTCTAAGTAAATTTAAATTAAAAATTAATGCAAATTTAATCGGAAGTGTGTTTGAGTTTTTCTCACTTTGACTCGCAGCTCTAGAATGTTTGCTTTTTTTAAAACAAAGACGCTTGAGAAGATTAAATAAAAATTCTATTTGTTCTTTTTTTTAATTTAGCGACGAATAAGTCTGTAATTTTTCTTTGCAAAAGCTATAGGGAATTTAAAAGAAAAAAAAAAAAGAATCCTCGGTAGAAAAGAGATTGGGGAGGGAAGTCGGTGAGGGGTGACGAACATAATCCGTGCACTTAGCATGCAAATTAGCCTCGGTCCCATGCGAGCGCCGGAGTTATTCGAGCTGTCTTTTCTGTTCTTCTCTCTTAATCCTCTTTGGTGCTTGTTTCATTTTAACAACTCATTTAATTCGGAACAACAACGTTCGTGGGTGGATGGAAAAGACAAGCAGCGAAAGCACACTCACGCCGGGGAAGAAAAGAAGAAACCGGTTTCTCATTTAGAAACGCACAACTCTATTGCTAACAGACGTTTTTGCTTTTATTATTAGGTATGAACTTCAAACAGAGCCACCCTTTCCTCCACCTCTTTGCTTCTGTTGCTTAAGAATTTTTTTTTTTTTTTTTTTTTTTACAGAGGAAGCTAAATGAATGGGGTTTTGGAAGGATAAGACAGTAGCTATAACTTGTTGACCCTTCGAGACACGAGGGGATGTTTAACAAAAATGCCCTGGAAATTCCTATTCCCTCGGTTTTGAAATGAAAGTTGTGTACTCGGTAATTGGATTGGGGTCTTGACAGTGAAGAAGGCTTCGTTAGCCGTCTATTGAGTGATAAAGCCAAAAGGCGTAAATTTCCCTCTTTCTCCCCTTATCTATAGAATATTATAGCTGGAGTTTGACATTACTGAAACATGGAACGTTTTATAAAAGTATTATGCAACGTGGATGGTCTCATAAAACTTAATGTGAGGACCCATAAAGCGCAAATGTTGCGTGTTCATTGATATTTGTTATCGCGCATTGCTCTGACCTTTCTTCTAAGGAACTTCAGATGAAATTAAACTTTAATTAGAGCATAGCATATAATTGTTTTGTAATGCCAGTAATTAGTATTTACTCAGACATATTTAATTTTATCTGTGAATGAAATGTAAAAAATAGTGCTAAATCGAACGGGAATTAAGCCAGATAAGTAGTCGTATAATCTTAAATCAAGCAATTAAAATAGCCTCAATTATAAATAGCCAAAAAATTATTATAAAACCATATACTCACAGGCCAATTTATTAGGAACCCCGCCTAATACTGGGCTTGATTCCAAAAGTGTCTGAAACTCTCCACATTGATACTGATCAATTGATGGCAATCCAAACTTGCCCGCAGTTGAAGTCGTTTGTGACTGTACAGAAGTTGACTCACATTTGTACGGCTATTGAAAGCTCCATGCGCCACTATCTATTATGTTCTACGTATTGGCCTTGCATCTTGGCTATAGCATAACATCGGAGTTTTCACTGCAAATGTGTGCGCGCGTTGAAGTGCACAAGTGAACGCTACCCTGTGCTTCATTGCAGGCTTTCCATAGATCATCTAATGTGCGACTGGTCGATTTCCTAAGGCCCCTTTAGAGTAGACCAAAAGCACAATAGTCCATAGGAGCATTATCTGACGACTTCACCAGAATATTTCTTAAGCCGATACCTTGATTCCTATTTCTACGAACGGCAATTTTTTTCATGAAGGCGACTGTTGATTTTGCCATTATGGTTGAAACTTCATTCTGGTGAAGCCAAATCTATCCTTTTCTTCATCGGACAGACGTGGGATATCAGAGCATAAATTGGTCGCAGGATGTTTGTCTGATAATAAGCGATATTAATTTTTGCTTTTAGTGAAAAGTTTGCGCAGCGCTCATGTTCCGTTTTACTTAAACCCGGCGACAAACATAAAAACTTTTAGAAAAAGTTTCCTTGTATTGTCCTGGCACAAAGTCTCCGCCTTTGGGTGGTATCTACTATAAAAGACCGCTCGAATCTTGTTGAAGTTACTGAAGTCCTAGATAACCAAAAAAAGTTCTTGCCGTTTGTGACCTTATCGATTCATGCTCCATCTAATTTTTTTTTTTTTTTATACTTTTCTCCCGCCTGATATCGGTCATTCAGTTTTCGCGCGTTGGTCTTGCGCTCTGTGGTATTGCATGGCAGTAATTTGTGAAGCCGTTGTTTTATTTGCAAATCATACTTCGACAGAACAGACAGTTCTGCGTTGGCTTTTGGGATTTACGGTTTCGACGCTACCCTTGACTTTCCTCGCCACTTTGGGAGTGCTTCTTACGTGGAGGCGCTGAGCTTGGTTCTTCTTCCAGTCCACTCTTGATAACCCGGCTTAATTAATGCACGGCCTGGTTCTTCTTCCAGTCTGCCTTAGATATTAGCAAAATTACGATTTTTGCATTGCTTGATATCCAAAAATGAATCCTAAGCCAGAAAGGATATTATTCGTGGTGGCATTGTTTCTCCTAAAGCCTAAAAGAAAAGTATTCATGATTACGCGTGAATGGCTTCACGTAACAACAATAATATAGATAGATTTGCGACAATAATCATGCGAACCACGCGCATTGCAATTTCGTTCACATAGACGTGAATTAACCTCTGTTATCGCGCACTGCTCTGACGTTTCTACTAACGACTAGTAAAGACAAAATTAAACTTTAATAAGAACTAAGCAGCTAATTATTTTTGTAAATCCCCAGTAATTAATATTTACTCAAAATTAATTTTATCTGTGAAAAAAGTGTAAAAATATAGTGCTAAATCGAACGGGAATTAAGACACGATGAGGTAAGTAGTCGTATGATCTTAAATCAAACAATTAAACACTTCCTCATTTATAAATAGCAAAAAAATTATTAGAAAATTGATAATTAAGAGAAATTATAATTTCTATTTAAATTGTCATATTTCCGAAAATTCATAACTCGTGTTCTAAATGTTTGTTAAACTTTTACGTCATCGTAAAGATAGTATTTGTTATTTTTTAATTTTAAAAATGTTATTTTATTTTTTTCTTTGCATAAGCACTTTCGTTTGCTTCACGTTTTGCAAATGCTTTTTGGTATTGTGAATTGAAACAATCTATCCTGGTGAGCTATTCTGCACATGTTGTCTTTTTTGCCTTATAGTTGACCAAATTTTATTAACAGTTTGGTATTAAAAAAAAATTAATTTGTCAAACCTTCAAGTTTACTTGGATGATTCGTTTATGCTTCAGTACTTTAGCAATAAAAACAAGTGGTTTAGTAGGCGTTTTTCAAATGCATCATTCTTACATTAAAAGCAAATTTTAAAATGGAGTTTGAGAGAACAATGGCGTGCCACGCTGAATATCTACTTCAGTGACTTGTTGGCCTTATTCTTAATGAGTTCCCAGTGTCCTTAACACAGTTCTTAAGTCCATGCTAGGCATTTTATTACGTTTTATTATCACTAAGAAATAACCTTTTTTTTCGAAAACGGGCGATTTTGCAAGCTCATATAAATTAAGGGAGACATTATTTTAATATCATATTGGAGTCATGATGATTACTCATTAAATATTTAGAAAAAAAATCGGTAAAAAATTAATTAACGTCTGCACTTGTTTTTTTTTTCTTTTTTAATTATTCAGAATTTCCTTTTGATTAATTAACCAGATTCTCGTTATGGAGAGTGGAGTTTTTAATAAAAAGTAGAAACCCTGGAGGTTAAAGCAGTAAAAGGGAAAGCAGAAGAGAAAATTAGTTTTTAAAGAGGAAGGAAGTTAGATCAACGGAATGTGGAGATGTTTTTCAATAGTACCACAAATTCTTTCAATCCTGCTGTCAGCACTTTAATGGGATTTTTTTTCCAAATTAGTCAAGAGCAGTGTTGCGTTCATAATCAACGTACATGATGATAATAAATGGTTTTCTAAGTTTGTTTGTTTTTTTTAAATTGATTTCGAATATTGTATGTATAGCGTTTTTGCTGGGTCCCTAATGCTCCTGATCAGTTTGTGGTCATTGAAAAGAAAAGTTCGGTACTTTATGCATCAGCAACCGGAAGATTGTTTTGAAAAAATGGATTATCGTTGGTATTGGCAGGTCTCGTGATCTTGACGAGTTGAATAGGTCTTTAAATATATCAGTGCAAAAAGGTTATCTCTTCATTAGATTCTAATGCATATGTTCGTCTCTCCTATTAGGGGAGAGTAGGCTAAAATGGGATACTTCAGAAATTGACAATTCATATCTCCTAAAATAACAGATTAAATTTAAAACGGGCGTGTCACCATCGAAATTAACATCTGAATCTCTGAAAGTAAATATTATAGACACAGATGTGAATTTTTTTTTTTATCCAAAGTGTCAAATTTCCCGTTTTGGATAATAAAATGAGAACCCATGGGGTTAATAGTTAATAGGGTAGATAATAAAAAGAAACTGTTAAGCTCGCAGCAGATATTACCGTCTTTGCCATCGGTACAGGTGCCCACTGTTTACATTATAGAATCGTGAATCCAGCCTTCTCCATTACAACCCTTGAATGATTCCTCACAGTAAAAAGGCAGGAAGTAGAATCTGTATCCCTCTCCTTGCTCCCCCCTCTCCCGATTGCTCTGCAGCTTTTTCACGTGCTTTCTGTTTTGTACGCTGATTTTTCGGTTTCCGTCTAGAAGCCTTTGCCCACTTTCACTCCTGCGATGATTAGAGTTTATTTGCATGTCCAGTGACTTTTTTAGGGAGCAGCAGTAAGGATTGCTAATTTTGTTCTTTCTTTGTTTGGTCTCTTGTCTTTTGCTTCGCTTGAGTTTTAATGTAGAGAAATGCCTTCTGGCAGAGATTTACGTAGCGAAACGCAGTAAAGTCATTCTGTTCAATTCCAGAAATAATTACACGTCCAGTAGTTTTTCCTTAATCTATCCCTTATAAGGAATCCCCTTAAAACAGAAAATCTACTGTATGCTCAGCTAACCGAAGAATTCAATCTCTAGCTGTAGTCTTGAACTTAATCGATGGTGACACCTCAAGAAGCTTCAGAAAAGAGCAACCCCAGTATCCCGTATACCCAACCATTCTACTCTTACCTTTAAAAAAAAATTTTAATTAGTAAAATATCGCTTTGGGGGAGGGGTTGATAGGGTGTTGTTTTCGAATAGTATTCTCCAAAACGAAGAGAAGTTACTATTTTTTATTTTTTGCGAGCGTTTTTTGTCTCTTCTTGCATCAACTTACAAGGGAACCATCCGAATCTGCATCTCATTTTCACATTAAATTGTTACTCACCTAAAACTATTATAATAAGAAATCGTATTTTTCAAAATAAATTGGGAAGACGAAAGAATTTGAGCGCACATTCTTAGTAACAGTGGAGTCTTTGTATGGCTATTTGGGCTCAAATCTTTTCGTCTTCCCGATTTATTTTGAATTTTGCGATTTCTTATTTTGCAAGTATCAGTAGTATCTTTAGGTGATAGCATATTTCAATTTGGTGTGAAACTGTAAGATACGGGTTCGGATGGTTCCCTTGTTAGATTGAAAGAAAACGAACAGACAACCGATTTTTTTTTTTTTTTTTTTTCAATTATAAACTAACTTTATTTAAAATTTGCCGAATTTTAGATATTTCTGGTGTATTGAATGTCAATAAGGAGAAAGTAATATTTTCCGAAGATTTTTTTTTTTTTTTTTTTCATAAAAAGTATATTTTTTGACTGTTTGAAATTTTTCTCCCCTTCGCCAGCTATTTTTTAATGAAAAGAAGTGTGGGTGTGTGAAAGGGAAAGGAGAAAGGGAAAACGGAAATACAATAATAGGAGAGAGTTCACAGGAGCAATGGCGAGTGAGCGGCGATAACCTGTAAGCGAAGGAGAGACATCTGGTGGCGGTTTTATTCAATTTGCTCTCCTTTTCATCTGCTCTCTTTTAGCATCTCTCCGCCAGTGAAGAATTTTTATTTATTTTTTCATTCTCTCCTTTCCTCTTCCTCTTCTCTTCTTTTTTCCCCTCTTTGAATTTTCATCCTCTGCTGCTGCCTTCAGCTTTTGCTCTTCTATATCGTAAACGTGTTTCCTGAAATTGATTACCGCCAGCTGCGAAGTTGGACCACTATAAATTAATTCCTGTCACGCTAGTCAAAAGATAAAACTTTATCAGTTGCAATTACCATAGGTGGCACTCTCCACGGCCATAAATCCGGGGGAGAAACAAGAGGGATACACGGAACGACGACTGTGACGACGAACACAGTGGGGCGGGGGGAGGCTCTTTGTTATTAAATGCAGGAGTGGTGTGGGTGGGGGTAAGAGAAATGGGGAAAGAAAGGGAAAGGATAGAAGAGGACAGCATGGTAATGTTCTTTTATTCAGGGAGATGATGTTTTTATTTTATTTATTTTTTAGATATATACTTAATAATATGTGTATATTAAATGTGGTTTGTTTGTTTTTTTCTAACATTCATGTCATTTCTCTTAATTTTTTTTTTTGTAGACGTTTCACACCCCCAGTTTTGGGGACGAGGAGTTTGAAATTCCTCCCATCAGTTTACCCCCTTCTTCTATGGCCAGCGAAACTAATGACGAGAGAGAAATGAGTGGCCAGAATTACAACAACGCTACCGTGAGTACTGGGGGTCTCATCTTGGATGGATGCTTTTTTCTGACATTTGTTTAAAAAGAAAGAAAAAGTTAATTTCAGCTTATCTGATTCACTTGAAGTTTAAATATCATTTGATCCTTGTTATTTACGAACTTTCGATTTACGATCGACTGACTGATCGATAAGAGCGATTATGAAGTAGATAAGGGCGCCTGAATCTGTTTTATGAAAGATTAAATACAACATACTCATATTATGATAGTAGGATATGAAATTGTATTGGAAATTCAGTGTCTTGTCAAGTTCAAGAACTCCAAATGGTGTTCGTTTATTTTTTGCTTGTTTGAATCGGAATTAAAATCAAAGAAAGCGATTGCTTTAACTAAGAATATAATAATAATAATAATAATAATAATAATAATAATAATAATAATAGGAAAATGGGTCTTTGGAGGGTTTTTTCCACGCCATACTTCAGATATTAATAATTAGAGAAAAATAGTTAAGAAAATGATTCCACGACCTGGACTCGTACCAGGGACCTTCGGGTTTCCGCCCCGATGGGGATTACTATTTTTCTCGTTTAAGAATATTATCTCGTTTACTCGGCATTTCGAGATTTATCTAAAATATTAAAAAAAAAGTTGATAAAAAAATACATGCACAGCTATTTAAAAATACTGTAATTTTGAAAAACGCATATGATAAATAATTTGGTATTAGATTGATTAATAAATTAGCATATATTTTTTTTTGAAATAATCTAAGTCTATCATAATATTTTAATTTTAAAAATAATAGATAAATTTTATAATCTACCTTTAGACGTATATAGTTTTATGTATTAGGTGGATGATTTTTATTTAAATTTTTTTAAAATTGAAAGAATAACACGCTTAAAATATAAACTTAATTGACGCTCTTCTTTATATGACATGGCAGTTCGGCAAATGAGATTTAAATTATACAGAGTACGGATTTAAATAATTTTATAATGTCTGGTTAAATTTTTATTTTATAATTTTCATCGCATACGATACGCGTTTCGATACTTTATTTTCCACTTTTGACTATAATCTTCGTACTTATTAAATACAACTTGGGTTTAAATTGTACGTTTCCATAAAAAATGCAGTAGAGTAAGTTGCGATTGATTGCAGTTGCAATTTTTTTCCCCTATTATTTAGAATGTCTAGCAGATTTTTGGTAAAATATACAGGGTGATTATAAAGTCACTATACATTTTGGTGAAAAATCTGTTTTATTGGAGCAATTCCAGTATGCATCAACCAGATATCATACCAAGACACATTCTTAGTACTTTTCAGTGTGTTCCCGTTGCACATTCCGGCACAGCTCCCAGCGTTCCACCGTGGCCCGGAAAACATTGCACAAAATAGCCGGTGTAATGTACTCCACCGCGGCTGTAATCCGTTGTTCAGCTGTGCAATGGTGCGTAATCTTGACCTGGTACACTTTGGACTTGATAAAACCCCACGCAAAGAAATTCATGGGGGTCAAATCTAGGGACCGTGGAGCCCACAGTCTTGGCGAGCCCCGACCAATCCATCTGCCTGGGAATGCGCATTCAGGTAGTCCCGATCGCTATTGGCAAAATGAAGTGGTGCCCCATCCTAAATCCTAAACACAACGGTATCCTAAATCCCATCATCTCCAACTGTGGCTCCAGGAATTGCTCCAACATGTCGAGATACACGGTACCATTGATAGTCCCCTCGGCAGACATGAAGGCCCATAGACTTTGACCGTGTTACCCCCAGCCACACATTTACTTTGGGTGTGTTTGGATGTGCTAATAAATGAAATTCGTTAATGATTTCACCAAAATGTACAGTGACTTTATGGTCACCCACAGCTTCCTATTCATTGGATTCATCAAAATTGACATATCTGCTTCGGTCACGAAAATAAAAGGGGAGGCTCATTGTTGTATCCACCCTGTATATTCATACGATTAAATTCGAATTCTTAAGTGGTGGCTGCATACTTTCGTATACTTTCGCCTTAGACAACCATCATCGAAAATTCGGTGCCAAAAAACGTATTCAGTCATGGGTTTTAAAGAAATTCACTATTTTATAATGGAAAAAAATTGTCATTTGGAAGATTTAAAATCTGATTACAGCCGAATTTTTAATACAATTGCCTATAACAAACTAGCAAACCATTAGCATTTCATTCACGTAATCAAGTTTGGTGTGTTTAGTTATATTTGAAAAGCAGAGGGAGCGTATATTAATTTAGAAAAATTAAACATTTTAAATTAAAATTAATTTAAGTGATATTTGAAAAATTTATCCACTAGACAGCACTAAAAGATAAAGCAAAAATGGCAGTGGAGGACTGAATCTTTTTCATGGACTAATTGAATCCACTACCTTTTTTTTTTTTTCTCTGGGCATGGTTCAGTTGTGCAAACAGCTGGAAGGAAGACATTTTGAACATCTTCCGTGAGCTCTTCAATTAAGCATAAGAATATAGAACATTATACAAAGATTTTATTAATATTACATATGTGCATGATAAGTTATTCAAAATCTTTCGGGTAAAGGGATTTTCATCATTACCCTTAAAATATGAACTTGAGAAACAATAAGGAAAATAATCGGCCAATAATGTCGTGGTACTTTCTCATATGTTGCCCAAAATAAGCCAGTATATCTACAGAATAATTAAGAACTGTGTACAGATTTTATATAATAACATGGCCTTGATCCTTTTTAGGCATTCAGTTTAAAATTGCAGAATTTCCACTTTACCAGTAACATGTTATAACTGTTACCTAAGCATTACATTTAAGAAAATACTTTATCTCGGAAAATCGGTATTTGGTAACAAAAATGCCCTCTCTGTATAATTTAAATTTAGAGCAAAATTTTTTTAAAATGCAGTTTTCTAGAGACCAAAAATATTATATCGAAATTTAAGCTCATTCAAGAACTGATTTGGTTGGGGCCCTTGAGAATTCCCTATAAATGAGATGCTATCGATCGATATTATCGGCGCGTGCCACTTCCGAAATTGAGTAGGCCTTAATCGGATAAGCAGGAGTTATCATTTCACTGTTACAGTAAATAACTCTCGTGCATTGGATTTTTTGCTTCGCTAGCTTAAAGCTTCCTTTTTTTTCTGATTTCTGTGGTTCTTCTTTTGTGAATGCTTGTGTTTGTGGTTTTCAGGTGATGACCCACTCGGGCAACATGGGGGAGCCTGTGTCGGTGATGACCCTCGGAGGCACCACCCTGACATCGCAGCCGATGATTACCAACACGGGCCTCGTGGCCTCGCCCCAGGCCCAGATGCTCGGCCAGCAGGCGCACTACTCGCCCCACGGCATCTACCTCCAGTCGATGGGCGAAGGCGCTACCACCATGCTCACCTCGCAGGCCAACCAACTCAGGTAATGAACCATACAGTTATGAACCCATACGGTCCGCAAGATTGTTTTTAGAACTTAATGATAAATTCCCGAATACTCTTGTTTCTGTAGTTTACATTAAATAAAAATAATTCTCTTAATAAACGGTGACTTGATATGTAATTGGTCCAGATTAATGCGTATTAATTGAATAAGAATTGATTAATGCATATAAAAGTTGCTGTCCCTCTAAGAAATAATAACTGAAAGTAGCTGATATTTTATCTAGTGTTGTATTGTAAGACTTCCATTTCATTCATTCCGAGACAAAATACAGTTTCTACAATAGTATATTCTATTACATTATCATTTAAAAATATATATTTAAAGCCCTCCATTTTCATGTTGGACTAAAAATTAGTTTAAGAGAGACCACTTATCTCCTTGCCAATGCAATAATGTAGCAACTTAAATGTTTTGGATGTAAAATAATAAAATAATTCATTAACATAAAATTTTAATTAGACTTTAATTATCTTTAACCATTAAAATCATTGTTCTTGAGGAAATGAATGAACAAATGTTAAAACTTGTTTATCTCGAAAGCATCAGTTTGAGTTGTTAAAATATTGTATTGGCAAGGAGATATTTCTACATTAAAATCAGGTTAAGCAGTAGAAGACTTTCTCTAATTCGACAGACAATTACTATAGATACCCTTTTATGTAGCAGTGTTTAATAATATTAATTCCATTATAGGCGTTAAAAAAATAAAATGAGTAGAAAACGATCAAGTAATCTTCCGTTTTTCTGCTTCCAATCCTAATAAAAGAAATGAATTTATTGTTCATTATTTATTTATCTTCTTGAAAATTATTATTCATTTATTTTCCTGTTTAAATATTATAAAATTGTTTGCTGTTGCTATTCGGAAAAAGAATTGGTGTATCCTACATAATCGTATTACCATAAATTTTCCTGTTTAATACGGAAACCAATAATTGCGTCGTATGTGCTTCATAAAAATACAAGCAGCGCTTCTTCCAAATAAACGTACATTAAATTTTCTTTCGATTTTTAATGATCTATGCAAATAACAGTTCACTTCTAAGTTTTACGGAAATTTCTTTGCCACTGTAAATGCCCACTTTGCTTAGTGCGTATTTGTTCAAGGATACTTTATCAGGGTACTCTGTTTGACAAAAGCTGATAGTGTTGCCAGACTATCCTCAAAAATACTTTCCTCGATCCTTTCTACCAAAACAAGTTTACGCGTGTTAAGATGGTATATTATCACAGTTGAAACAATCGTTATGAACAGCTTACCGCATTTAACGCAGATGAAAACCATAGCGATCTTGGTCTTGATTATTTTCGAATATAATCCTCTTAATTTGAGCAAGTAATCCATAGCAGTTTTCAGAAATGCTTTCATTCCAAATCAAATATGATGATGACATATGGGATCTCGAAAAGTATATTTTAAATCCTTTATGGGATAAGAGCGATAGGGAAACAAAAGCATTAGGTGGTAAGTGAACTTCGTCCAGTGAGACTATTTTCATGGGAAAATTAAATTGTATTGAAGCATCTCCTGAATGTGATAACACGATACATAGATATCTTTTATGGTAGTTTCTGTAATGTATGTGGCCAATTTAACAGTCCTCTTTGTCATTTAGAGAATGGTACATGGGAGAAAAGAGCCATCCCAAAAATTTGTGAGACAACCATTGACCACTCAACTAATTGCTGCGTCTGCATTGTGTACGGGCGCTTCCAAACGTCGGACCTCTTATCGCGTATCTGGATCTATGAGATGGATCTAATACATCCATCAATCGGGCACCATAGTTTCCTGCCCAAATCAAGATAACTTTTGCCTAAATCTTTCGATGAATAGTTTAGTATAAATACAAATTAATTTTGATTTATAGTTTCTTTTCTGACTTAGTGAACGAAAGACGCCATTTCATCCGTCTTCCCAAAATAAATAAATTTCAAAATATCACAGTTCTGGTCACCAAAGCAAAGCTTGATGGGAGTAATAAACAAGGAATAAAAATTGTTATGGAGCCATATCAATTTGCTTAATCTGGTTAGCAGGGTTAGCTTGGAATTAGGGTGCGAAATTGTGGCGTCACACATTTGTTGAGATTGATCTTAATGATACAATAAAGCCACTTTTGTAAACGACGAATATAACTATTTTTCAAAAAACAATATTTAGTGTTGTATGTTAATTAAATGAAATCGTACGTTTGTGTACTTTGATTTGTACGTATATGTATTTGAATGTGGTTGCTTCAAACTGAGAAATATTGAACGTCTAGAGAATTGAAATCAGATGTGAGCAACCACCCCGTGGGAAGCGTCTGGTAAGGTGATCCACAGTTCCAACAACAGTAGTGCCCTGTCCGAAATGCAAAATTTGCGCAAAACGTTAGGAAGTTGCTATATGGAACGTTATCTTACATTCCAAGCTTATAAAACATTTTGTCAAATAGAATTGCTTTTTTGATTTAAAATGTGCAAAACTTTTGAAGTGCTTTTCTTAGTTTGGTGCACGGAATTGATTGTTGCTTCATCCCGATAGCTAGCAATTTGGAAAGATTTTTGCGACGAAAGAGGCTGCAAAACTAGTGTTTTATCATCGCCATTTAAGATGAAATTTGAAACACTTAGTTCTTTTAATATTCGCAATTCTTATTTTACTTTTTCTTTTAATTCTGGGTAATTTTTAAGGTCATAAATCTCATTTTATTAAATTTTTATAGTCTTTTTTTTTTTTATTTTTAATCTTCAAAAACGGCTTAAGAAATGTATCAAGAGAGGAAGAGAGCAGTACCCAAAATAGTTACAAACTTATTTTTCCGTTATATTGGCTTTTTTATTCCTTCTCCATACGGATTTCCTGTTTCCAGTGAATTAACAAGTGAATTGAACGCGATCTTTATTCACTACGATGTTATTTTATCCGGTGATGTATAGCTACCGATTATGCTTATCATTCGGATTTCTCCTGCCGAGAATTCCGTTGCTCTTCTTGGGGACGACGTCATTGACCGGCCTTAGCTGACTGGGATTGGCTCGGGTTCTTTTTCTGCTGCTGCCGTTCCTCCATATAAATAGTGGAACTTTGCCATGTCCTTTTGTCTCTCATTCTCTCTCTCTGCCTCTCTCTCATATCACGAAATAGCGAAAAGTTCTAAATCCAACGAGAATGAGCTATCGAAGATTGTTGTATTAAGATGAAGTGAAACTTGCAGACCCAGGGTTGCTGGGAGTATTTCTTACATAACGTGAAGAAATTTGAGTACCATGAGCGTCTTGGATGAGAGCCAGAAACGCATTCCTCTTGATGTGAGAGGAGTTTCCTTTTCATTTTTATTGTTCTCATTCACTCTGTTAATGTTGTGTAACATGTGCAGATGGTAAAAATAACGCTGAACGCTTAAAGAAAAGGTCAAAAAAATTGTTTCGTAAAAGAGCAAAAAGTATTTTTTTTTACTCTTAAAATCGTTTCTTTAAGTTTCTCTATATCATTAGTATTAATATTATCAGTACCTAATATGCCATTTGGTTTCCTTTTTTCCTCGAATAGCTCTCAATCTTTTGATACCCGGCCGACCTACACATTGAGCGCTCACCATCCGACGCAATCGCAGCTGCTCTTGCAGCCCCAGACAGCGTCTCCGTCGGCAATGATGGGGTCAACTCTGCTCACGACTATCAACCAATCGCAGCTGGGCTCCCAGATCGGTCTCCAGTTCATGCCCCAGAGGGCGCCCTCGGTGAATGGGTCTCCCCCAGGATCGAACCAGACATCCCCCAGCCAAGAGACAAGCGAGGACAGCGACGACAGCGCTCAGCCCGTGTCACAGGTGGGAGGAGGTGCCACCACACCCCTCATCCAGGTGAGCTAGTGACACCGAAATAACAAATATGAAAAAAAGTATATCTAGGAAATAAACAAAATTAAAAAGTCTTTTAAAAGATTGCTTTTATAGCTTTTTAATTAATATCAGTAACTTAATGTGATTTTTATTTAATTTACAATAAACTGATTTTGTTTAAAATAACAATGTGATTGTTTTGGATTTCTGTCGAGACTTATTACAAAATGAAATACTCTTTTGTTTCAGTTGATGGGGGGAATGAAGCGCCCGTCTCCCGAGCCGGTTGATAACAAGACTGTTGGAACCAAAAAACCTAAAGTTCCGAAGAAGAAGAAGAAGCGGGATCCCAATGAGCCCCAAAAGTAAGTTGAATCCTAATTCTTTAAAATGAAGTTGCTAAATTGTTATTTGATTCGAAACTAAATTATTATTGTTTATTACAAACTAGTTGTAAGATAAATTATTTAATTGGAATTTTTGATTAAAAATTAAAATGAAATATGAAAATGCAGAGAAAAGTTTGAATTTATTCGTAAAAGTTCATCATTTACAGAAGACTGATACAGCATTGTGCTCTGTCTACATAATCTTCCGTTTTTGTTTCGGTTTTAGTAAAGCTAAACACCCTACATTAATTGGCTTCTGAAACACGTGTTCTTGGAGTCACGGATAGCACATAAGCGAATCACGTGGGCTCGTTGATGAAGGCGAAGGGTGACCTTGGCCCAACAGTTGGGTTTTCATGTGCAGCACATTGTGTATGGAACAGTCCATTGCGCAATGGGTGGAAAATATCCAAAGTTGTTTGGGGTAATGTCAAGGAATTGAAAGATAATCGCCCATGAACACGTGTTGTTAGAAGATAAAAACCCCCTTTTACAGGAAGTTGGTTAAAGGAATGAAATCATAAGATTTATTCCCGCCCGTTCTAAGTCTTCGTTTAAATGTTGGCTGGTTTTACTTGTTCCATCGAGAACAGTTATGATTGTTTCAAATGTTTAGTTGTCAGTATTGTTGTCAACAATCAAAACGATCGTTAACGTTTTTAGTGAAACAAAATATCTGACTGTGTTCATATTTGAGGGCCGAGCTCATATAATTTACAATTCATATTATAAATTACTATTGATAATGTCTTCAACAGCAGTCCTTTAACTTGTGTTGCCTAATGATTTTCAATTGATACTAAGTGTATGCTTATGAACATGCAGTCTCCCAAACGAAAGAAAACTGGGCGTGTCCAAATTAATTTTCAATTTTTAATTCTTGTTAACAAAAAAAAAAAAAAGTCCATAAAAATTAAGCTACGTTTAACGCAATTAATATTATATACCGGGTGAACCAACACTTAAATTTTTTCATTTGTTTTGCAGTGACGAATTCTTTAATTGTTTTCAATTGTTTGCGCGTGCCTCGTGATTCTTATGAAAGCATTGAATTGCTGGAAAGCAAACACTGAAAATGTCGTTAACAATGTAAAAAAATGTAACACGCTTTTGGAATACCCGGTAGACTTTTAATCGGATACTCAGTATTTCTTTCGTTGGATAGAATATAGTCGTTATTTCTTACCTATAATTATTATACTCTTGCTATTGTATCGCAGCAAATTTTTTATCATGTTTCAAAGTCATCGAGGATTTAGACATTTTGAGAAAAGTTTAAATAAGTAAAGCAACTATAAGTTAATAAACTAAACAAATTAAAAAATGAAATGTTTAAAATTAAATAATAAAAATAAACCACTTAATAAACATAATCGATGTTGGGTATAAGTTTACCTTTAAGGATAATTACCATTTTTTTTAAATGTTTAGTGATTGTATAAAAATTTTATTCTTAAAGCAGGCATCTTTTTCTTTTTTGGACCTTTAAAAGAAGTAAGTGATAATTATACCCTTGTCCTCGAAGTGAGGATCGGTTCCATGCTGCATTCTCATTCTCATTGAATACAACTGAAAAAGATATTAAAATCTTTTGCTTATCTTACATACGTATGTATTTTTTAATATATATTAAATGAGCACTGCCTTTACATTAATGCAGCTAGTTATCAAGTTTTGTAAATAACTAATAATTTGCAAGTTTTTTAAATAACGAAATAATTTTTACAAACATTAAATTATTTGCAAGCGCCTTAAAACTTGAGATTTAAGCATTCTAAAATCTTGATGACCAACTTTGTTTTATTTACTTTTGGAAGATTGAATTCTGGCATATGAAGAGATTAATTATCGAAATTTAAAAAAAAAAATTGTTTAAAATATTTTGAAAATTTCAAAAACGCGATTTTCCTTAAAATTTTTTGATACAAGCGATTCTTTTCCATCTGTGCAGAACCAGATTAGACTGTATTGTTAGGTACTGTACATGTAATAATGTGCTCTTTTAAAGAGTGGGTTTTCAGTGGAATGGAGAAACGTTATCAGACGTCTTTTTGCACAAACCATGAAATAGGCACGAGCGATTCAAATTGGATCGGTTGTATGCTATTTATAATGTACTTACTTCATTCTAGGCAAAGGATGAAATAGGAATGAGCTTCGACCATTTTGGTTCTTAATTTATTATGTTCCACCGCCAAAGGAGCTCTAGCAAATGATCGATACCTCCACACGGAATCCGATTTGTTTCTCTTGGCTTTGAACCGCCCTCTCTCTCGTTTTTTAAGTAACACTTTGACGACATCTTTACATTTTCACTTTTCCCAATTTTTTTCAAGGTTCTTAGAAGTTTTGATTACTCCCTTCAGGGTTTCTTAGAACCTTATGTGATTGAATTAAAGTAACATGTTTGTTGGAGAGCTTTCGAAAAATTCTTTTCAAGAGGACAGGCTTTGTTGCTCGACAAGCTGCACAGACTTTGGCAGCAATGAAAAATTTTGAAACCTTGATGTGAATTATGAGATAGTAACACGGTTAACTCGTCTTTTCGATTCTGTTTAATGTTTAAATTGACTGTCATTTCCTATTTGGATGGTTTCAGAGGGGAGTCTCCGACGCGTTCACTTTAATTAACAAGGTGGTGGCATTCCTTGAACATGTCATGTGGAAATGCCACTAGCTGAAATTCAATCTCGTCTTTTTGGCGAACTGAAATTGCCCGCTAAAACATGGTGATGTTGAGTTTAAAAAAGAAAAAATTAAGAAAAGCAGAGGCAAGCAGCATCCCGTCTGTCACACTTTTTCTTCTCTTAATATTGTACGTGAAAATTATCTCCTCTGTGAGTGACTACTCATCCTGAGCTGTCGAGTTTAATTATGGCCGTAATAGAGAGAGTGACTCACGGTTCCCTGACCGCAGATTTCAGTCCTTGAAAGTGGCTTCTTATTTCACAATCTGTTGCATGCAACGCAGATAAAAGTCCACCCATTTGAAGATTAATCTTCTCACTGTTTTTCCTGAACCATTTTAAAACGCCGTAATCGTTATTTGTTTTCGTCTTTTTATTGCACTCAGGAATTCTTCCCCAACAGCTCCTGAAGACCGCGTGAGAAGAAAACAGGTTAATGGCTGTTTTTATTGGCATACTTGTTGTTAAAAAATAAAGTGACAACACGACAAATACTGCTATTAATATTTACTTTTTTATTTTTATTTCTCAACACAGATCTTGAAATAATGGTTTCTTATGCCTTACTTGTTCAGTTTTTCATTAAATAATGAGTTTGATCGGTTTTTTTTTTGGTTTTTTTTTTTATGTTGTCCAAATTAAACGGCTTTATGTTGAAATGTTTTGATTATTCTGTTGAGGGTAACATGGAAGCAAATTTCAGTTAATAAACAAATTTAAACAAAAAATTGTCGCTTAAATATTTTTGAGTTGCATGTCTATTTGCATTCCGGGCATTTTGTTTAGCAATAACTGAAATGTTCAGATCGTTTTATTGGCATTCTTAATTCCACATAAATGTTTTTCCTAAGTGAAAATAACAGATATATTGGTGAGCTTATTCATTTCTTAAAGAAATAAGTTTACTTAATCTGTAATAAAGTTTATGGGCCGTTTTCCGTACACCGCAACGAAGGGTATTCAACTGCGAATTGGTATTTGGTATAATTTTCGCAAATTTATTTATTTATTTATTAAATGATAAATAACGCCAGTTAATTTCCATCCAGATATCGGAATTAAGCCAAATGAGAGTGCTCAAATGTGCCATTTAGAATTAATTCTGGTAAATGATCGTTTACACTTAATTGGAATGGCAAGGTCCATTTAACCTTTCGAATTCTCCCGTCATCAATTCGGAATTGCGTTTTGAACCTAAATGTTATTCAAAGTCGGATACTTTTGCCTCCCGTAGCTGAAAATTGCCTCGCTGCCGCTCGAACCGTTCCGAGAAATTGCCTTCACACCTCCTACACCCCTCCCTTTACATACGAACCCCCCCCTCCCCATCCAAATCTGTTTTTTTTCTTCCTCTTAATTAACGACAGTCGTCGTTTCGAGACCACGTTTCTTTGATTGCTTTTCAGTGTTTTAATCGCCGTATCCAGGATTGCGTGTAAATCGTCGTTTAATAAGCTATATCGTAGAAATTGATGCCAAATGATAATAATCGTCATCATATCTGTTTTGGAATAAATAATTATAATTCCAAGTTTGTTTTACCAAAATAACATAATTATAACTTACATTTTGAAAAGCAGTAATAACAAAGACTATTCATCATAACAGATCAGACATGACGTTCTCAGACATACAAAACAAAGTCACCTAATTTTCCATTCTTACTTTCCAGACTCGCTTATCCGTAGGGGCACGGGAACAGCAGTCTTATCAGTCCGCGATCTTCCGCCATCAAGTGCATGTTCTCTATAGTCGAGTCGAGTCTAACCCAAGAGTTCTAACCCAAGCGAGTCGAGTCTAGATTCTCCATGTACTTTAGCCACTTGGTTGCAGGCTGACCCCTTGATCGGCTTGGAAAATAGTAACTGCCTAGGAAGACCAGTTTGGGGCATGCCTACCAGTGGCCATAACAAAGAAACCGAGACCTCTCAATTTGGAGAAGCAGCAGCTCAACAGCTAAAGACTACCTTATTGTGCTGCTGTGCACTCTGTCTAGTAGGGTGGAACTTGCTACACCTCGCAGGAATCTCATTTCCGCCGCTTGCACCTGCGATCGCACTCTTTCGATCCTCACCCATGACTCATAACCATAGGTGAGAATGGAGGCAAAGATAGGCTTGAGAACAGAGAGCTTGGCTTTGTTTCCTATACTCTATCCAACGAAAGTTGGAGTGGGCGTGTCCAGTTAAACTTCCTATTTCAATAATCAGACATTGTTGCCAAAGTAGAATCAACAATGTCTAACAATTGAAATAGGAAATTTAACTGGACACGCCCACTCCAACTTTCGTTGAACAGAGTATAGCTCAACGTTTCGTTACCACGGATCGCCGGAGTTCGCGTCTGACAGTTTCCTGCACCCATCCGAGCATCCAGTTCCCTTTTTATCACTCGTGAATGCAGTCCCACCTTGAACTTCTCCACCTGTCTCAATGGGGCTCCACTAACACGGAGAGCGCACTGAGCAGGCTGTCTTGAAAGGACCAGAACCTCAGTCTTAGCCACACTGATCTTCATTTCAGCTTTTTCACATTTGGCTGCAAACCGGTCTAGTGCATGCTGAAGGTTAGTTCGAGAAGACCCAAGGAGGTCGTCAGCAAAGAGCAACCTCTCTACCAAGCAGTCGCCCACACAAACACACTCATCGCCTCGGCTGCCCCTGTCTATCCAGTTCATAAAGATAATGAACAAGAGGGGCGACAGTACGCACCCTTGAGGGAGTGAACGGTCTTGACTTACTGCCATTTATCCGGACACGCATCTCAGAGCTTTCGTACAGAGACATGAAAGCAATCAGTAATTGCCCATCCACTCCATACTCTTGCAACACTTGTCTTGGAGAGCGCACTGAGCAGGCTGTCTTGAAGAACGTACTTTAAAGCGCACCAAGATTTCCATTCCCAGATAAGAGGGGGTGAGAATTTAGGGGTTTAAGCGTCAGTCTCTTCTTTGTATAGCCATATAATCTATGAATCTGAACGCTCTGAACCCTTCCCATTGACTCCCTTGACTCTCAACCCTGCCGCATCGAAAAATTTTAAGTCCTGCATCCCCAGTACCAAATAATTTGCAAAAGACAATCAGATGATAAGACAGAAGATAATCACTAAATACACAGACCTTGTATATGAACTAAAACGCCTTTGGGGGGGGGGGGGGCACCGGAGTTATTCCACATTCTTACATAAAAGCTTGGCATGTTGAATATAAATCGGCACTGTACAAAATCCTGCAGAAGTCTTAAATAAAGCCTTCAGGAACTTAAGTGCTAAAGGGAAAAAAGTACTAATAGTTTCTAATAAAATTCCTTCAACCAGACTTTAATACTTCCAATGACATAAAAAACTTCACTTCCTTTCACTTGAGCCCTTTGACCCGATTTGACTTCCGGAGTTATTCCGATTTGGCTTTTGCAAAATTGAAAAAAAAATTAAAAAAAAGATACTGCCAGTTCAAGAAACAGCCGCCTCATCAAAGGTAAATTATAAGTGTCATAAAAAATGTATAGAAGATGGCTCACACTTCGCAACCATTCAGCACACAAAGCGAATTCTCTTATGGAGTCACCATTTTCCTCTAATATACGGAAACAGCGTCGCTGTGCGGCAATAATGGAGCTTCTAGTAGGTGGACTTTGAACCTTCCTCTATCCAATGATGTACTGAATTGTCTTTTACAGTTTGTTTGGAATATTTGAATTCTGCTCTTATGTTTCTGAATAACCCTGTATATTAACCCCATTTTTTTTAATTTTAGCTTTATACGAATGCCAAACAAAACTTGTCAAAGGCTTAAATTTCGTGTAATTTTTCACTGAAACTTCATTAGCTCGTCTCGTTTCATTGGCTTCACTTTACTCATTAACTTAAACATTGTGGAGTTTCTCAGGATTATGGGATGCAACCTCCCCATTCTCGTTATTTAGAGAAAGGAATAATTTTCGTAGAAAGCCTTGTTTCGAAACTATTGGCAGAAACGCATTAACATTTCTCAGAACTAGTAGCGATTACACTTAACTAACTCCCTTGTTGGGTGTAAATGTTGGTCTTCTACAGAATTCCATCTACCTAATAGTAGACGTTTTAATTAGGATTTCTCTACAAACTTCTCCCTTGCGTTTTAGGCTGCTTTCTATCATCTGATTAAGATGCTGTTGCGGTCGATTATAGCAATATAAGCACAGGTTTGATAAGCCAATATGAACTAATAATACAAGTTCGATTTCTCTATTTAGAAATTCGTGTTGTTTGCAGATCGATTTTTTTTTATTCTTTTGTCCAGGTCTATTTCCCAATGAGGGACGTATTTTCTTCGAACTCTTGTCGCAACGAGAGAATTTTATTCCACTCTTCGATTCTTCATCACTCCCACCCCCATTTTTTTTTCTTTTTTCGAAAAGCCTTTAATATTATAGTTTGAAACAGATTAATGGGCCGTTACTTTAATTTTCAATTCGATTTTCAAATTCAAATCAAATTTAAACTCCAATAACTCCTTGTTGCTTATCGCCCGTTGTGCACGAATGTTTGAATTGATTGAATCTCTTAACGGTTGAAGTAATGGAAAGCATTGGCAAAAGGGAAAGACGTGGGTGGGCGGATGGATCGGGAGGGGGACTTGTGATTGTTTCTGCAATAATCTGTGTCGTACTCTCTTCTCACAATGACCCCTCCTCCTTTGCCCGCTTTTCACTTTTCCAAGCATCCCTCCCCCTCCCTGTGACTGAGCTCATCAGCATCTGATTTGCAATTAGATTGAATAGAGTGCAGGAAGTTTTGGGCGATTGCGGCGTTTTGACAATAGTGCAATTAATGAGAGATTATGCCATTCACCGCGAGACTTTGCTATCTTGCGCGACACTCGACTTTGGGCGGCGGCGCTGAGGAAGCGAGCGAGCGATGAAAGGCAAACTGCGCAAAAGTGGGAGGAGGGGGATGTTGTCCTTTCATTTCGCTGCTTAAATTGAAACTCAATCTATGCGAAAAATAATCATTTTTGCGGCGAAATTTGTTTTCCGATCAATAAGCATGGTGAGGATGGTTAGTGTTCTGTGTCCGTCACCACACCCCGCCTTTTCTTGAGTTAGAACGAAACGTGGACATCAGGTGGCGCTCCAACCATACACCCCGAAACCTTTCGCTTCTTCAACTAACGAGGTTTTCATTTTTGAGAAGATTTTTCCACTTTGGAAATCTCCTCCTCCCCTTTTCATCCTCTTCAACTTCCCGTGTGTTTTTCCTTTCTTTCTTTTCCTTGAATGTGCGAGATGCTCAAGAATGCGATTTTCCTTCTCATTACTTTTAATTGGTCGCCTTTTCATTTAATTACCGCCAGTTGAAACTTGTATTAAGAGGGATTAAAAAGGAAGGACGAGAAGGCAAGGGAAAATGAAGCCGTGGTAATAATAAAATTGAAAATAATGAAATTGAGCTTTTCACAAATAGGAAATAATTGAAAAATAAAATGGTCGCGTTTCATAATGAGATTATATTTGTTCATCCTTCTCCCTGCTTTTGTAGAGCTCAAATTGGGAGAGCTTTGAGTAAAAAGCAAAGCAAATGTTGAAACAAAAAGTAAAATTAAAATTTTAATGGAAATGGCTTGTTTATAAAGGGTAAAAATGAAGCTAGTTATTTTTATGAGCAGCATAAGCATAAAAATTTATTATTCCCTGAAAGATTGCATTACTTAGAAATTTAGGAAATGCTCCCTAGCACCAGAAAACTCGTGACCCTATGGTAACACAATTTTAAAAGGCTCTCACAGGAGTGCTTCAAGAGATATCAAAAATATGACTGAAAAAGCAGCTACAATGGGGTCTCCTCTTTCCAGTGGTGTATCTTGTATATCCCTACGATTTAAATTAAATTTTTAAAATGATATATAAACTGCTTGACTCTCTCATGGAAAGCCGTTTATATCTCTAACAGATTGTAAACATTATTAAAATTAATAGTGAATTTAATAATTCCATTTAGATTATAATTAAAAATTAAACATTAAATATAAAAAATGGGATGCATCGTTTTGATATGATGCAATCAGTTAATCTATATACATGTATATAAAAATGAATTGCTGTTCGTTAGTCTCGCTAAAACTCAAAAACGGCTTGACCGATTTGAATAATTTTTTTGTTTTGTTTCCTGTAATACAGGGGTGGTTTAAAAACAATAAGAATAGGGGACACCAACCCCTAAGGGGTGGAAAGGGGGATTGAAAATATGAAATAGACTTGATTTGTTTGTTTGCTTGCATGTGTGAACAATCAGCCCGTGGTGCTTGCTTCAACAATCGGCTGGTCGTGTTTATATGATGCGTCAACAATGGTTGATGAAATTAATACAAGACGCGAAAAAGACAGGCCCAGGCAGTGAAAAGTCACCTGATCATCTTAGTCCAAGCAACAATGTACTCTTCATTTCGATCTTGGATTTTAGCAATCAGCATTTTTTTGTTAGTTAGAAACAATGAAGGTTACATTGTTGCTTCCACTAAGAAGATCCGGTGACTTTTCACTGCCAGGGTGGTTTTCGTCAGCTACGATGCTTGCCTTAATGATTCAAGGGGGATAATTATAAAATGTAATAAATAAATAAATAAATAAATAAATAAATAAATAAATGTATATATAAATAAAAAAAATCATTATTATTTCTTTTTTTATTAAAACCTTTGGAAAGATGTAAGAAATTTCCCTTTTTGTAATACAGAGTGAATTTTAAGTACACCGACAAACTATAGGGAGGGGTTCCTGACTGGAAATGGAGTAAAAAAGGCGGCATATGTCCAGAAATGGACGGTGTGTGTGGAATTCGTCCCGGCACATTGGGCATGGCTTTTCAGATGCCCCCAGAAGTAAAAATCCAGGGGGGAGGGGGTTTAAGTCCGGTAATCGAGCAAGGCTTTCTACAGGGCCTCCGTGTCCTATCCAACATCTGGGGAAGATGTTGTTGAGGTGTTGGCGAATAATGCGCTCCATCGTGCCTTCTACCGTGGCAACAATGCATTTCTGGACACATGTTGATATGTCCTTTTTTGCTCCATTTACGGACCCTGCCGTTTGTCGGTGTACTTAAAATTCACCCTGAATATTAAAAAATTATAATGATCTCAACTGATTGTGTGAGAGAGCAATCCTTGCCGCTAAACTGGTACTGTCAATATGAACAACCACATTCAGGACATGATTCCACGCTCTTTGAATACAATTCTATTGAAACAATTACATGTTGGTGAAAGATGTTGATGAGGCTGTAGACAAAGTTCCTTAATTCCCTGAATTCATTTATGAAGGTAATCTATATATATATATATATATATATATATATATATATATATATAAATCAATTGCTGTTCGTTAGTCTCGCTAAAACTCAAAAACGGCTTGACCGATTTGAATATTTTTTTTTGTTTTGTTTCCTGTAATACAGGGGTGGTTTAAAAAAATAAGAATAGGGGAAACCAACCCCTAAGGGGGGGAAAGGGGGACTGAAAATTTGTTAACACATTAACTGGTGTTGCACTACAAACGTAACACATTTACTGTTGTGACACTACATAATTAACCATATTAACCTCTTTTAGGGAGGGAGGTAACGAATTGTAGAGTGTGCCATCCATGAAGCGCGATATCTCCACCATGACTTACCTAAAACCTTCCCAGGGTCCATCGGAATTACCATGAAAAATTTCATCAGGATTGGTCTAGCCATTTTGAAATGCATAGCGAACAGAAAGGTCCATGTGTGTTTCTTTCTTATATAAATCTTTAAAGCAAGAAGAAGGTCACTGACTACAGTTTAATTCCAATCTTGATGGAATTTGTAAATTTGATCTTCAAAGCAAGAAGAAGGTCACTGTCTACATGAAATTTCGTGAATTTCTCCTATCCAAACCATCAGAAAGTTTGATGAACACACAATAAGAAATAAAGAAATTAAACTGGAGCAAACACCAGTAAAGGTTACTTGGTTGTCTTTAAGACACTTAGTGACAGCACGGCTGTTCGTGTCTGCGATAGCCCAATTAGTAGAGGTGTCGACCATGACAGTCGCGGTTCCTGGTTCGAATCCAAGTCGCAGAATTTTTCCATCCATTTTTCTAATTTATATCATTTACCTCATGCTTGGAGTTTGCTCCAGTCTAATCTCTTTATTTCCTAACAGTTTATCAATTGTTGGAATTGCAGAGTACATAGATCATGTACAGTCATGGACAAAAAAAACGCTCCCTCACTCGATGCTGCTATATTTTAAATGAGCGTTTACTACTTTTGCCACTAGGTGTCTGAGATCGTTTAGTTCAGTCAGAAAATTATCTAAATTTTAACCAATAAAACCAAACCATCCTATTTTCTTCCGTATAGACTATTTTTCTAAACAATCGAGGTAAAACATTTTAAAGTTAACAATAACAAAGCAATAAATATTTTTCACGCTTAAATCAATTGAGAAGGAATATTAAATCAAAATTTTATCATTAGATTGCAGTATAGTGCAATTGTAATCAAATACAGCAGAAAAACTGACATGCTAATCGATATCAGACCCTAGTGGCAAAAGTAGTAAACGCTCATTTAAAAATATAGCAGCACAGAGTGAGGGAGCGTTTTTTTTGTCCATGACTGTACATCCATCGCCATCTAAGAAGAGAATTTTGGTATTGTTAAATTTTTAGATAAACAAATGAATTTTTAAAGGTCAGGTCACATAAAATAGAAGAACTACGGCCATAGCCAGGGTTGAAAAAACGTCAGATCAAACTATTGTTTCATTTTCATTCTATTTCCTCCCACTTTCGTAGCCATACACATTGTTCACACATTGTTTCTTCGGCACTATGGTAAACTCGCTCAGCTATGCACAACATTTCAACACGAACCGGGGAGGACTGTTAGAGGGCCATCCATTAGGAACAATTTAATAGATTTTATTTTCGGTTTTTCTATATGAATTTTTACTGTTTTAATGTGTTAATTTTTACTGTATATTCCCATTCAGATATTGCAAACTTTCATCAAAAAAGAGCCTGAGCAACGCCGGGTATATCAGCTAGTTTAGAATAAATATAGTCAGTTTTTTGAAGCTGAATGTGATGAAGTCCATTCTTATATTCCATTCATTAACTTAAGTATTATTAAAATTAATCTAACACTTTTAATAAGTTGAGAAACTGACCACTGCGAATAGAAACCTGCTAACTGGTAGCGGTCAATTGAAGAACTTCAGGCAAAACTGGAATTTCTGCTTACGTTTATAAAAATTCATGATTTTCGTAAAGGAAGTGAATTGATAAACGATGAACGCTTAAGTATGTTTACTCTTAAATTCTTTCTTTACGGATGTAAGGTATATGAGGGTCATTATATTGGTGAGCATAACAATTTTTTATTTACCAAATATGCGAAGACACTGCATTTTCAGAATACACGTTTGAAAGCCCGTTGGATGAGCTGCTGTTAATGCAGTATGGAGCTTATGGGCAATGGTTGCGTGTTACCGATCCAGTTCAACACATTACAGGGGTAATGTACTGTGAACGATCTTGGAGACCATTTTGAGGATCCAAAGATGTAAGACCACTTTGATAAATGTTCTATTGAGCATTACTTTGTTCGTTGTAAACTATATTTCCTTATTAAACAAATATTGTTTTCTAGTAGAATTTTCAGCGTCCTACCCTGAACCAGCCCAGTTTGGTGGTGATCGTCTAAAGCACATCCAATGAATTTTCAAAGATGTGTTCTGGATTTGTTGTCTTATCGCATTTGGCAGGAAAGAAATAGTTGTCATGAATTTCACTAAATTCTGTAGAAACTCTTTAGATAGAGTTCAAAAACAATGCCATTTTCACTTCATTATATTCTACGTCTGTCCAATGCTGCACGTGTCAGTTAAATCAAGCTACGCACCTTGATCAGCTGTACCATGTCACTTTTGATTTCTTTCAGCTTTTCGATGTGGAGACCTTGGATTTTTTACACGGTTTACATGTGTCTTCAGGAATTTGCCTAACCACTCTGAAGCTGTTGTTGATGCAATTTTATTTTAACATGGTCTTCACGCTTTAAAAGACACTTCTAATTTAAACAGTCCTGTAGAGCTTGTAGGATAAGTAGCTTAAATCGTCGTCTTGTTTATCTTAGGCCTGTTAACCTTCGAGTTCATTTGCACTTTATCTATTTTATCGCTGCAGTAAGTTTTAGCCAATACCTTCGTCGAAAAGTAAATACATACATCATTGAGCCTAAGCAAAGCATAATCTGCTAGCTTTCGAGCTTTTTCACTTGTCACAAGATATGTTTTTCCATTGTAAGATTTCATAAGGCAATATAGTGTTAGCGTTAAGGCGAGTAATTTGTAGCGTATGTGCGATCACGAAGCTCTTGCACTGTTTTTCCAACACGAATTTCTGAGCCATTCGCCTATGTTCATTTGCAGCAATACTGTGCTCCAAATGATTGACGGCATCAGGCATCTCGATTGAAGTCTGGTCGTTCCGTGGTCGATTGTTGCGTCATAGATTGTTTGCATTTTGGTAAATTCCGTTTTTCATTATCGTGTACTCTGAAGATGATCCGGTTGCAGACGTAATAGATCTGAGCAATTGCGAAGATCTATCGCGTTGAAAGCGAAGGTGTATCAGCTTTATTGCGCCCTGTTTTTGGAAAATATCTGTTCACCACTGTCTTTACTTTCATAGTAGGATGGAGAGTGCATGACCAGAAGCAATAATATAGTTAGGTGCCCATATGATTTTGATTTCTCCGCAGAAATAATTCATTAAGAGTTTTTGGGTTCTTTAAATTTTTTTGAAGAAATCATTTTGAAAGGTGAAAAAAGTATAACAAGCAATGAACCAGGGCGAATTTATTTGGACATTTATGGACAGCTAACAGACACACGCGAAATATTAATAAATATTTGCATGTCATCCACGCATACGGAAAATTTCTGAGAACCTTAAAGCTTCCTTAATATTGAATATGCTGGTGGCAGATAGAGCTCTGACATCTGTATGGCTTGGATTTAAAAAATTATAATTTGTTGAACGCTTGTTTATCGGCTAATGCATCAGGTAGTCTGTATTGATCGTGTCGGTGATGTCAGATTGTCATTTGTTGGAGAACCCTTGAAAAAAAAAATAAAAGATTGCTGGAGAAGCAAAGAGAATACGTTCAGATGGGAGCGAAGGGAAAATTTGAGAAAGAGGAGGAAGTGCAAGTGAAGGAAGAAGGCAAATCGGAAATGTTCTCATACAGCACTTGATTAATTTGCTCGAGATTGACGTTTTATTCAATATTTTCCAGAAGTTCTCGTGATCTGATCCGCGATTAAATTTCCTTGTCAAAATCAAAAAGAGCTCTACCAGTTTCCAAAACAGCAAAGCAGGAGGAGACTGAGGCAAGAACCGATTTCAATAGAACCCCGAACAACACAATAGAAAGTGAAGGGTAGGGAGGGGAGTGTGAAAAGCAATTCCTTCTTGTTCTTTCAGCCTCATCCCACTGGAAATCTTTTATTTGATTCGAATACGAGGATTAATGCTTTTGCCCGGGCTCTCTTCATTCACAAAATGGAAGGAAAGGAATGGCAAAGAACATTTCTCTCTCTCTCTCTCTCTCTCTCTCTCTCTCTCTCTCTCTCTCTCTCTCTCTCGTCTCTGTCTCTCGGAGCAAGAGAAGAATTGCGACTGACGTCCCTTTTCCTTTTGCTAACTGCCATTAGAACTCTGCAACACACGCACACTTGATCCGAACAGCAGAAGCCATTTCATCTTTCTCCCCTTTCGTTTCTCATTCCTCTTCCATCTCACTAAATGGATTAGATTTGCATTTATCATCCAACAACAGGAGCAATCCTGTACGGCTATGCTCCGTCTCTTGACGTTTCTCCTTTTATTACTTACATTCATCTTTCATTCGACGCAAACCACAAACTTGAAGGATCTGTCTGTCTTGTCGGGGATCGTATTTGGAAAACGAAAAATGACTTTTTGTAAAATATATATTTCTATATAGATAAAGAGAGAGAGGGAGATCAATATTTTTCATAAAATTCAAAAATGATCATTTTGCATTTCAAATCCCTATGATTGAACGGGTTTCTGGTGTCACGAGAGTGTACTCTGTAATTTTGATGCTGCTTAAGATTTAAATTCGTTGTACAATTTTTAGGAAGAATAATACAAAAAACGGTTTTTCAAAATCTGAGCAAAGCATTGATATTTTATAAGTAGCAGTAGAAATAGGTGCCTTAAATATTTCATGTAATGAATGATGCACTACATTTTAGAATGGGATGACAGATTTTTCTTAAGCACACCATAGGAGTATCATCATAGAGTTAAAAGGACATGGCTTTTAGTGAATAGGGCCAGATAGTGCATGCATGCACCTGATTTGCCCTAGCATAAGGCCCTATAAATTGGCAGGGGGAAATAGTATCGCACGTGTAGGAGGAAACACTGTAGTTTCCGAGAGAGAAAATAATGGGGTATTATTTTCTGAGCAACCGTTGTAGTTTGGCAATGATTGCCTATAATCATAGGCAACAAAAAATTTGTGCTGATTAAATTATGCTGCATTCCAAAAAATTATTTTCATAATTATTCTTTGATGTCAGAATTTTGTATTATAAAGCCAAGACAAATAATTGTGATAAAAAAAAAGGTATTGAAGTTTTGTCCGATCTAACATGCAACGACTATAAATGTAGACATACGACTTTTATTTGAGATGCAATCATTTTTCAATCTCTTTCCTTTTAAAATTTGGTAGCCTTTGGTTTAATTTAACCATGACTTATTCCCTAACGGTCGTATATATAAACACCTTAAGTGTCTAAGTTTTACTTATACAAATGTTCGATGTTGGTGCTCTTGGTAACATGACAAACGTGAATCCTGTAATCTAGCTCAAGCTACATTCATTCCAGTATAAACTCAGAAACGGGCGTCGCCATTCATTTTGTATGGCGAGTTCGAAAATGATAAATGGTGGTTCGTTTCAGTCTAGTAATTATTATGCGCAGCTCTTAAAGAAGATGCCAATTTGTTTGTAATTTCGCATATACTTTAGAAAGTTAAAAAAAATCTTGTAATGCGTTGCCATCCCGAATAAGACTTGCCATTTTATAAAATCGGAAATTTGCACCCATGATCATACGAAATTGGCACTCACTTCCTATGGTTAATATGCCAATAAGAATGAGTGACGGCATAATAAATGACTGGCAGGTCACTCTCGAAGATGACAACACAATGACGGATCAACGAGAAAAATACCGTGGCTCGTTGGGATTTGAAATCCTTCAATAATGTCCTCCATCATTGCTTTGACGGTGGAAGACATATTGCATTCAATCTAAAGGTGAAAGGAAACTGTTTGATCGAAGTATGAACGAGACTGCTGACAGCTTTGGGATCGCAAACTTGTTTTATTTAAATTATGCGTCCAAAAATCGGTTAGCAGTTGCCGACAAAGGAGAAAAGATGTTTCTTTTTTTTCCCGAATTCTTTCTTTTCATCTTCTTTATTTCTTTACTTGATTTGGTTTATATCGAGTTTAATAAAGAGGCGGCAAGGAAGGGCAAATTTGGAGGTAACAGGGATTGCTTAAATGGGTTTGAAAAGAAAAAGGTTGGAGGACACGAGAAAAAAAAAAGAAGAAAAAGAAAAGTGTGTGGAAGACGCGTGAGTCGTGGGTGCATTGTCACGTGTCAAAGCCTCTCCGTTTTGCATGACGTTTTCAAAATAGGAATCTTTTTCCTCTGACGATTGACAGCAAGAAAATGAATGTGTAAACGCTTTAATCAAGTTGTCAACGCTTAAATTGCGTTCGCTCTGCGCGTGCGCACACGAGGGAGGGAGTCTATCAGAAACGACTCCTAAAAAAAAGGTAAATAAAAATGGGGGGGGATGTGAGCGGTGGAGTATGCGCGATAAACACGAAGCACGAGCGGGGGCGGCTTGCGAGACCGACACCTTCTCTTTTGTGACAGGTTTTTGTTTGGAAATCCTTCTCTCGTCGGGAGTGTTTTAAGCGAAATTCTATCTCTATCTCTCTCAAAGCCATTCAATAAAGAAGAGGGGGACGCAAATCAATTGGATTTAAAAGGAGAGGGATAGCGGCGAAGGGGAGAGATAATATTTGCAATAGTCTTATTTCATCCAGACTTTTGGAGACTTTTAGCTGAGGACATTAAGCTTGTTGCGATTTTAGCAAGAGGGAGAATTTTCTTTTGTGTGTTATATGTATGCGCGACTGAATAGGCACATATTTGCAGGATAAAGGAATTGGTCTAATATTTTCCCAGCGCTTCTTTTATATTAATGAAAGTAAACTTATTTATGGAAAATTCTATTTTAAAATCCATCTTTAAAAATTTTATAAACGAAAGTTTGGCTTTGACGTAGCTATTTGCTTAAAATGAAAACGACATAGAATTTTTAATACAGTATCGCTGTTTTGATCAAGTAGTTTTTGCAATGAAAATGATGCAATTTATATTAATAATCCAGATGAATTGGCTTGTTTGTAATGATAATAAATTACTCGCAGAACAATGCATGGTTGAAAAATGTTCTTTTTTTAAGAAAAGTTATTTATAATACAACAATGTTCTGATTAGATATAAATGTATATATGTAAATATTTCTGACAGAAATAATAAACTTGAATACATTAATGGTGGCATTTTGGGAACGTTCGTGCATACTCCAAATTGTTACTCCTTAGTGCCATAAGTCAGTTGAAAATCGGTCCATACTACTTAAAATTTATGATGTAGTACGCTGGGTAGACTTCTCGCATCGGATATTTGATATAATAAAGTATAGTCTAAAGTGAGGATATGGATAAATTCGGGTGATGAATGTTAAATTATATCTCCGAAGTGATATAGTAAAGAAAAATGTACTTGCAAGATGTATGACTTAAATCTTATTACAAAATTATTACAAGAAAGAATGCGCGAGAGGGAATGTAATATTGCTTGTCAATCCTTGCTGCATATATTTTATTTTTGTAAAGTAAATAATAACTTGTAGCAGTTTATGTTTGTATCTAATTTGCATTAAAGTTGCGTCACGTCTTCCCGATTCTTTATTTTTCCTAGGACCATTTGAAATATTTTTTGAGCTTTTTGATTCTACAATTTCTTTGGATAAATCCTCGCATTTGGACGATGTTGGTAACGTGAGAATGCCTAAAGTATCGAGAAGCATAGCATAATCATCTGTATTCTCTTCCTACATGTGCTGTAGAAACTGAGCCTGTTTCAGGTATATGTGAAACTATACCAAACTGCAGCGAAGAAGGTATCTCGCCTTTGTGCCAAGTACTTATTCACAGATCGCAGTATTATTGTGTGCAAGAAGCCTTTATTGGCATTGTAAGACCTCATTTTTAGACATTACGTGATCTTAGCGTATAAACAAATCTTACTCGGTTCAGACACACTTAAGATTCACTGGCAATCCACGGGCATTGAGCAAGGATTTGCTAAGTGCACGTTTAGGGTATTAAATCTAAATGTTTTTGTTCTTCAAAATAAAACAAAAATCCACCGCGCAATTCAAAATGCATTCTGCAATAATAGGGGACTAAAACGATGCAATTTTAATCTGAATATTTTTATTTTTTGCTCAGTACAAACTTCACTTATAATGTGTTGAACGTTTTGTAATTTTCTCATCTCTATTTTATAGTATATTTTAATTTGAGTTAATTCGCTAATAAAGCCCTCTATCCCCATTGCTAGATACAATAGCTTGGTTGCCAGAAACATATGTTCGATCTTTTTGGAAGCTAAAATGTCGAAAATGACCCAACGTTGAACGTTAGAATTTACCGCATTTTTTTTAGGGGTCCAATAAAAGCAGATTTTTATCTGCATATAGATGCTCTAGGGAATAAACGGACGAAAGACAATTGTCTACCTTAAAAAGATAATGATGAAAGTGTATTTGCAGCAGATGGGCTCTAAATATTTTATTGACAGTGCATTTAATACACTTTCACAATGTTTACGCCCCCAGCGAAGTCTGATATCCCAAATCTTGTGGAAAAATTTATTATACCGTGCTTTAAAATTCAACTTTATCTGAAAGAACTGAATAATACAAAAGAATTTTGTTTCTGAATACGATCGATACATAATATTACCGAGGAAGGAGGGGGGGTGTTGGCTTTTTTTTTTTTCTTTATTTATTTATACCCTTCCCCTCCTTCCATCTCTCCATCGACTCTTGCTATCGCATGTCATTCCGACATTGTAGATGATCGAAGATTGCGTGGCTGCCATGGCAACAGCCATCTCGTTACTCATGCCCTCCTCTCTCTCTATTCTGAAGAGCCCTCACTTTTGACGGATGAGAGATGATTTACCCCGAGTATTTTGTGATGAATCTATTATTCAAGTTCTTGGATTACACATCGTTCCCAAATGGAAATGGTTTTTTTCTTTTTAAAATTGAGAATAGATTAAAGACACGAGCAATCGAAACTTGAAAATTGTTTCTTACGTTTTATGGTGATTGATTGAACGAGCGATCGCGCATCCATTAAATGAACCTTTAATATTGTTCGTGTTAAATTCGAACGTTTTAAAATGTGAGGGGGGTTCGAGTTGTGGGGGAGAATATAAAGGCCTTTGCCTGGTTATTATTGAGTGAAGTGCGTATGTAGGCAGGAATTGAAGCTAAAGATATCGAACTCACACTTGGCCGAAGATTGTCGAGATTTTTTTCTCTTCTGTAACTAGATTTTTTTCCTTCAAAAGCTGACTGAAAACGGGATTTGTGTGACATTTGGATTTAAACAGGTGAAAGGATTCTTTCGGAACACGAGTGTGAGTCAAAGACTATTTAAACACCGCCCGTTGAGTGAGTCGTTAAATTAAAAAGAAAATTGCTTCACAGCTAAGCTTTTATTATTAATAACGAGCTGTTTCCTACCATCATCGGCTCGCCTCAAAATCTTCCGAGAAAGCGTTATCATCTTAAATTCGAATACGATTTAACCATGAACATGTAAGAAATATTAGATTAACAATAAAAATGGAACAAACCTTTGCTCTTTATTTTGATATTGGAATAAATTTTACTTCGAAGTAACAATTTTATTGGAACAAATTTTACTTCATAGTACAAAATTTTTAACGTATTCCTTTTTCTTCATTTTCAGGCCCGTATCGGCGTACGCTCTGTTTTTCCGTGACACCCAAGCTGCGATCAAAGGTCAGAACCCCAACGCCAGCTTCGGCGAGGTCTCCAAAATTGTCGCTTCCATGTGGGATAGCTTGGACGCCGAACACAAAAATGTAAGTTTCCAATTTCTCCCTCTCCTCTCCTCTCCTATCTTAGTTCTCTAATTTTCGAGATTTCTTCTTCCATAATTCCATAAATATTTCTTATAGTTACTCCTTCTGTCCGAAAACATTGTATACAATTCAACGTTATTTGTATTGTAAATGTATTTTCGAACCGATGAAGTATTTATTTATTTATTGAAATTCATCAAGTTTTGCTGTTCAATTGTCTGTTAATAAAAAAAAGTAATTTATCTAATGACAAGTCAATTTTATTGATTTATACTAAATAAATTGACAGATCCATACAAATTTCCATAAAATTGATTATTCTTCGAACTTCGAATTTATTTTATTTTTATATTTTGTGACATCTTGGTAGATGATTTTAATATATTTCTACATTAAAGTTTATCAATAATAGAATATTACAATATAATTCCATCAATAATATAATAAACTATAAAGACCCGCCAGTCGTTTCGATTTTTCATCTTCTGGAGAGTCAAATGGTTTTAAATTTTCAAGAGATGATTTTAAGGCGGGTGGCATGAGGATACATCCATTTAAATGAACCTTTCAGAAGCCAACCCTATTGACTTCACTTTTTAATAATAATAATAATAATAATAATAATGTGACAACAACAGGGGAGGGGAAACCACCAGATAAACCGGAAGTCCAAACCCGATGTTGTCCCCCAACAGGCGAAAAGCCCAAAACTGGGTTATTGAATATACATTTAAAAGAAAAAATAAATGCAAGTAAAATAATAAAGTTAATAAAATAATTAATATAATAAAACAGTAGCAATACAACAGCAATAATAATAAAATTAATTAAGAAAATATGATAAATTAGTAATATTAATAATACTAACTCAAAACTAGAAAGCAGAAAGGATAACTTCCTTTTGTCCAGAAGAGAATTCGTCGAGTTTAACTTTTAGTTTGTAAAACGGATCAATATTCGATAAATTAGTTCTCCATTTTCTTAAAGATAACAGCGCCTTACTTTGCCTCTTGGACCTAGACTGGCGAACGACAAGATTGAAACGTAAGTCAGGCACACAAATGCTGCCTGAAATAATTCGGGAGAAGGTTTTGTGCATAAAAATATGATAATTAACAGATAGTCGAAAATGGAGGAATTATCCAACAAGTTATGTGGAAATTTGAATTTTAAAAACTTATAAAAATTGTTTACTTTTTTTTGCAACAAGATAAAATTTTGCGTATTGCCTGAATACCAGATCCAGATGCCATACATAATTTTTGATAAAATCAAAGATTTAAAAAGGATCAAAAAGGTAAGCGGGTCTTTAAAGAAATTCGACAACCTCTTACAGATACCAATTCTTTTGCACACTTCTTTAGTCAAAGATTTTATATGGGTGGCAAAAGAAAGAGAGGTTTGGAAAAGAATACCTAAATCTTTGACTAGAATACTAGAAGACAGAGGGGCAGAGTCAAGATGATAGTTAAAAACGAAGTTTACTGTTTTCCTTGAAAAAGTCAATATAGACGATTTTTTGGCGTTAAGAGTGAGACCATTATTACAGGCCCAGCCGCTAATCTTATTAATTACATCTTGAAGCTCTTGACAGTCGGACCAGTTTTTTATACATTTGAATAATTTTAAATCGTCGGCGTACATAAGAAAATTGACAGACCTGGTATTAACATAATAGGCAATATCCGCCACGAAAACATTAAAAAGAACGGGTCCTAGAGGAGATCCTTGAGGGACACCACTCTTAATAAGACCTTTCCTAATGGAAAGATCTTTTCCAATAGAAAAAGACCTCCCGATTAATAGAGAACGGAACCAATTTAATAACGAGGAGGAACATCCAATTGTTTTAAGTTTTTCCAATAACAATTTAATATTAACGTTATCGAATGCTTTGGAAAAGTCCAGATATATTACATCGACCTGGACTCTTGCATCCATATTCTTAGCAACAAATGACGAGATTAGAAACTGTAGACCTATTCTTCCTAAAGCCGTGCTGTTCTGGTGGAAGAAATCGATTTTTGTAAATATCCTTATTTTCGTACCTAGCATGTAATTCTTGCTTAACTTTTAATGAAGATAAATTTCTTGACTATATGGAATAATGCGTTCCAGATTTTAATCTTTCGTTGTTTTATTGAAGAGATCAATTTGGCTTGTGAGAGACTGAAATAATAATTAATAAGAAAAATCTCAACGATGACTTTAAATGAACCAAATTTATTGAATGCAGTTTCATTAACGCTAACAAAGTATACACAACATCAAATTTGATTACAGTAAAATTAAAATTTATATTATTTTAATATTAGAAAAACAAATTGTTTTACAAGTAATTGTAAAGTTAGTAACTAGCCTATTATCAGTGCACATTATAATCAAAAGTTACTAGTCCGAATTTGCATGTGTATGACGTCTAAAGTAAAATAAATAATACAAGATTTGTCATTTTGTAAATTCTCCGTTCAGGTGTAAGACATCATTGTCGAATGGGGGTGGGGGGTTCTAGAAATTTTGGCGTCGACTACAAAGGTCATTTTGCGTCTTTTACACAAGTTATAACAGTATGCTGCCCGGGACAAACACAAACATCCATGCCCACGGCGGGATTCGAACCCGCGGCCAGGCGGACTCGAGAACTAGAAAGCCTACGCCCTAGCCATCTCGGCCACCTGGCCGGCCATTGTCGAATGGAAATCTCAAGGAGCAACGTCAATGAAACCGCCAAAGAAAATGACAGACGAGATCGACGAATGCTAGACGTGAACACAATGCAATCGAAAGTCTTCAGCTAAGAGTTCTGAAATGCCATCTCAAAAACCGCCCGCATAATCTCCATTAGCCGGGAGCTGAGGGTCCTAGAGTCCATGGCCGTGCTATTACTCATAAGCTTTGCATCAGCAGACTCGAATATGCGAACCGACATTTAGAAAAGTGTACAGCTCACCGGAACTGGACCATGCAACAATGGAAACATGTATTATGGAATGATCGAATCTTGGTATACAATCAGATATAATTCGGATGAGGCGATGTCATGGTATGGGTCTCATTTTCATGGTTCGGCCCACTTGTTCTAGTAGCAGGAACCTTGACGTCTGCAGTTTTCCTTGACAAATGTCAATTTTGAACAAATTTGCTCCACCAACATTGTGGCAACAGTTTGGATTGTAAAAATCTTGTACCAACATGCCAATGCTCCTTGTCACAAAGCAAGAAGGTATCTGCAGGAATGGTTTGAGAAGATAAGGGTTGAAGAAATGGATTAGCCTGCACAGAGTCAAGATATCAATCCCATTGAACACCTGTGAAGTGAACTCTCGTCAACAATTTTTGGGAAGAATGGAAGAAATTTGCAGAAGCTTCCTTCCAAATATGATGGAAAAACTTCCTCGGAAAGCAGAGGCATAATAAAAGCAAAGAGGAGGTTCAACAGAATAATTTTCGTGAAATCTTGGTTGCAGTGCAGAAATATTTGGTTCTGTTAATGCTGTTGAGTGTTTTTGTTAATTATTATCTCTGTAACTCCCTCAACGGTTTTCCCTTTATTCAGTTTAAATGCTTTCGATGTTTTTTTAAATTTTTTTTTAAATTGCGTCAATTTTCATAATATTTATAACTAGCCTATTTATTACTTATTTATTTTTATTTATTTATTTGCTTATTTAAATGAAGGTTTTTCTTTTCGTTACACAAATTACTTTTTCACATAACGAATGCTGAAACTTTTATTTGTAATAGAGATTTTCATTTGTTAATTATGCATTTCTTTACTTTTGTTTTCATTTACAATCCATTCTGATATTAAAGAAATTTGCCTTAATTAACACATCTCAAATATAGATTTTCTTAATTTATATGCTATTTTGTAAACTCGATAAAATTCTTGATTTTTAATAAAATATTTGAATGAGGCTCGTCTATCAGTAAATTTAATAAGAAAAAATTTGACGGATTTTCCGAAATGATTTTAGCTTACTTTATTAATGAATTTTAATATTCTTTTTTATGGTTTCGTTTAATCGTCTTCATCCTTTCTGAGAAATTGAATGTAGTTGATCCCTGTTTTCTTGAATTGAGCTGACATTTACGTAAGAGTAATTAATTGAATTAAGTGGCACTCCGAACTTACAAGACGAACTGTTTCCTTATAAAAGCTAGCAAATACTATACATTGTTTTTCGAATATACGGAGATAGAATTCAATGTGAAAATATTAGATTTTATAGAAATTATTGGAGTGAGTGGAGCCATATTTTTTAAAAATGTTCTCTAAAATTTTATCCGAAATATTTTGTCGAAACTATTATAATGAAAAGCTAAGGTCTGATTGGAAGAAAAATAGACAGTAGATGCTTTGTACTATTATGAAATTAGCAAATGGCAGGGATGATACTTATGGTTAAGGTAAGTGTTGAAATTGAACCTCAGTCTTCCCGCATTCTTCATAGCATTCCAATAGTGCCGTCTGCGAAGCTATGCATTTTATTTTATTGTTTAATATTAACATAGACTAAGAATGTTCCTTTAAAAGTTGCTCATTTGTGGCTTGGGCTCTGTTTGTCGAAAATAACTTTCAAAGGAAAATTATCCTCCTCTTCTCACTGCAGCTTTAGAAAGTGCAGGGAGTTCTGGTTATCATTATAGTCCAACGTGTTAATTATTCTAATGGGCGTCCGATTTATGCGAGAAATACTTAGGTCGTTCAAAAATGGTTGGCACATTCTTCCCCTTTTCATGGCATTATTACAATTTTGTCCTGGACATTCGTCACGAAAAGGTGAAGTTCTTTTGGAGCTAAAGGAATGTTTTGTATATAATCATACTAAAAATGTGGCAACGTCGTTTGGACTATTGGGTGCTTGGCCTTCATGATGGGAATAAATTGTTCCTGGGGATTATTGTGTGTGAAGGCCTGCTATACTGCCGCGTTTTGTTATCGACATCGCACACAAAAGTTCCTCAATCTTACGGTAGTGTGCGGGTGCGTTCGTGAACAAAGCTAGAAAACATGGAAGTAGGTAATCATGGAGAATGAAAGATAGTGGATTTTTTTGGAAGAAAGAAGCTGTTTCAGGCCTCCACATGAAATTATCAGCCTCTTGACGGCCTATTTCTCCAACATGGCAATGCGCCCACGTGTCGGTCAATCATTCACACGATTGCCACTCTGAGGTTCCAAGGTACACCGTCATGTCTCGTACGCCGGATCTTGCGCCTAGGGACTTGATCCAAATCTTGGTCCAAACGCTCTTTCGACGTAATCGATGAGCCGATTTACGATGAGAATTTCTGTAATGACGAGCTTTAGCAAGCTGTCCAGAAATGGTGACGGGATATCTCCAAAAGAATAGTGTTGTGAAACTGCCAGCACGACGGCAAAAGTGAGGATTGTCTCAATATAACGTGCACTTCGTCCTAATAAATGATTAGTGTGAAGAAAAAAAATTGTAGTGTCAATCATTTTTAAGCGGCCTGAGTATGATGGAGCATGACTTGGAAATATTATACAAAATGTTTCAAGCAGTTGATCAGATAATAATCAGTTGTTCAATTAATGAGCATTTACTGTGAAATTTTATGAAATAATATGCCATTTCATTTCTTGTGAGATTTTGATAACTAAAAAGAGACCATTCGTTTTTGAATATGATTGCAGCCGGGTTTTCTTTTAGTCGTCTTTGGAGATTCTTTATATTCAGTAATTTCTGAAAGTTTCAGTATAATTTTCTCTGCCAAGAATGGAATTTATATTTTCTGAAAAGTGTGTTATATGTGGTGTCTCCAGTTTTATTTTACTGCATTAAAAATAATGACCAGAAATCATTACAATTTTTTACCGATTTGAAATGCATTCGTCGGGTAAAAAAAAACTTTATTGGCACAGTCTGAATTCATAAGCATTTATATAGGTTGTAATGTCTTTTCTCTGGCCTCTCCAAATGGGAAAAAAGGCTTTATTTTTTGATTTATTTTTGTGATCTGTGGGAATAATTTGGGAATAAATTAAATTTCTGTCGGCTGTATGCCCGTCATTTTGAACTGGCTGTTTGTAAATGCATTGAATGGAATGGAGTGCGGCTTCTTGCCTCTTTGGATCGTTTGATTTCAACGGGAGAGAGGAGGTCCTTATTTGTCCCCTGGGTCTATTGCCTGTGTACTATTTTCTCCGTTGATGCTCGCCGACCTAATTTTGTTTTCTGAAGCAAAGTCATTATGTGCAATGCTTATGTAAATGTTGCTGGGAGTTTTGCCACCCCCCTCCTCTACACTCCAAGCCCCCCCCCCCCCTTCCCATTAGTAGTAATAGTAGAAGAGAGAAAGAGAAAGGAACTTGTTTTCATTTTGGCAACCGAGGAAATTGAATCGGCCCGGGGCCATTTTCTGCCCCCTTTTCATTTTTGTAACGTCAACCGCGTCTTGCCAAACCTACAAGCTAAAACACCGAAGAGCCGAGTTAGTAGAGAAGGCAAAATGGTGCGAGTTGTAATTAAAAAAAATTTCGGGCTCGTTAAAAATTTTTAATTTGGCGTCGTATTTCTGGATTAAAATATCTGGAGGCAGTTTCTTTTGCATAAAGCTAATTAATTTTGTGCTTTTAGAGGAATTTTTATTTTTTTAAGATGACCATTTGGAATGTTTAATGCATTAAAGGAGAAAGGGAGCGGCTTTTACTTTAAATAAAGAGAGAATTTTAATATATGAATTCTCCTTTTTTAAACAAACCGTATTTTATTTGTATATAAGGGCGTTAATAGAAGTATTTCTTAAATTTCGTGCATTTTTCTTAGCCCGTTTATTTCCATGGTACCAAATTTCCCCACAGCTCTCGTTAACTTTATTGCGCAAGGCATTTGTATTATTAAATTTAATGAAATCTCTTTAAGTATTCAGCCACATGGCTCTCTGTTAATGATTTCAACTGCAGATTATTTCATTTTATTACTTCTGCAGCGTCGTGCTTTACTAACACGAGATTTCACTGTCCAGGTTTTCTGTACACTACAAGGATGTTAATTGGTGGTGAATTAATTTTTTTTACATTCCCTTGTTTTATACTTTTAGAAAATGGGAGCCACATATGTAAGGACGAAGAATGAAGATAAATTATTTTCTCTAGATATGTATATGAATCGGGTAAATTCTTACTCATTTAGCGCCCACACTTATTGTTCTACGAATCTCGACTTTATTTTGTGGCATTATTTAGAGGCACGCTCGAAAGCAAAATGTAACACACTTGGGAAGAAAACTCTGAAAATAGTTTTTGTAACATTTTATGGCTTCACTTTTGAGATTTTCAAAATCTGATTAAGTAAACGTGGGTTAGAAATCGAAAATTTTATCTATAAAAATTCAATTTATGACTACAACTTGTTTGAGAAAAGGTTCTTATTTTGTTCTTCAAATGAAACGTCAATTGCCTTCTTCAGTGGTTGTTAGAAGACATTCTAAATGACTGTTTAGAAAAATTCCTTTATCCATGACATTTATGCAACTGTAAAAACACTCAATGCCTAGTACTTGGAAGATGTGCGTTTTTCTTTTATTTGTTGAAATAAGTTAATTCTTTTCTATGTAGAAAGATGCACAAAATGATTCATATTCAGTATTGTTTATTGTCGTTATACTTTTATGTTTTAAATTAATGGTGTAGCAACCTAATGTAAGGAAATCGGAGAGGCTCAGAATTCTTATTAGTTATTATTATTTTTATTATGTCAGCCTTAACGGCATTAATATCTTTAGCGATCAGCATCCGTGCTAATGTACGGAAGGCTATTTCTCTTTCGACTTTGAATGACTGTCATTTCAAGTGAAGCCATTTTTCCACCACCCACTGTGCTCTATAATAGCCCTGCACTGCATTTTCTATACAGTAGACTTCTGAGAGTGTAATAGCAGGTTTTTGGTCTCCTTTGCCGTCCGTGGAAAGTAATAGTGATGGCTCGATGGTTTATCTTGCTTTGTGAAGACGTTCTCGATGTTCATTTCATTCAAACGTGGAATTCCTGAGCAGAAATTCAGATTCAAAACGCTTTCTTGATAGTAATTAGTGTCTTTTTGAGTAGTCTTCTGCCAACAGCATAAAGCCATTTGGGTAAACTCTCACGGCTAGTTCTGAACATTGGTTTTCCTTTAAACGATATGCCGCGCATTGGGACTATGCATAATGTGGTTTTTCAGGAATTTCCAAAGCTTTAATTCGATGATTCGACAAGTGCTACAGATATCCATACCTTTTGGGTAATGACCTTTTGCATAGGTAGATTTTCTTGGACAGCCATTTGTCGGACTGTAGAAGGTGGTCGACTGCGAGGGTTTCTTTCGATGTTTTTTTTTGTTTTTTTTTTTTTTGTTTTTTTTCCTGGATTACCTTAGCAGAAACGCTTAATTTCTTTAAATCTGCAATTATGCTGTTCATTAGGGTTTTAGATAAAACGATTCTTGTGATTTTGCAGCGCTCTAATATGACGGGAGACTTCTAAATTCTGCAACCTAAACACCTTTTCCATAGCTTTAACCAAAGCTCCACAATTGGTTTGGTCGTTTTTTCTGAAGCACCAAATATTTTCAGACTGATAGCCCATTTGAATATCGCTTTACGTAATGGACAGACGGCAGTCGGGCTGGGTCAGTTTATTCGCGCAAGAAACCGGAGTGAGAGGTAAGTGGGTCGAATTTATTTGAAATTCCGCCATGACAATACTCGTCAGTTCCATTTTTATTGAAGATTAAGTTTTGTGAACTTTAACACGGTTTTATAGAAATTTGTTTTATTATTGATATATTCGTTTTATGTAATCGGGTGTGTATGTATCGTTTTCATCAGTTATCGTTATCCTAATTGTAGGTATATAAAAAGAAGACCGAAGCAGCCAAGAAGGAATATCTGAAGGCATTAGCTGCATATAGGGCAAGCCTCGTTTCCAAGGTAAGTTTTCGTTGGCTAATTTGCTTTTCAAAAACTTACAAGCTACTTTTGCTTTTCTTCAAAAACTTGCTTTTTATAGCTACTTTAAGGGAAAGCATTTATATTATATGTGGCGTATGAACTTACGAATCATTTCTATCTCTTTTTTTGCAGCAAAGCACTTCGGATCATGTGGAGAATATGTACAGTTCGGGCGGCGGGGCATCGTATGGTTCGAACGGATCGTACAGCCAGCAGGCGACAGCCATCAGCTCGTCAACGGTGAGCCCACCCATTGGTTTGAGTCTTCACCCTTCTCAGACTCAGGCTCAACAACTCTCTCCTTTGCAGAAGAAATCTCCTCTCTTGACTTCCCTCATGGAAGGGTCTGGCTCAACGCCGCCACAAACCCCACAAGTGCCACTCCCAGTCACAGCCACCATGGCGGTCATGACTCAGTCTGCTGCAGGTCAACAGGTCGGCTCATAGCTGTGGTTTTGGCAACACTCATTCATTTCTTATTTGAGAAATATATGTGCATATGGTGTCTTCTTGTTTAGTTTATCTAAATATGCCTCTAATTCTATGTCGTTTCTTATGAAATTGGCAAGCAAATTTATCCCCCTTCTCTCTTTATTGCTGCAAGACATTGTTGCATTCTATGTACTAACTTTTTACTTCTTTCTCTGTAATTTTCTTTTTTCTTTTTTTAATTTTGCCCAAGAAATGAACACCATCAATGACAACCATTTAAAAGCGATTGAAAGATGTTTTTAATTAATTGCTTATTAAAGTAATTTTAAAAAATGCATAAACGTGTATATGATGCAAAAATGAAATTTGTTGTCTTATTTCTTGGGAATGTGCATCACAAAATGAGCTATTAATTACGTTCCCCCCCCCCCCCTTTCAGGATGGGACATTCTTTTGCCTTCTTTCTCTGTTCTCCTTTTCCCTATGCTAGTTGCATCTTAGTTTAAATTGATTTGCTGGCTTTAAAGGGAGACTTTGAATAACCAATTATCTTTTTTGGGTGCGATTGTCTTTAGGTAATGATGGCTTCGAGTGTATCCCAAGCAATGCCACCACTTCAGCAGCACCCCCAATTGCAGCCTCCACAAGCTACCATAACCACTCTACGACCTCCCTCACAAGCCTCTTCCATGGGCCAACCCCTGCAACAACACCCACCACCACCACAACAGAATGCGGGAGCCAATTACCCCCAGCCACCCAATTACGCTCCACAGCAGCAGGTGAGTAGTTAGTAATCTGTTTGTTGACCCAGTTATTGATTTGTGCCCTTATAAGACCTTGAAACCCCTTTGAGGTTGCCATTTAATGCAATCAAGAAAATTTTTTTTTTTTAATAAACGATTGTAAACTATCTACGACCCAAAGAGAAATCTCTTCATAATCAGAAATCTCTTAATGGTTCTGAAACGTAATTTGTGGAACCAGTTTCCTTGAACTGATTAGAAGTTACCAACTGATATGTTTGTTTTCTTTGACATGTTACAAAATTTCCTGAAGTTATAAATTAAGCTTTTCATTTTAGAAATTGAATAGGAAATAAGATGGTGCAGTGGCCTGCGTTTTTATTAGTAATGTTCTGTTTTTAACAGTGAACGTGCTTGGGCAATTATATTTAGGTTATATTAAAAATGGATTGGAATATTCACTGAGTGGCCTTCATTAGGCAGTCAGTGTGACCGGAGTATACGGACATTTAATGGGTAACTTCTAGCATCTGGGCAAGATGGGCAAAACCAAGGATCTGAGTGATTTCAAAGGCAGCATGATAATGTTGGACAAGCACTTAAATCCATTTTTTTTTTCAATTGTAAACATGTTGGGCTTGTAAAGCTGGTGCTCATGTGTACCAAGAAAGGTCCAAAGCCCAAAGAACGTCGAGCTAAAGATCGTCCTATTGGAGACGATTATCCATGCCAATCAGGCAATTTGAGAAATTATATAACTCACTAGGGAACCATACGAGTATGTACCTCAGTTTCACACCAAATTGAAATGTTACTCACCTAAAGCTACTATTGGTAGCTTGCAAATAAGAACTCGCGATACTCAAAATAAATGGCGAAAAAGAAAATTATTGAGTGCACTCAGCCATACAAAATCTGTGGGTATGTGCGCTCAATCTTTTTCGTTTTCGCGGTTTATTTTGAATATTGCGATTTCTTATTTTGCAAGCATCAATAGTAGCTTTAGGTGAGTAACATATTTCAATTTGGTGTTAAACTGTGAGGTACGGGTTCGTATGGTTTCCTAGTCAGTTGTGGAATACAGAGGACACTTTCAAAATCTGTCCAAGCTTTAAACTGCAATGGGCCTGTAATCCGCAGTGGAATATCACCTACTGGAAATTGTTGATTGGACCAATGAGTAACACCTTTTCCTTCACCATTTTGATGGCAGAGTGCAGATATGGTGTAGACAATTTTAGGCAATGAGCTAGTCATACGTAGTATTCACGTGGCATTGTCATGATCTGGGAATGTTTTCATGGGAGATAATAGGTCCCGTAATGTACGGAGACAAAAGATACCCACCTTATATGGCCATTGTCTTCACTCCAGGGATGGATCTCTTTCATCTGAACAATGCCATGAGAGACATTAAGTTCTAGGAGCATAACCATGAGTTGCCATATTTTCATGGTCTCTATAATGCCATTATTAGATCTTAATGCCATTCAGGCAATTGAATGCCCTAGTCGGACAAAATAATTACTTTCAGTTTCGAGATGCTATCCGTGAAGCATGGGAAGATATTACATGTACTTTACCATGAAAGCGAACACTGATGGATTTATGCACAACGATCTGTGTGTGCATAATAAAATGACCATGCAGTATAGAATGTAAGGCATAGTTGCTTAAGAAACGGAAGAAGCTTGAACAGAAACTCAAAATAGGCTATTATCATTAGAAAGACGAAGTAAACAATGGAAGACGAGTTTTTTTTCCCGTTGCTTTGGTGGTTAGGGAAGAAGGAGGGGGTAAAATTTTCGAAACAAATTATGCAACATTGTTCTATAAGAATTATAAACATAATTTTCTTTAATGTTCTCATCTAATTATCCACCGATGACGCTCCTCTATTTTATTGGGTTTACTCTTTAATAATTTTCGTTTATTTTTTATATTTTTAAAGATATCAAATTTTAAAAAAAAAAATTTAAAATTAGAGCAAAAAATGAAGCTGGCCAAATTGCGAGTTGCTGGAAGGAATCGATTTTAGTTCTTCATTTTGCCGCTAGGAGGTAGTCGTTGAAGTCGCTAATGAAAAACGATCTTTAATTCGAGACGATTCTTTCGTAGCTCAAATGAATCAAATTACGACGCGAAACAAGACTGACATGCAGAGCTCTCTTCATTAATCGCCCCTTTTTTTTTCATTATGAAATTATTTATATTTCTGCAGGGTGGCAATGTCTTTAGATTTCAGGTACTTTAGTTTAGTTATATGGCTTACTTTACATCTTAGTAAATGGTCGATTTCTCTTGTTTCTCGCGTAACTTCTGCCGAAACATTCAACTCCATTGAAGAATTAATGAAACTTATAATGATTTCTTTAGACTTAAGATGTGTAGGACGGTGATTGTTGGCCTTTTAAATAAATTCAGATCTTATGATGTTAACGAGTTATGTTTAAGCGTTGATAAACCTGGAAAAGTAAAATTGAAAAATGAGAAGCTGCAACATTTAAACTCTCTACGAGGGGGAAAAATTTGGGGGACGATCATGCACTCAAGTCTTATGGCTGCGCAGTTTATTATATTAGTAAGTGTTTTTATGGATATTTTATATGGTGAACTGATAAAATCTTTTGCATGCTTGCTATTATTATTATTTTTATTATTATTATTATTATTATTATTATTATTACTGAGCACGTGAGCTTAATTACCTAATTTCTTTTGCTTTCTTTCCAATTGTGATCTCAAAACTGGGGCTGAAGTCCAGAGTAGAAATCGGGTTATTCATTAAAAACTCTCAAATGCCCTACTTTGGATAATACGAGGGGAAATCAGTCAGTTAGAAATCGATATAGAAATGAAACAAATACGAGTACTGATTTGAAAACTACTTTTGTTTCTTCGCATAATCTTCCTGTACGTTGAAGCATTTGACCCATCGTTTAACAAGCCCCTCAAAACCAATAAGACAAAATTCTTTGGGCTGCTGTCTGAACCAGTTAGTAACTTCCTTTTGTACAGCTTCATCGTCGCTTCGATTAAGAGGATCGAACAGCCTCATCATAGGGAAAGATGATATTTAAGAAGGCCGAACAAATGGAAGTCACTTAGAGCAAGGTCAGGGCTATATAGAGGATGCTCGTGGACTTTAAACTTGGAACTTTCTCAGCATCTCGGTAAGAGGATATTCAATCTTCTGAGATTACAAGGGCATACTGCTTATCATATAGCCTGACTTTGCTCCTCATGACTTTCATTTGTTCAGTCCTCTTAAACATTATCTTTCGGCCGACAATGAAGCGGTACAAAGGAAAGTCACTGCCTGGTTCAGATAGCAGCCCAAAGAATTTTATTTTATTGGTTTTGAGGGGCTTGTGAAACGATGGGACAAGTGCCTCAATGTACAGGGAGTTTATATGGAGATATAAAAGTAAGTTTTCAAATCAGAACTCATGTTTGTTTTATTTCTATAGTTACTTGTAACTTCTCCTTGTATGCATGCAAGAAATGTCATTATGTACTGGGTTTAAAAAATATCAAATCTGTTTAAAGTCTTTAAACCAACCCATTTCATTTTTTACATTTTTGTAGATATAGGGGGACTTATGAAGAGCAACTCTAAAGTTTTGTTCAGCTCTTGTGACGCTCTATGAATTGACTTTGTTGAGCTTCTAGTGAAGGCCTCCCTGGTTTAGTCCAGTTTCCTCGGACTCGTTTCTTGCTCAAGCCAGGCTGTTGATTAACACTTTCTGTGGCTAAAAACTTTTCAAACCATGCCTTAATCGTTTTTGTCTGGTAGCTTCCATTCTTAAGTTTGTCTGAAATTCCTTTGGATGGTAATTGGTGATTTCATTTCAGCATACCAGACCATGCATTGAGCACTTATGCTGTCATCGTCTTTGCTAATTATTTTTTACTTGCAACAAAATAATTACAACACTTTTTGAGTTGAATCTTCATGACATAGCAAACCTCTAGTACTTTTCCTTACAATTAACATTTCCTATATTTATTAAACGAGCTATACCATATGAAATAGTAAGCATTTTGAAAGGAATTTAGTAAGCAAGTTCAAAGCAAGATATATTTCTTAGGTTTGTGGTTTTCATATACAGCTTGACTGCAGGCTGATTTCCATATTACTAGAGTAAATCACTGTGTGACAAACATTCCCAAAAAATTGGTGCCTACGTTTAAGGCCCTTCGCACACTAAGCGACTAAAAAGAAACGAGTTACAAACTAAAATCGGTTGCTAAATAGTTGCCGCCCATGTATTTTCAATTAGCATCCGCACACAATGATTGAAATACATTGGTAACCAATTTGTAACGCGTCGGTGATCAATCATTCGCAACTCGACATGCAGAGTTGCTCGGCGATTTATTTCTAGACTTGCTTTGTAAACGGTAGAACAGTCCTTGCATTTAATCTAGAATCCTTGGATTTAGAACAGACAACTCTTGCAGCAACAAATGCTCTGCATTTTATATTTATTTCAATGTAGGGGTGAACCCAATACCTCCTTTACTTCTGCCAGTTTTTCCTTTTTCTATTTTAATAATTAAGGATAATATCTTCATCACTTGAATCACTAGACATTTTTAACACGATAATAACAATAATTATTTATTTATAATAATTTAAACACAATGTTATAACAAAAACGCGATAATCGAGAAGTGACTTTGCATGTGCTCTGCAGGCAGACGCGAGCACGATAGTCACTGAATTTCATAAACTTTCAGTAGCGTCGTGTGCGATTCATAGTTGGTCACTGGTTGGCGATTTGAGTTTCTAATTAGTTTGGTTTCTTTTTAGTCGCTTAGTATGTGAATGGCCTAATTGTTTCAGAAACTTGTTTCAGTATGAATTAGTCCTAATGGATAGCACTTCTAAAATTGCAGAGATCACCTTCAAAAAGTCTTCTCCTTTGATGCTGTAGTGAATTTGTGTTAATTAATTTTGAATTAACTTCATATGCTAGAATTAATTCCATCATGAAAAGAATGTAGTAAGTTATATGACTGAAATCTTAATGTCTGCCAAGCAAGATGCACATTTGAGACTGTTAGCATTCTTTCCAGCATTGACAGGGCTGGTCTTAGGGAATTAAAATTCAGTTATTAAGTATAGAGATTATTCTGTCTTCACTCTGCCCATCCATCTATTGATTTAGTTTCTTGAACCAATCATGGTTTGCTCATGGAGAAAGTCTACAGGGAGGCCAAAATACGTATAAGAGTTACTAGAATTATCTTTGTACTATAGTTGTGTTTAACTATTCATCATATACATTATTTACAGTTATCCGATTGTTTCAATAGACAGAATATATAGAAATGCTTACAATTTACATGAAGAATTAAACTTCTTCAATAGCTGGTGACCATATAATCTTTCAGTACATGATTAAGTCATTCATTGATGATTTTTCATTGTTTTTGAACTGCAACTTTTCTCACTAATAATAAGAAAAAACATTGTACACGTTTTGAAATAAATAATTCATTTTTTTTTTTCTTTTTATTTTACAGAGTAACCTGTCAGTGGTGGGAGGCGGTGGAGGAGGAGGTGGCGGTGGAGGTGGTGGAGGGCAATCGATCAACAGCCCACAAGGAGTAACGACCAGCCAGCCTCCCTTGACCTCTCGCCCAACAACATGTCTTCGCAATGGTTGCCAGAATCCTGCAGTCGAAAGCCCCGATTGGGACAACGAATATTGCAGTAATGAATGTGTAGTCAGTCATTGCAGGTAATTATTATACCCTTGGCCATATTAAGTAAATATCTGGCCCTGTAGACTTAATCCAGGAGGCTACTTCACAAACCCTTTACGTTAGAATGACGTTTTTATTTATCCACTTTGTTTTGTGTTTTTACTTAGTTGGTTTGTTTTTCTTTTAGTTATGCCCTAGTTAGGATAAACTGGACATGCATATTCAGTTTTAATTTTGTTGCCTAAAGAAAAAGAAAATCTCTATAATTCAAAATTTCAAAACTTTTATGTAATGGAAAATATTAATTTTGTAATTTGATGAAGATTTATAATTTGATACTTAGAGAAATAATTTCAATGCCTAATGATTGCAATGCACTTTTGCTAGGAAGTAATATTTCGTGAGTATGCTGATGTATACATGTAATAGTAAAGAGAATTTTTACTGTCCTGATTTTCTATCTTCAATGCCTCGGACTAGCTTAATGAATATGCTTTTAGAGTTTTATGGTCCTTCGTGTGGAAATTTTGAATTAATGAGGTTTCATGAGTTTTCAGTTGGTTTCCCCCTCTTTAGTTCCCTTGAATTTCAAATGTGCAAATTTTTAATTAATATGGTAAATGTAAAAAATAGGTGAACAAAAAATAAAAATTCCTTCCCATCTTCTGTTCTCAGTTTTTTTTCTTTTAAGTTTTGTTTGTTTTCCCTCCTCCACTTCTTCAAAATGTAATTTATATAATAGAATTTTCTATAAAAAAAAAATTTCATTTAACATAAAGGGTTAAGTTGACTGTCATTCCAGAAGCTCAATTAGGTTATTTCCCTGGCCACTTACAGGAAAAAAAAAAAAAAAAAGTAAAACTGAAACGGTCGAGATAACTTGAAATCAATAATGATTTGCAATCTCTTCCCCTCTAAACAAATATGGAAAGGGTATAATAACGACAACGATTGTGACATCTTCCTTATTAAGGGATTTTTGATAGAATTGTGAATAACATTGGAAAGTAATGCAATTTTATGTGTGCACAAATCAGACACTAATAAGATTTATTTTAAAAGTAAAATTTTACTGAAAATTTAAATTGTAATCTTAAATGTTAATGGCTGGGAATATATATTGATGGCTCAGAAACCTAAGGAAGCATGGTCACTTGTCATGCCTACTTATCTGTTTTATGTTGTGGTGCCTGGTGTCATGCAGTAGAGTAACAGTTTCTGACGTTTAGATAGTAAGTTTTTAGTGATCTTTAATTTGTAAAAATAATAATAATAATAATAATAATAATAATAATAATAATAATAATAATAATCTTGTGATAGACATTTTCTTGATTCCACTTGCCTTTTCCAAATTTACATTACAGCACTAAGCATGGTTAAAAATTCCGTGTGTCGGTATGTATAAGTTTAAAATACGTGTACTTGATAAACTTTGCACAAGTCTAAAGCTTATTGCTTTATAATGTATTCTATGTTTACATTCTTCAAAGGCAGGTATGCAGTAGACCAAGGTTTGCAATTTGAAAGGTGAAGGAGCTTTGAAAGGTGTATTGGTAGGATACATTGTGAAAAATCATATGTTTTAACAATAAGACTGGTTTCAGGAATACTATAAGCATTATCTGGGGATGATTTTCACTGACCTAAATTCGATTAAAAATGATTTCTTCCTTACAAAAAATAGCCACAAAATAAAAATCGTAATTACAATTAAATTGTAGATTTTCTTTAGCAATGCTTAAGTATTAATCCGTATCTTAATTTCATGTTTTTTGACTGATATAAATGATTTGTGAGAGAAATATTACGGCGAAGTACAAAATTTATTTTGTTTATCTCTGCAATAGCATGCACATGTAATTGAAAGTTTTCAGTAGATGGAATTTTCAGTATGAAATTGACGCCAACTAATTTGGAAATTTATTAGGAGTCCAATTATTCATTTCCTGGAAATAACAATGCACTGCTGTCAGTTAATAAAAAGTAGTTCTCCACATAGAGATTGGTCAGTTTGGTTTTTCACATGTGACAGCACATTGTTTTAAGTGAATGAAACTTGTATCGTGAAAGATCACGTCACTGTGGTTTGCAAATAAATCCAGTTTCTTAACCAGCTTGTGGCGATTATAACAATTAATATGCATGTTTGAAATTGTGTTAATATTAATAAGAGAATGCAGTATTTTATATTCTCAATAATAAATTTTGACATGTTAGTAGAGGATTCAAACCCAAATCGTCAAACATCCAAACCACAGCAGGATTTTAATCTGAACCCTTGTCATCTATCGCCATCTTGGTAATTACACAACAGTTTGTTACCAACTTTTAATCTCACACTTTTATTCTACAATTATTTTGTATAGAGCAGATTGCTGCTTTTTAACTATCATCACCAACAATATAAAGATTTAATTATTAAAATCAAGTGCTATTTTTCAACTGTTGTTTATCATTAAAACTACTACTTTGTGTTAGGTTTTTATATCATTCTTCATATGTTTATATATATATATTTTTTTTTTTCCTACGACATCATTTTAAGTGAATTCCACTTGCATACTGAGTTTTTGTATAATTAATATTATCAATAGTTATTAATGATAATTTCTCCATATTATGAATCATTTTACAATATTAACTGCTTGTGATTCAACAACATTGGGTGCTGGATTATACAGGCTGTTTCTGAATATTCTGTACAACTTTCAGGATATACTTCAGGGATCAAAAGAAGTAGAAAATGTCATAAGAACATGGAGTCAATTACACTTCTTTCTAGAGTTAAACAGTTTAAAGATGTCCTGCAGTAGACAAAATTGAAAACCTAATGTTTTACAATTTTCAAAATTTTAAATTGCTTTGCAAAGATCTTTGTTACAAACTCTAAAAATTTAATACCATATTTTTAAGAATTTTTAAATTCAGATCAAGGAAGTGAATTATTTTCATTAAAAAATTATCTGAGAGTCTTAGCTGTTACTCTACTGCCATTAGTGTTGCAATGCCTATTTTAAAAATAACTGCTTTAAATACTGCATGAATTTGAATAATATTAAGATTTTATAAACTGATTTGATGAGAAATTTAAATAAGTTTACAGTTAAAATTAGTTGCATGTATTGGATTGACCAGTTTTCTTATTAACTTTATATATTATTGTTAAATACGTAGTGCTTGTTCTCAATTACATATCTTGGAACTGTTAAACCAGATTGTTTCTAATTCTATAACCCTTTTGCTATGTAAAATGGATGCATCCACCTGAAATTTCATTACTTTTATCAGAAAGTCTTTACAAAACTTCTCGTTATTCTGTAATGAGAAGTGGATAATTTCATATTTAAATTATGAATAAATGACCATGAAATTTAATTATCCAGTAAAAGGGTTAAAAAGATGCTCAAATTAGATAAATTGGCTAACAATATTCCCTCTTAACTGCGATAATGAACACAAACACAAATTTTGCAAACTTGATAGTTTTGTTATATTGCTTACACACTAGATTAAATGAATTACAAAAATATTTTTGTAGTCATTAATTATAAACTATAGTGTGTGTTGTGGTTTTGATAAAGTGGATGATAAAACAGAAACTCAAAATGGACGATAAAAATTTTAATCATTGTAATATATAACAGTCTACTCTTTAGAGGGAATATTGTTTTTAGGGCTTAATTTTAAAAAATATCCAGCAAGTTCCATTTTTTTTTTTTTTTTTTTTAATTTATCTGAGAATAATGCAATGATTGAAAATTCGAGTTAATATGAGAACAAGACTATTTCTTCTTCAAAATAGGCTTTAGAAAGTTTGATTTTTATTAATTTGAAAGAAGACTGAATGATTTTTTAAGACAATTTTCTCGATTTTTTTTTTCTTTTTCTTTTTTATTTTTAGGGACGTTTTTGCTGCATGGGTGGCTTCCCGCCAGACTTCCAATTCTTTTGCCTCAGTGAAGTAAATTGGCTAATCGGACGGTGGCAGCAGAGCCTTACCCCTCCCTCGCTCTCTTGCACTGAAGATCAAGCCAAATCAATCCCTTCCCCATTTTATTCACCATCTGTTTTGCATTGGAGTTTGACTCGTAGTGCAATGGAGAACGAACGCCAAGTCTGTACAAACGTCAAGCATTAAAAAAGCAAGAAACTTATTGAGAGAGTTTCAGTTAATAAGTGTAGCAGAAACAAAGGATGAAAAGGCTTGAGAATTAAGCTGAAAAAAGACAGAACAATTTTTTTCCTCCTTGAAATCTCAAACAAGCAGACTGCACCCAATGGCTGTAACATCGTTTTGTTTTTTTTTATTTTATCAAGTACTTATATGTGAAATTGATATCTTCATTGGCCAGAAAAGGTTTTTTAAAAAAGCAAAATTTTTGGAAGGCTTTGGGTGCAAAATGAAGTAGAAGAATCGACTGAAAGCTAAAGCTGAAAATCCCATCCACATCTTTTTAGTGTGTCATAGTGTTCCTTCACGTTTAAAGGAATTCTTAACTTGGGAATGGGTTTTTAATTTTTTTTTTATTTTATTTTTGTCATTGTTAAAATATCATTTGTATTAGGATTATTGTTTAACATTGTATTTTTATGGTATTAAGAGTTGTATTTTAAGAGGAAGGTTTATTTATTTTTTGTTTTCCAAATAAGCTTTCCTTCTTCTGTCTCTTCTTGCACCGACCATATTCATAGACACCTAAAAAAAACAAGACGTTTGATGATTAATAATTCTAGACGGACCCTGGCCACTATTTTGTGCTTTGTCATTTGTCATGGGGCTGATGGATGTCCTCTTTATTGTAGTGTTGTCATTTATATTGTTCGAAACGTTTATTTTTTTTTTTAATCCCTTCGTTTACTTCAAATGAACAGATCTTGACCCCTGGTTTATTTTCTGTAACATAAGAGAGACTCAAAAGCTGAAAAGAAAAAATAAATTACCAATATTTAACTACTTATATTGCAATACATAATCAGTAAATAAAATTTATTTATGAAAAAGCACAATGACATGACATGGTAAGTGCTTTCTTTTTAAAGATGACTTATACTTCTGACTCGATCGAAGGAACCAAGGCAGACGACATGTAAAAGGACGACTCGTCGAACGCACACATTGACTTCACCTATAATTGTATGCGTCGTCATATAAGATACTGTAAGATAGTGGACTTTCAGACTCTTTGTACAAAAAAATAATAAAAAAAAAAAGTTCCAGCTATGCACTGGACATCGTAGAAGTTTGTCTCCCCTCTTACTATTATTGACCCTTCCTTGTTGTTCATGTGAATATTTTTAAAACTTAATTTTTATTTTTAAAGCAGTTTTTATTTTTAATTTTTTTTTCCTCTACCTTGTAGTCATCCCTGAAATAATTGAATTGTATCTTTATTATATAAAATAAGAGTTTATTATAGAGGGAATGAAAATATTTACAGATTGACAAGAACAAATTGAAATTTCTGATAGGACCATCATCAGTCTTTTTCAGTTTTTGTTGACTTATTAGGATAAACAAGGGACATTTTTCCCCCTGTATTTTGGTTTTTAAATTTAGTAAAAAAGAAAAAAAAAGAATTAATAATATAAAAAAGGGAAAACTTTCTTCTTTAATTAAACTTTATACATGTTTGCAAATCATGCAGGCAATAAATTTATATCACTTATTATTTAAGCAAGTTTCTAAGGGGAAAAGGCGTTTTTATAGCCTTTTTAAAATGATTCAAACATTAAAAAAAAAGAAACTATACATATACATATAAATATTTAAGAAAAATAAATAAATAAAATGATAAAAACACTTGTCTATTGTACCGTAAAATGTACATATTGTTAAACTTGCTTCCAAGTAATAAAAATATTTTTGGGGTTCATATAAAGTTATTTTGTGACGAAAGAATGCTGAGGATCCTATTTAATTGCATATTTTATGCACATGAGATTCTAAAGAAGCGTAGAGAATGTCATGTGATCTTGGGGAGCATTGCTTCCTTGGAAGAACATTCAACAGATGGAATGGGCAGCGAGCAAATTTTATTCGTGTACTAATTGTCCATCCACTTAAGAGGAGACAGCATATCTCCTTCAATGTTTGAAAGTGTTTTCTATTAATGGTAATAATATTGTTTCAATGTAGATCTTTCTGATTGGCTTCATAAATGACGTTTATCCAACGTATATGGTTAAATAAAGAAAAATTACTTAGTGATTTTAAAACAAACCCCGAATTCTTTCACTTGATTGTATTGTATTTATTATTTAAAATGTAATAAAACATTCTGGTAAAGATTTAACATTTGTCATTCTATTCTTTATTTATAACAGTTTTGTTTCTTATGTTTACAGTTTATTTCTAGATTTAAGTTGCTTAATGTATTGTCATTTTCCATTAATTGTGCTTTAATTTCACTGTTACCATTCAAGAGAATTAACTGCTTCTCCAGCGCAATCAATGAAGTGCTTTCACACATGGTTTCGAGATAACAGTACTTACAAGGGAACCCCACATAGCCTAACCGCTTTAACAATGGAGTCCTTGTATGCTGAAATTGTTTCGTTTTCGCGGTTTATTTTGAAAGAAACACAATTTCGCACTCTTATTTTGCAAGCATCTATAGTAGCTTCAGATGAGTAACATATTTCAATTTGGTGGAAATCTGTGACATGCATGTTCGAGGGATTCCCTTGTTAGTTGATTTTCTGCATTTAATTGGGTGTCGAAATACTATCGTCGAATATAGAAAAGGCTGTAAGATAGTGGATAACTTTTATGTAAAGAAACTAAAACCGGAACGCGAATTGCGGTGCTGTAACATTGTAGAGAGGCTCGTCGAGTATTGACATGGGGAAGAGGGCCCACTAATCTACTCGGGGATTTTTTTTCATAAGTATTATTGGCCATGGAGGAAAATAAGATTTCTCCAGTTTATGATCTGCTGCCGCATGATTAATAGACAGTCAATACAAAGTCCATCATTAGTGCTGGCCAGCAAAATAGCCCAGTGTGTTCCAAGTCGAGTTTTTCTTCTACTCAACTACAATTAATACTGTACAGGGACATACACTGAGTAGCCAGTTTATTAGTAACATCCCCTAATACTGTTGCGCCACCCCTAGTATTCGATTAGCCGCTGAAAGCATTGTTCGGTGACGTTGTCCATGCGGATGCAACAGCTGCTCCTAGATGGTGCTTTTTGGATGATGGTGGATCCATGCCTCGATTAATCCGTTCCAGCTCGTCCCAAAGATGTTAGATTGGATTCAAACCAGGGGACTGGTGGCCACAGGAGTAAGATGAATTCAACATCGTGCTCTTGGAATCATTCCATGATAAGAGCCTTGTGACACGGAGCATTGTCCTGCTGCAAGGGATGAACGTGGTCGGCAACAATGTTCAGGTGTCCCTGACCATTAAGGCGGACCAAGAGTATGCTAGGAAAACATTCCTCATACCATTAGACGTTTTTTTGCGATTTTGGGTGGAGATCAAAGGTACTGGCCGTCGGTTGTTGTAGCCCATCTTGCCAATGTCCGGCGTGTAGTGCGTTCAGAGGTGTTATTCTGCGGTCCAGTATTGTACTCCACGTTTAGTTGACTGGTCGTGACGTTTCTATTCGTACGAACAAGCATTCCCATCCTATGCTCATTCCTTAGATCGACAAGTCGTTTGCGGCCATAGGCTTACCTCTGGTTGCTTGTTGTTGTTGTTTAACCAGTCCTGGTGAATCCTTGAAATGGTTGTTCGGGAAAAGCCTAGAAGACGTGCGTTTTCGGAAATAACTCTGTCCATTTCCCTGAGCACCAACTATCATCCCGCACTCGAAGTTGCTCGGGTCCTTTGTTTCCCCCTTGATGACTGTCAAACCACTTGCAATTGACCGGTGTGTTCTCGCTTTATATTGGTACAGACTGTCACGTGACCAATTGATACGTAGTAATTGCTATGCCAAAGGATTTGCATAGTCATGGGTGTTCCTAAAAAACTGGCCACTCTGTGTATAACCATTGTTAAAATGACCTTGAAATTTTTTTGGTATCGTACTCCCTTTCTATAATATAACAAATGTTACATTGATGAAGAGCTGGCCAAGTTTATCCAACTTGCATTACAAATTCTCAATAGAGTTAGTTTTTTTTTCGTTACGAGAATTCAGTTACGAGATATTCAAGCAATGTTTTTGTGTAAAAATTTCTCGTTAACAACAAATCTGCAATCTTGTGTTTTCTTTCGTATCGAAAGCGAATCGTAATATCCAACGAGATACAATACTAGGCGAGGCCAACGAGAGACAGGCCAGGGCGCTCAAAAGTCACCTGATCATCGGGGTCTGGGCAACAATCCATCCTTCATTGTTTCCAACAAACGAAAAAATACTGATTGTTAAAATTCAAGATGGAGACAATGAAGGATGAATTGTTGCCCGGACCCCGATGATCATGTGACTTTTTGAGTGCCCTGGCCTGTCTCTCGTTGGCCTCCTAGGGTACAAGTGGCGCCATCTAGTGTCAGAAAGGGAAGTTCTTTTTTACGTTACGAAATATAGCAAGTACGCTAATTTCAACTGTATTACTCTATACCTCGTCCAACAAGAGAAAAACAGGGCGTGTTTCCGGTCTGATATCGGCTACTCACTCACCCGCAATGCTTTGTGGGATCTCTACTTCAGCGGCTACACAAGTCAATTTGTAATGGCGTCGCCGTGCAACAGCTCTTCAGCCAAACAAGGAAAAACTATTCACAGCCGGCCAGGCTAGGGAGATTGTGTGGAACGTATTTTGCTACAAAAAATAAATCCGCAGATTATCATGACGAAATGAATGGGGATTGTTTTCATGAATGGTTTAGAACAAAACTGCTGCCAAATATTCCGAAAAATTCAGTAATCGTCATGGATAATGCCCCATATCACTCGGTGGAGAAGGCCAAAGCGCCGTGCAGCAAGACAAGGAAATCGGATATGATAGAGTGGTTGGCCCTATGAGGAATACCTACCGAAGTAAAAATGTCAAAAGGTGAGCTGTACGATGTTATCAAACAACACAAAACAGCAAAGCGCTATGTTATAGATGAACTGGCTAGCGATGCCGGCCATTTAGTGATAAGACTACCTCCTTATCACTGTGATCTCAATCCCATTGAACTTATTTGGGCACAGGTAAAAGAATATATACGGAAGAAGAATACAACTTTCAAGATTGCTGATGTTGAAAAACTAACGAGAACGGCAATTGATAATGTAACTCCTGAAAATTGGAGAAAAGCGATAGAACACATTTTGCGTGTGGAAGAACGATATTGGGAAACGGACTGTTTGATTGAAGATCAAGTGGAGCCTTTAATAATTCATGTTAATGGAGAAGACAGCAACAGTGAAGAAGAAGAAGAGTGGAATGACATTAACGTTCTACCACAATCTCCTTAGCCTGAATTTAGATATAATTCAAAAAGTCTTTTTCAAGACTATATACATTCAAAGGCCATTCTCGTGGCCAGCAAATATACGAAAGAGATATCGTTAACTGTAATGGAAAACGTATCATAAAACTGTATTTTATTTAAAAAAAATAAAAAATAAGATAGCATCTTTAATAAAACCTTATACTTATTTAAAAAAACAAAAAACATGTCATTAGAATGTATAAATATTTAAAAAAAATGATGGTTAAACAGACTGCACGTTATTACCTTAAAATAAGTAAACGATATATATAAAATTGAGTTAAAAGACAATTTTATGAAGTGTACAATTATTTTAATTATAATTAAAGCAAAGCAACTGAATAATATTAAAGCTTCTGCTGTAATATTATAAAGCGCTTCTTCAATGAGACATGAGACAGAAGTGAGTAAGCGCATGAGACCCCCTTTCTCTGATTGGCTAATCTGAAACTTCCTGTGACACACCCTGTTTTTCTCTTGTTGGACGAGGTATAGGCGGAGTAAAAAGTACTCAGAGGAATTCCATTTCCCATAAATAGATCATTGAGGGTGATAACTGATTGCTAACTGACTCATATTGGCGGATAACAAGGCACAAACAGTCACTCGACTAAGCGAGAGAATTAAGATGGCGGATTTTTGGCCGGATGTTCTCGCTATGCACAAACTGTGCATGAACAAGGATCTCGTTACGCAATTGACATTTTGCGTTAATCTTTTTCGTAACGTACGAGAATCGTCTAACTTTAACGGAAGTGACGTCAAATTTTTTCGTTTTCGTACGAGAAATTTCTCGTAACGAAATAAAACTAACTCTCAAATGTTAATTTTCCTGGTAACTCGACTAACTTGGGGGTGACTGTGGCCTGGTTGTCTCGTCGGTTGGCTCGCTGATCGATGGAGTTAAGCAACTTCAGGCACGGCCAGCTGCTGGCTGGGTGACAGCCAGTGGCTTGAGGACCACTGCTGGGTAGGACGGCTATTTGGGGCCCAGCTGTTGGGGACTTTAGTCTGACCCATTTGCTGAGTGACCAGTGCTGGTTGTCCAGCAGCTGGTGATAGCCACTGGTTTGTTCGTCCGCCAGCAGCTCTTCCATCATGAAACCCGTGCTTCGGAGGGCACGTTAAGCCGTCGGTCCCGGCTGCTACTGTCATCTCGTAGCAGTCGTTAGTTACTGGGATGGTGCAAAACTCCCTTGAAGGAGTAAGTGCCGCAGATTATCGTTCTGCGATAATCTACCCTCTGTACAAGATAAGATAACTCAACCAACATTTTCACTCACACTCGTGTCGGCATTTCTTCTGTGATTAACTGAATTAATGCAGTAATCTGGTGTTGGAATTAGAACAGATTGGTCCGTCGTGGCGAGGTCGGGAGAAATGATCTGGATGGAACATTCCTTCCTTACAAACGGGGATTACTCTTAAACCAAAGTTGGCGGCAAAGTTTCCTAATCACGTAATGTGAAAGCTGGTTGTATCAAGGCTTTGTCCTTGGGCCTCAACTATTTCAATCGTTTTGTGTAGGTGGATGGCAGCAACATAAGGAAATTCGCAAAAAGTGTACACAAAGAGTGGAAATTCGTGTTTGTTGTTGGTTTTTGATCAAATAAGCCGAATTTTGGGAAAAAGTGCAAAAGAGTGGAAATTCGCGTTTGTTCGTGGTTTTGGATGAAAAAGACAAACTTAGATCATTTAAGGAACACCACTGTTCAGCCATTCGCATTTTAAATGTAAGTTGCAATAAACTTTGATAATTCTCCTTTCATCCAATGCAACATTTTTTATTTTGCACTACGAGAAATAATTGTTCAAACTGCAGTAGGTTTTTCTGTATGCACCCTGTACTTTAAAAACCTGTTCAGCAACTGCTACTGGTTAGGTTTCCTGCTCGATGCGTTTCATTTGAGCAAATATTTTGAGACTAGAGGACAAATTTTCCTTAATTTCTAATACAGTGTTGGGACACATTAATATGACCACCTCACATCAAACATGTTGGAATGTCCCATGGTATGCAGATGAAATTCATTGCATATCAGTAAAAGCTGACAACCCAGCAGACATGTAGTAGCATCCGTTAACACAGCAATTGTCGCCGTCATGGGCAGAGCAAATGACCTGTCGGACCTCCAAAAGGGGATGATCATTGGCTATCGGGCCAAGGAGGACAGCATTTCAGAAACGGCCACCTTTGTGAACTGCTCTAGGGCTGCCGTTGTGAAGGTGTACCGCGACTGGACGAACCAGACAGTTTCGAGCAACCAAAGAGGTAACTGTGGGGCCCCACGGTCCATCGATCTTAGAGGCGAGCGTCGGTTACGACGCCTGGCTAAGACCAATCGGCGTGCCACTGTTGAGCAACTGACACATCAAATGAACAGTGGGGCCGCTAGGCGTGTCAGCACCAAGACAGTGCAACGATCCCTCTTGAGGTTGGGGCTCCGGAGCAGGCGTACGGTAACAGCACCCATGTTGACGTCTGTGCATCGCCGAAAACGCCTCCAATTCACAATTGGACCTCGGCCGAGTGGACGAGTCGCGGTTTCTGGTGAACAGGTGGACGGACGATGGAGAATTCGCCGGGAAGCATCTGAGAACAGACATCCCGACACAATCGTTGTCAGACGACAGGCTGGTGGGGGAGGTGTGATTGTTTGGGGGATGTTTTCGTGGTACGATCTGAGTCCACTGATACCGCCGGAGGGTACACTTACTTACTTACTTACTTTTCAAACCCGCTTATCCGTTAGGGTCGCGGGGGCAGCAGCCCTATGGAGGATCTCCAGCGATCGCGATCTTCCGCCATCAGGCGCATGTCCTCCCTGGTAATATCCAAGCGACTCGAACCCAGATTCTCCATGTAGTCTAGCCACCTGGTTCTAGGCCGACCCCTTGGTCTCTTACCCACCGGCTTGGAAAATAACAACTGCCTAGGAAGACTAGTTTGCGGCATCCGTATCACGTGGCCATACCAGCGCAACTGAGATCTCTCAATGCGGAGAAGTAGCGGCTCAACACCTAAAGATTCCCTTATTGTGCTGCTGTACACTCTATCTAGTAGGGTAACACCTGCCACACCTCTCAGGAATCTCATTTCGGCCGCTTGTACCCGCGATCGCACTCTTTCGGTCATTACCCAAGCCTCATGACCATAGGTGAGAATGGGGACAAAGATAGATTTGAAGACGGAGAGCTTGGCTTTGTTACCCAGCTCTCGTTTCGTTACCACGGATCGCCACAGTTCACGTTTGACACAGCTTGCTGCACCGATCTGAGCATCCAATTCTTTCTCCTGCCGTCCATCACTCGTGAATGCAATCCCGAGATATTTGAACTTCTCCACCTGTCTCAATGAGGCTCCCCTAACATGGAGAGCGCACTGAGCAGGCTGTCTTGAAAGAACCAGAACTTCGGTTTTAGCCACACTGATCTTCATCCCAGCTTCTTCACATTTGGCTGCAAACCGGTCTAGTGCATGCTGAAGGTTCGTGCGAGAAGACCCAAGCAGGACAAGGTCGTCCGCAAAGAGCAACCTCTCCACCAGGCAGTCGCCCACACAAACACGCTCATCGCCTCGGCTGCCCCTGTCTATCCAGTCCATAAAGATAATGAACAAGATGGGCGACAGTACGCACCCTTGGCGGAGTCCAACACCCACGGTGAACGGTCTTGACTTAATGCCATTTATTCGGACACACATCTCAGAGCTTTCGTACAGAGACATGATAGCAACCAGTAATTGCCCATCCACTCCATACTCTTGCAACACTTGCCAGAGCTTCTCCCGAGGAACCCTGTCATATGCTTTTTCGAGGTCCACAAAGCAAGCGTACACCTCTTTTGCATACTCCCAGGATTTCTCAAAGATTTGCCTTGGAGCAAAGATGTGATCCGTCGTGCTTCGGCCAGGTCGGAAACCACACTGCTCCCCCAGCAGTTTGGAGTCGACTATTTCCCGACTTCTCTTCTCCAGATACTTAGTGTACACTTTCCCAGGAATGCTGAGCAAGGAGATGCCTCGATAGTTGTTGCAATCTCTCTGATCTCCCTTTTTGAAGATAGGGATCACAATTCCCGTCTGCCATTGCTTAGGGGCCTGTCCAGATATCCAAGCAACCTGACACACTCGAGTCAGCCACAGGATACCATCCTGATTTAAGGCCTTTAACATCTCGGACCGGATTTCATCATCACCTGCAGCTTTGCCAGTCTTCAGGGACTTAATTGACGATCGTCGCAGACCAGGTTCAAGCTACTCCCATGGTCACCAAACTCCCCTGTTCAACCCCATTGAACATTTGTGGGACCGTCTCGATCGCCATGTCCGCAAGCTGGACCCTCCACCACGCACGGTGATGGAATTACGGGATGCACTGATCGCCGAATGGTCCCAGATACCTGCAACCACCTTCCGAGGACTTATTGACTCTGCCACGTCGAGTAGCTGCTGTGCTTGTCGCCAAAGGTGGATATTCCGGATACTAGCAGGTGGTCATATTAATGTGTCCCGAACCTGTATGTGGTATCTTGGAATACCTAATATGGTATATCGCATATTAGGTTAGATTTTTCAGGGATTATGACTTGGAGAAAAACATCTTGGGGCCATTCTGATATGGGCACAAAAAGTTGTGAATATTTTGAATCGTCCAAATTATTTGAAGCATATAGAAAAGCCAAGAAGATTCATACCATCTAGTTAGGTTTCTTCATGCAGAATACAGGCTCTGACAAGTTTCAGAGAAAGATATTGCATATTAATAGATCAGTTTTTATGATGTGCATCTCGGAAATACATGTATTTGGCAATATTTATTTGTGTGCCTTATGTCTTAATGATATCTATTGATCATTAATTAAAATTCTTTTCTGTGTGAATGAAAGGGAAAAAAATTATATTTCCATTCGATTATATAAGACCGTCGAATATTAAAAGGTTAATACTTTCTGTAATTGATGCGAATAATTATAACGAGAAATTAGTCATCCTCCCGAGGAAGGTATAGGAAAGCAGTGGAAGCCCTGAGATCATCTATTTTTACCCTTTTATTTGCATTTTATCCCCCCCCCCCTCCCCCAAGTGTTTTAATCAAAAAATTGATTTTCTCGAACGTAGTATTTAATCGAATAATATATCCCGTACCATATGTTGCCATAGTTCTAAAGACCAAGTGACTGCCACTCCGACCCCATTGGGACAATTTGGCCTAAAACTTCACAGTAATGTAGATCTTGCCTAGAGGAATCTGTATACCGAATTTCACTCCTTTACATATCTAAATACACGTAGACCTTTGATCCCCTTTAATTCCCACCCCCTAAACTCCGACTCCAGTGGGATAATCAAAACCAAATTAAATAGTGAAGATGTACATGCCCATGGTAAGCTACATTTCCGAATCAGAAATTATGCAGAAGACAGACGATGGACGGACATTGTAAAACCAATAAGTAGCTCCATTCTTCCGCTACTTAATAATAAATTTGTTTTGTTTTTAATTTTGATATGAAAAAAATATCCGCGTAAGTGTTGGATGACACGGCAAATATCTAAGCGTAGTCCATTTCTTCCCAGATGTGTCCCAACATATCTTAGGTTTAGAGCTCCACTATGCAAGAGACAATTTCCTTCAAATCCCCCAATTTTGTGGTAATGGAGAAACATCCTTGACGTATTCCCACATAAAAAAATCGAAGGGTGTTAAATCAGGGGATCGCGGAGGCCAGAGCGGAATCGGTAAATCATGATTCCCAGCACAGCCGATAGAGTGTCATTCAGGTGGCCGCGAATAGTCCCTAGAGCCACTTATGCGAACTCTAGTCGCGAACAACACACACACGAAAGCTTTCACTTAATATCAATATAATTTTTGTATCTCAGTTTAATAAAAAAATAAATCTGCTTTACTTTTGCACCATCTATTTTGAATAACCCCGTATAAGAAATGCTTGAAATTTAAGGTACATTAATAAACAACTGAGAATTTAAAATGCAGAACTTTATTAATTTTCAAACCCGTTTTCTAACCCACTGGAAGAGGAAGGGGAAATTTCCGTCGCGTCTGGAAGATCCTACACTGTTCAAGTGTTCCAAACACACAAATTGTCTGAACATTTGTTAGGGAGCTGAAGGGAGACACATGTATCATCTCGAGAGAGACTGTCCTATCCATATCATGCTATTATACTCTTTTCCTGCTCACAATTAATAATTCTTAGAAATGAATATTCTCTCATTGCATCATCATGAAAATAATATTATTGTTATATCATCTCTACATCGGTTTCCATAGCAACAATATCTCCCCAGCATTGATATGAAAATATATGGCAGCAATAACTTATTTTATTCATTAATCCAAATTGTTTAAATTCTGTTTTTATGGCTTAAAATTTCGCTATAAGAAAAACACTTCGATTCATTTTTCAAGGTCCGATTTTATTCCATCAAAAATGTAAAAAAAATAAACATCAACATAATTTGCAATATTTACAGGACAGTTCCAATAGAATTTTTAATAATCTGCCAGATGTATGCAATTAATTTTATATACAAAGTTATTTATAATTATTCTCCCAGTTTATGAAATCAACGTTTAAAATAACAAATGATGAACAGCTGAGGTTGGCGTATAATAAAACCGAAGACACAGAAACCACTAATCCACATAACGAATTTATTCTGATGAATACGTATTTCGGCAGCCAAGGGAAGCTATGATCAGAGAGACAAGCTGTTCAGAACATCCATCAGAACAGCTTGTCTCTCTGATCATAGCTTCCCTTGGATGCTGAAGAAGGCAGCTTGGCTGCCGAAATACACTACTGTTTATAAAAATCGCAACACCCTGATGGAATGGTCTAATCCATATGCAATTTGCATACAATGGGTCAGAGTATAAATGATTAGATTTTCAGAGTAATTGCTTGAAAGAACACCATGCCTCGACGACGACGAAGGGTACCATATCAACAGCTGACAGACTTTGAAAGAGGACGCATAATTGGTCTGCGTGAAGCGGGATGGTCGTATCGTGACATTGCTGCTCGTGTAGGACGTAATGCAACGACAATTATGCGTGCATGGAGGCAGTGGAGCGAAGAGAACAGGGCACACCGAAGACCAGGCTCAGGAAGACCCAGCACGACGACACCGCGAGAGGACAGACACCTCTATCGCATGTGTGTAGCAGATCGTACAGCCACTTCCACAGTGTTAGCACAACAGTGGGGTGCTACAGTAGGCAGGACAATGTCTGCTAGCACTGTACGACGCCGTTTGATTTCCAGAGGATTGATGGCACGAGTACCATTGTTGCGGATTCCTTTGACTCAAAACCACCGGCGCCTCAGGTTGCAATGGGCCCATCAATACCAACAGTGGCAAGCTGAATGGCAACAAGTTGTGTTTTCGGATGAGTCAAGGTTTAACTTGCAGCACCATGACGGTAGGATACGAGTCAGAAGACATCGTGGCGAGCGCGACCTTCCAGAATGCATCCTGCAGCGTCATTCAGGACAAACGCCAGGGGTGATGGTGTGGGGTGCAATCAGTTACCATGGCCGTTCCCGTCTGATCAGAATCCATGGCAATCTGAACAGTGACCGGTACATCAGGGAAGTTGTGCAACCCGAGGTCATCCCCTTCCTGCAGAACCTTCCAGGCGCTGTATTCCAACAGGACAATGCCCGATCGCATGTGGCCAGAAATGTCCTCGCCTTTTTCCAAGCACATCAGACGCCCTTGTTCCCCTGGCCTGCTCGTTCACCAGACATGTCCCCAACCGAACATGTGTGGGACAGGGTTGCTCATCGATTGGCTCGTCAGACTCCTGCAGCAGCAACTGTGGATGAACTGTATACCCGTGTAGACAGAGCATGGCAGGACATTCCCCAGGCCCTTATTCAGAGCTTGTTTGACTCAATGCCACGACGTTTAGAGGCTGTAATTGCATCCCACGGTGGTTTCACCCGATACTAATGTGACAATAAAACGCATTGTATTGACCTGTATGGTTTCTTTTCTGACCCATGATATGCAAATGCTCCAAATTTAATGCAGATTGGGCTATTCCATCAGGGTGTTGCGATTTTTATAAACAGTAGTGTACGTATTCATCAGAATAAATTCGTTATGTGGATTAGTGGTTTCTGTGTCTTCTGTTGATGTCCATCCATAGTTTCTGGCTCCTCATTTTTCGGTTTATAATAAAACCCTTACTGAATATCTTATGATTATTCTTTAAAAATAATAAAAGTTTACAAAAATATATATCAAGCTTTTGTAAGAGTCTACAAAATAAAATTTATAATACTTTGCTTATTGTTAACACATCTTTTTCCAGTAAATCCTCTCTCTCTCTCTCTGATGCCAGTAACCATGTTCCACAATTGAAGAACACATGAAATATTATCAGAAAAAAAATAGATAACAAAATCTGCATTATTAAATTAGTTTTAAAAATAACATTGGCTAAAAAAAAAAAAAAAAAAAAAAAAAAAGAATGAAATGATCCGTCAGCAAAAATGCCTGTGTCGTGTATTTTAATAACACAGAGTGGAACGAAAAGAGGTAAAGAGATAATCAATTGACTTTAGGTTATACAGGTAAATAGCAGAGTTTGCTAGCAAATAGATACAAGATTAATTCAGTCAGTCCAGCTCCTTGCTGTACGCCGAATTTGCCGGGCAGCACGCTGAGTCCATCGGTGCACTTGAATTTGTCCACCAATCGATCTGGGGCTCGAGAATTGCTGTCGTCTTTGGCGTGGGCGTATCCAATCGGGCTGTACGCTTGTCTTGAGAATATGGCCGACCTGGTGAGGGTACCAGGATAGAATATGGGATAGAATAGGTGCATTAATACAACACATCATTTTTTTTTGAAAACAAAGCATGAATCCTCAAATTCAATAGCTTATGATATATTTTATCGAGCACGGTACCATACGAAGCGGCGTCGCTGTCCGAGCGCGGACGATCTGCAGGGCGCCCCGCGAGAAAGCCTGCTAGGTTATCCAGTGGTAGCACCACCTTGATGGTTTCGATCCTCCACTGGAACTTGCTATGGGCGGTGACGACGTCTCGTGTCTTTTGCCCTGTTGCACTCCTCGCTTCCCTTGATCGTTTCGGCCGTCCCCTGATCGGTCGGACTCCAAGGGCGTCAGGGTCTGAGGATGTCGGGCGGTCACTTAGCAGTCGTCTACTTCTTGGATCCAATTGTCGCTTAGATCCTACGGGATTTCCCGAAATTGTTTACCGTTGGAAGCAGCGGGCCGACGGCTGTGGCAACCTTATCCAGTCGGACTGCCCAGGCTCCGCACGGGGACTGTTACGATTATGGCAAGAATTAAAGTTATTTTGATTATAAATCAAATAGCTACTTGCCCTGGGCAGTCCTCGCTTCTTCCATCCAGGAGACTTGTTCAACGGTATAGCAGAATATTCTTGACATTTTTCAAACTTTTCGTTCCTATTTCGCATTTTTTTTTCTTATTTTGTAAAATTCCCTGACTTTTTCCGGTCGCTAATCACCCTGTCTCTGTACTCCAGAGCAAGTTGTCCTGGACTGACAAGAACTTCAGTCTTTTGCTCCACCATTGATTTCACTTCCTGGACTATGCGAGAATGCCTATTTTACTTCGTCTTAAAGAAACGTAGTCACTTTCGCTGCCTTAATCTTTTGTAAGAATTCCTTTCGAGAATAAAACGCCTTATGTTCAGGACGCTTCTGATCAACAGTGGAGGTACTGGAAGTAGTAGCATCATTGACAACGACAATCGAACAGTGTAGTGTATCGGTATTCGTGTGGAACTTGAAGCATAGCTTCCATAATCTCACCCTTCATAATCATATTCCAAGGGAAATACACTGAACTAGAAAAGAAGCCTGATGTACCCACAAAGGTCATCCAAAGTATGAAAGAAAAAGGTGGAGGAAAATTTGATTGACGACTGCCTAGACTAGAAGCAGACCACTAGTATTAGATAAAACACGACCTATGAAGTCCAGTAATCTGGAAATAAGACATTATCAATGTCTTCAAAATTAATATCAAGTATATGCCTTGGATCACGATATCTCTTTCTATGCATAGGATGATTTAAAATGCCCGAGACTAGCTCGTTGCTATGATTTTCTATATTGGGCAGCATGGATTCCATGAGCCCTTGAACGTATTTGCCAATATGAGTCATGTTGAAGTCATTATAAATGGAGGAATTGCGCCATTTTGGGGTTGTCAGGTTCAAGTACTATTCGGTCGCCCAATTGGGGAACTTTAGTAGCCCAAAATCGCCCTTTTTCCCTGACTTTCCAGAATGTGGGAACTCCGCAAATCTACATTATGTCCATGATGTAAGTTTCCAACCATTACTGAACTTTATCAAAATACAAATAAACCATACAATAAAAATATTCGTAAATTACAAAGTTTTATTCTTCAAAAATTCTACAAAAAATACAAATCAAAATCAAAGATTAAAAGATATCGCTATAAATTGAATTGTTAAATCTTGTTAACATTTCATTAGTTGGGATGAAAGAATTGCAACATTTGTTTTCACTTTGTAGTTGTGTTCTTATTCTAATGATTGCGTCTAACAAAGGTAACTCCGTTCTATTTCGGAGAGGAGTTTTGACATTATTCATGATGGAAAAGACTCTTTCGACTCTGATAGGAAGAGTGAGAATTAGTGTTGTTCAATGTATCGATGTTTCTGCCGCATCGAATACGCCACCAACGATGTTTTTAAAAAAATCGATCAACCGGTCGAAACATCGATGTCAGTTATTTTGGAGTTTTTGGAGAAGAGAAAAAAAATTGTCATGCTTTGCCCACAGCTTAAATTTGTGTACCACGGACATGATTAAAAATGTACCAGAACTGCATACTACAATAAGTAAAATAATTCCTATTCTTGGCTTAATTGCACAAAAATTACGAAAAGTTTCTCCAAGTTGAGAGCTTCGGCTTTTGTTCAACTCGATTTTCGATTCAGATCTACAGAAAAAAAAATTATTTTATTCATGCAGCACGCTTTTGGATCCTCGATTTAAAAATCTATATCATACGAAACAATCCAACCACCCATTATCAAAAGGTTTGCACCCGAACTTCAAACAGTATTTAGATTCAGTGCTGCACCCTCACACACAAGACCCTCTATAAATCATTGAAGGATACCAACTACCATTTGTGTGCACTTGCATTAAAATATTTAACGATTCCGGCCACCTCAGTTCCCGCGGAACGTCTCTTCTCCAAAGCAGGGAATACAATAACTAAAAAGCGTTGTGCTTTAAAGCCCGAAAAGTTGGAAAAACTTGTGATTTTAATAAATTCGTTAGAATATGAATTGTTACGCAATTTATGTAACATGTGAATTTATTGATCTTTTAATAAATTTTCACTTTTTTTAACTGTAAAAACGTGTAATTTTAAGTTTAATTTTTAACGTCTAATCGCGACGTTTTTACTAATCAGTTGAATGTTTTTGAAACATCGATGTTTTGCATCGAATAACTGAAATCCTTTACATCGAACAGCACTAGTGAGAACTCTTAGTGCAAATGTTGCAATTTCTCGAAATGCATACCCATTTCTATCATTTTTGTAATGGTACAATTCAGTCCAAAACTGCTGACAGTCATTTGGCACACTTTCACTAAAATATAAGGTCCAATCTTCAGTAATTATTGAACGCATAATTATTAAACGAATTATTGAATTATGGTCCAATGAGATTCAACCATGCTAATTTCTAAACCTTCCATGTTGATCAGTTTTAGTGGCAATTCACAAAATGGTTTTCTGCATTGACTGAGAATGAGTGCAGGAGAAAGATTTTTTAACTTTTCATACATCACAAAATTACTAGGAAATCGTTGTAGAATTTCTGCACACAATGACCGTAAAAAGTTGAAACATCTCTCCTTTAAAACATCCTTATTAACACCTTTTCCACGTTTATTTAAATTCAAATCCTAAAATACAAAAGTCACACATCCTTATTAACACCTCTTGCAAAAATTCAAATCCTAAATCTACTTTGTTTAGTGGCAAAAAGATTGATTCAAAATTTGAAACTCAAAAAAATTTTTATTTTGGTGGGCCCTTAGACGTTTTTTTTTGCATACTTTACAGTACGCATGCGAAGGATCATCTGAATCATTAAAAACAAGTTTGGTCTTCAGCATAGTGCATAAGAAAAGAAAGCTTTTATGCAACTTACCTGAACATTCTTCTAGCCATCCTATAAAGTCCTTTTCTATTTCCCATGATTTTTGGCAATTTTTTTTATATTTCGCCCATTTACCTATTATACTGTAGGAACAACCAACAGTATTTGAATAAAATAACCACTTCTATTCCACTCCATTCGCATTATAAAATTAAATAAGCGCTAGCTTTTAAGCTATCGAAATGAAAAACAGAGAGAAGATAAACCTAAAAACTGTGAAGTCTACTTACAATTGTGAAGTCTTACAATTTTTATTATTTTTCGCCAAAAAATCGTCACAAAAATATCGCAAATTTGAAATTTTAGTCGCAATTTGAACAGCCCAATTTGCGATAAATCGCCCAACCTTGCAACCCTGAGTGATAGCACTGATATTGGTGTTGATGTACTCGTTATCAATACCTACTTGTATGGAATGCTATTTTCTCGAGCTATAAAGAGCTTCCATTCCTGTTTAGAGCGAATCTTCATGTGGATGTTTAAGTCCTCAAAGATAAGCAGTTTAAAAAACATAAGTCGTATGGAAATTTGAATAAGGGAAGAAAAAATTACTTTAAGCAACGTCAAATTTATTTCGTTGTTAATCTGTCATGAAGGAACAAATGACAAAATCATAAAAAAACAAACCAAGTTATTTAACCATAGATATGAAAACTATTACAGTCGTATAGGAATTAAATACCTTCTCAGAACTGAGATTAACATAATCTTCCTCGGATAAATCTACCGACGAAAGCAAATGATTCAAACCAATCTCACCATTGCCAAAAAATCCGAAGAGGGGCGTTTTCGGAAAAAGTTTACGAAATACTCCAGCTTCAATGTTTTCATAGCCATAATGCCCCTGGCCTCTTCCGATGCAAGCAAACATAAAGGCAAAACTCCTTTCTTCAGGAAGACGACAACGTTTCAACCGCATCAAAACACTGTGGACACGGTCTTCATTACGAACACGGGCATCCAACATGACAGATGCTGCTTGAATCTTTTCCCCGCAAAAAGCAATGCCAACCGTTTGCGCTAGACTATAATATTCTGATGCTTTATGTGTTGGGGCAATAAGGGTATCTACAAATCCGCCACCGAATGGTAGCTTGAAACCTTGCTTATTTAACAAAGATCTCATTATTAAACGTGCTGCATGTCCACCTTTTTTAACTTCATTACAAAAGAAAATAATACATTTCACTGTCGTATGGAGGGGGATGCCAGTAAGTTTTCTAAGCTCCTCATCCGTCAACAACATTCGAAGCGACGGGTTAGCAATATCTTGATAATCTTTGATGATGAAAGGATAAATATCTACCCCTGGTATATCGGGCAGAAGGAGACAAGTAAAGGCGGGGCTGTTCTCAACTTCTAAGCTATCGTCGGACGTATCACTTGTCCCTATAATACCATCACTGCTACTTCCGAGTAATAAACAATCTTGAGGTAGTTCAGCCATCAAACTATCCACCACTGGAAGAAAAAAGAGAAATCTTATTACATATGCCATAATATGTATTATTTAGGGTTATCAAATATACGTTTACAAACGGTTCATCACACTAAAATAAGAAACGTATGTCCGAAAATCCTGAGATTTTGAGGTATTAATGAAGGGGAAAATTTACGGTAGACGTAATTAACCTCCCCTCAGAACAAAGGTTCAAAATGTCTACTGCATGCATCTATATGCTTTTTTGTCACTTAACAAAAAGTTCTTTACTTGGCTCGAAGTTGTAACACTGGCAATCCGAAAAATTATTCACTTCATTCTAATATAATTTCCCTCATGATTCAGTTTTGATTTGCGAGACGGTTACAAACATTTGCGGGTAAACGACCGAGGAGATAAACAACGCATTGGCAGCTTGTGCAACAAACCACGGGCAAAGGTTCTCCCATTGTAGTTGATCAGCAGGCAAAAGATGCTGCACACGCGGACTTTCATTAAACCTCAAAATCTAAGGAATTTCGGATATACGTAGGTTTATATGGAAAATGACCCTTGCTTCGGTTTAGGAAAGGCCCTCAAAGTTTCTGAACGTTTTTTTGATAAACAAATAAATGAACGCATGCATAAACTATTTGATAGTGGAACATACTACATATTTTTATAGAAAGCATCAGCAGAAAATTTTAATCTGTCCACGAAAGTTGGAATGGGCGTTTCCAATTTCACTTCCGATTTCAATTGCACATGCTCACTCCAACTTTCTTGGATAGGTTTTCGCATTAATAGTACACGTACTATTGATGAACTTGGGAGCAGTGCATTAAAATTGTAACAAAGTTTCCTCCCCAATGCATGAACTTTCAACCACCTTTTGCAGATAAAAATGAAGAGTAAAGAAAAAAACTTACCAGGAGCATAGGAAATGCCAGTGCTTTTCATGAATAACTCCTGATCATCGAAGAACGCGTTCGTGGCAAACAAAATTGCCATTTTCGGATGACTGAAAACTTCGCAGAGAACGCTGGCTATGTGCTTGACAATCTCATCATCTGGCGATTTCTGAGAAATTTCCATCGAATTGTCCGTCCAAAACATCCAGGAACATTCATGTCGATTCTTCTTAGCCATCTGGCTTACGCTGTTCCACATCTTACACACTCTTGCGCAGTTATTTAGATCCATCATCGGTAAATGGCGAAAAACACTCTCTAGAACTATGGGTATATGACCGATTCGGTGAATTAGATAATCTTCACGCGAGAGAGACGAAACTACTGGTGCCATGTCTGGCTGTTCTGGTGCACTGTCGGACATTTCTTCGGTAGTATTATCTGTAGTGGGAATAGAATTGCAAATATAAATAGTCACACAAACAACAATAAAAATGGCGATGACACTTCTAAGTACCGTTGGATAGCTACCAGAAACACGTGGTGAATTAAGGTGTGGCAAATGAAGCATCGGTATTCTTAGAAATGAAGCATCGGTATTCAACATGAAGTCTCAACGAACCAATCAGCTCGCTTTCATTCAAGAACGAAAACCAAATTTTAATATTTGGACATTAGATAATTAAACTAATTATCACAAACCAGTTAATTCAAGTTAAATCAAATCACATTCTAGAACATTTCAGCGATTTGATATTAAAAATACCGTTTTCAAGATGAATGGGTCTGTATAATGCATTAATATATTAAGCATTTGTATAATGCAGTCCAATACTATTCATTATGCAGGGTTTTTGTGTCTCGTCCTTTTCTCTTATTAATATCCATTCATTATTCATTATGCACAAATACAAAAAGACATCTAGAATTTCAGTTTAGCATTTACTACATAAACTATTTACAACTTCAATAATGCTTTCTAAGAACATTAAGTACATTACAAAATGAAATATGTCTTACAATATTATAAAATGATCATATGAATACACAAGCTTAAAAAAAAAGCAAAAACTATAAAATGTAAAGAGAAAATTGCTTACTTTTACGAAAAAAGTAAAATTGCAAGAGCTTACCACACAACGGCTCTGAGACCGACCTGGGATTAAGTGTATGCTACAGAAATTAGTGAATCTGGAAGCAAGACAAGCAGGCCTGAATGCAATTTGCCATCGGGGCTTCCTTTAATATTTCCCAGGTTACTTGTGGTAGAAAACAGGCACTCTGTGATTGGAGTATTGTATTTTTAAACAGAGTGTTTAAAGCTTGTCATTGGCTGTAAATCGAGAAGGTTTAATCTATGATGAGTCATTCAAAAAGAAGATACAGAAATTAATTCGTTATTCCTCCCCTTTTCTATAATGTTATTTTATGATGATTAATGATTGGAAATGGAAATAAACTTACATCTAATGTGTAATTTATGTCGATTCTAATAATGCAAAAACGTTATACTGATAGAAAAGAATTATTTTTGATAAGAAAGACAAGGCAACCCTCATCTCCAAGCGTTTCCAATATTACGAATTATTTCAGAAAATATTATAATAGGGATCCGATACTATTTCTGTACTTCAGTTATTTCAAATTCTGCGTAGTCTTTTTACAGAGGGAAATATTAACTGGCCTTCTATTGAATATAAAATATTACATAAGGGAAATTGATAATCCTAATATAAGAGATAAAAATAGGTTTTTGTATTTACAATAATTCTCCGAACAGGTTTTGCAATATATTTATTTATCCCAAAGGTTAATAATGGACAAAATGCAACCATGCATCGATATGTAGGAACTCCATTTTTTGCACATCGCGATCGGGTATCTTCTTCCATGGGTCGGGTATTTTCGTCTTTCGATTAATCAATCGTTATTAAAATCAACTATCGATAGTGAAAAAGTACTATCGATAGGTTTTGGATAGCACAGAACCATCGATACTATCGACTATCGCGCACCACTAGTGTGAAAGCTGATAGTAAACAGAGAAATTTGGAAAATGGCCAATAAAAAGCAGTCGCGAATGTTAAGTAGTAGATGTTGACAGTAACATCACAGTGATAAAATAAAATATTTGTTTCTATAATGTGGTAATATGAAGAATTATAAGACTATAGTCAAATTATAGATTGGTTGCTTACATTCATCCCTACTTCAAAGAACGCCGTTTTCGCATTTTGTCCGGGTAACATTTTTCCCTATTGCTTTATGTTCGGATACCGTTAATACTGACCAGAAGAAATATACATAGCAGTTTTCTTTACACAGTAATTTGCATCTTTTGCTATTTAATGATGAAAGAAAATTCCGCAGCCTGGATTCGAACCAGGAACCTTTGGCTAACGCCAATGCACCAACCAAAAAAGATCACATGTTGTTCTAAAGGATGTATCCAGATCTCTATAAGTTGTAAGGGTGTAGAATAAAAAATAAATTAAAAAATAATATTGGGCATTGCTTTTGGAGTGCCCCTTGTATTGAATAGACTAGTCAGGTAGATGCTGATTTATAGACTGCTATAAATGTAGGTTCTATATACCATTTTCTTGTGTGTCTATATGGTCTATACACTATACAAAATATTCTTTTATGAAATGTGCTGGATGATAGGTTTGAATAATAGTTCTTTTAGGTTGGCTGTTTACAAAATCGAGTCAAAACTTAACAAACCGAAGCTATTGAATTTCTGTTGGATATCGATGCTGCTTTATGTAAAATACTTTTATCATATGCTGTTCTTGGCCCGGGACAGCATATGATAAAACTATTTATCTATTTTATCATATCTATTTACTGGCAACTGGCCAAATAAAAGCACCACAACTAATTTTTGGGAATACTGGACTTTATAGGAGCTAATTTTCAATTCATCGATTGTACTTTGTTCATTAACGTTTACAATTTCACAAGTTACAATTTTTTAAACTTACAACTTCACACGAAACACAATAAGAAAAACAAACCGAAAAAAAACTCCAAAAATAGACTACATAAATCAACAAGTAAATTATAACAAATAATGACATATTTAAAAAGAAATCAATTATCGTACGCATGAACATCAAGTTATCACAAGATACGACAAATTGATTTCAACGTAATTGATAAATAGCAAAATAAATCATAAGATGTTCAGTGAGGGTTTTATTGTACGCCAATCTCAGCTGTTCTAATGATGAAAAATAGGAAAGAAAATTCCGCAGCCTGGATTCGAACCAGGAACCTGTGGCTAAGACCGCCAACGCGATGAAAGCTAACCGCTATTTACATGACCCTAATCTTTACCTGGTTACCTAGTTCGCAGGCCGGAACTATCTTTCGTAAGGCGTAAATTCGCAATAATGGCCAATATTATTTTATAATTTATTTTTTACTAGCTGATGCCCGCGACTTCATCTGCGTGGATGTTTAAAAATTCTAAACCGGGATATAGTTTTAAAAAAAGTTGGAAAGTATAGAAATTATGATATGTATAAGTACTTGAATATACATGACTAGTATCACGATAATTACTGAAAATAAAAGAATAAAACCAAAGTGATACGGAAACAGTGTTATTTATTTGCCTTACGCGTTTCGACGTAACGTCATCGTCAGAGGCTAACAGTGTTACAAAGAAATTACAATCAATCGACAATCGACAATCGAACAGTGCAGGTAAAACGAAACGAGTGGTCCG